>CM068830.1:101481084-101903584 GCA_028554795.2 Sinohyriopsis cumingii
ACAAGAGGTCGTCATATTGAAACTGAGGACTGCATCCAGTTTTATTTAAATGCTTTGTATTTTTTTGTTCAAACTTTATTTTATTCTTCCTCATCCCAATTTGTTTAAAATTACTTCTTGACTATTTTGTTCCCGTCCTATAACGGGGCAATTGTACTTGTTATTCATGTTTAAGTGATTCTGTATCGCTTGGCCTATTAACAATACAAAAATATCAATTTTCAAAACAATTTAAATATCCATGTAATCATTCTTGATTATAAATAGTTTTATAGAATCTATGTTTATGGTTTGGACCGAGACAAGGAAATCCCAGTCCAGGGGTTACATTATTTGTCTCCCCACGAGCTTGCTCGAGGGGGAGACAAATAATGTAACCCCTCGACTGGGATTTCATTGTCTGCGGTCCAAAACCCAACGTAGATTCTTTTTCTCATCCAATAATTTCCTTTAAATTATACAAGAACGTCTCAGTTTTGCAATATAGTTCACGCGCAAATGTTTACATGCGGTGCATTAGTGCATATATGTTTATGAGGACTGGGGCATGACCGTGTCATCCGAAGCACACGGTTTTTATGCGTGAGCAAAAAAGAACCCAACATAAAACGTTGCATTGTATTGAGGTTTTATCACATTTACTATATGGATGTTGTATGAAATTAACAATAAATAGCTAATATTTATTAAAATGTTTTGGCATCAGTTCCAATTTAGAAAATTATATTGTAACTACGTAAACGATATTTTTATTATAACAAAAAGTTACATGTAGCATGATTGTCCATATTTGGGTTATTCACGGGTAATTAGTGATCTGCGTCACTATCGTATATAACTTCTTCTTTGGAGGAGGTGAAATTATTTGCGACATACTGTATAAAAGACCCTCCAAATGAGGACCCTAGCGGATAACCATGTGCGAAACTTTTAAGTTCACGGATTCCTTGAAAATTTATTTTTCTTATTCAGCTGGGGCACAAAAGAGATGCTTAACAAAATTTGAATAAAGCATGTTTGACATAACACATTTTCTGGCTCTTACTAAGTTTTCTGTATTTGTTAAGAGGGTTGGGAGGCTATGACGTGCATAGGTCTATAGTCTATGTGTATGGATCAGTGTTTTCTGTCATAGTTCATTTCACACAGCATTGCGAATTGTATCCTATCTGTTCAAGTCATTTTTCAAGTTAGCGTCATTAAACTTAGCTAATAGTATATAATTTGTTTCACACGAAGTATTTAAAACTAGCTAGGTAGCTTTAGCTACTTTTAATGATGCTGACCTTAATATGTATTGAGCTCAAGTACATATAGAATAAAACTGACCATGCTGTGTGGAACGAACTAGAATAATACCAAAATGTTCGGCATCGGATGCGTGTGTGTCTGTCTCTCTCGAAATGTTTTGTATCGTGGGTTCTCAAAGATGGATTTACCTTAAGTTACTATGCTTTTGTTATATATTTGTTGTTGTTATTGTCTGATTTTAAAACAACTACCTCAGGCACATAGGAAGACAACAAAGGTTTCTTTTTTGAAATGTAGTTCTGAGCACGTGGACACCTTGACGGAGACGACTGGTCTGAGATGACTAGACTGAGATAAGAAAAGTAAGGTTAGCCCAACAGCTATATTTCATTGTCGCATAGGTGAGAAAATAATATCTTATGACCGTAATTATGGAATCGTGGCTGGTTGGAAGCTGCCATTGTGCATGTAAGGTTGATGGTATTTTTCAAATGGCACAGCATCCTGAAAGGTTACAGAAATATATAATGGTATAAATATAATCTCTAATATTGATACATTTTCATCGAGTGATTAGCTTATTTACTGCGAAATAGTCACGAGCGACTTCATCACGATATGAAAAATATCCGTCATGCACTCAGAACAAGTATAATTTCTTTACACCCAGATATGTAAAAGCATGTAATTAACTGAAGTAGCAAAGTTCCTACGGTAACGTCAGCTATTTGACATTTATGTTTTGCTCTCTTTCGTGTACCTTCAAACAGAAAATAAAGGGATTAACACAACTCTCTTGCCTAATTAGGGCAAGCAAGCACTTACTAGTTAAATCGAATTGACCAACACGATATTAGGTGTATAGCGGAAATCATACGTGGTACTAATGCAACAAGCGATTGTGAACATACAGAATGAAATTCTTTGGTCATAATGTTTTTACAATAGTTCTTGAGTGAACAAATAAGATCGATAATTGATGTAAGGTAACATAGTGAATATCAAAACTATTTCTGTTGGAAAATACACTAATTCAAGTAATGGTTCAAAATAAATTACCACCATTATGTTCTATTGATCTGTGATTGCATGATTACGGAAAATAACGAAGAAACAATAGTAATAATTCGCATGTTCCACCATTTATTATTAATCTGTTCATCCAACTAATGTACTTATGCAAATTATCAGTATTTGCAATCTGTAAAATAAAATAAGTAAAAGTATAATTATTTTAAAATCCAGTGATCCTCTCTTTGCATTGAGCAATAACGCTTTTGTGGCGTGTGTAACAAACGTCTGTCAGTACGCCTGCACCATTCAGGTGATCTCTAATCCATAGGTATTACCTATTACATATTATTAGAACCCATACAGTGGAAAAGCGTGAGCAAGGCAAATTATGAGAGGTGCATTCATGTAGGATAATGGAATCTGAGATGATAGCGATCTCAGTGCATAAGATTACACCTGTATATGATTGTTGTAATTAAATTACAAAAACATAAATTTAGAATGAAATATAATAGGGTTGTGGGAGGTTACAGATTAATGCTGTACACTTGAACAGTAGGTAGTGTCATGTTTCAACAGCGGCATTCTGTTTGGCGGCTAAATATCTGATTTTGTTTTTTACGTTTAAACCATTGATCATAAAGTTTCGCAACACGATACCATTTTCTTTTCAAACTGAATTTCGTCCTCTCTACTTAACTGTATCTGTATATTTGCTGCTTTCCTGGCATTCCTTCTAAATGATAAAAAGAATCATAGATGAATTGTGAATTTTTTTTATATCCAATCAAGGTAATGTGCGCTAAACTTTAAACATCATTAAAGAACTGAGCATCGTTACGAGTATCGGAAGTGGTGACTAGCTGCCTTGAAATGCTTATTTTACCTTATTAGTTTTCAGCAACACACAGTTATTATTTAGGTGCCTTCCAGTCCAAATTCTTTTCTTTTTCTTTATTTTTGTCTTAAATTATTCTATATATGAATTAAAATACAGCTACAATAAAGTGTTGTCGAAATTTTAATTTGTATTGAAAGTTCTCATTTATTAGAACTATCCTCACTTTATGTGTCGAACTGCAATTTACTCTTGTGACAATTTGCCTGTGATTAATATAGCGTAGCAATGAGGATTTTCTGATTGGGCTCAATCAAAATTGCAAGGAACACATACAAGCATGCAAGAGTTGGATTCTGATGATCAAGAGGAAGGCTGAATCGAGTGTCTGCCAGCTTAGCAAATAAAATATATCTTCCGCTACATGTGCACATAAATGTAGTGAATTTGACGCATGATCCGCAGTGATTAAGATTATAGTTAAACAAATTATATGATGATAGTGGCATAGTTTTTGTCAAACTTGTTATCATTATACTAATGTCGTCTACCGTGTATGGAATTAAAGTAGTTTCGCTTTACATGTAATATGTAAATATGATCTCTAGTTTGTATTCTTGGACTTAAAAAGGCAGTAATTTGTTTTTACGTTCGCCAGGAACACGTCTTAGTTTGGTCCAAGTTTCACGTTTGTTTACATTTGTAATAGGCATGTGACATCATGTACCTTACGGTTCTACAGAGCTCCAATAATAGTAATAATAATGAGGACTTTGTATAGCGCCTAATCTTTAGAAGCTCTAAGCGCTTTACAACATTAGGCATCGCATATAAGATAAAAACATATATAATGATATGATTACAAAAACAAACACCATGCAATTAGAAAACATAAAAATAACGAAGAGAATATTTAAGGTAGGAAACATTATTAGGTCTTTAAGTTTGTTCTTGCAGTCGAAATAAGTGAGTTTTGAGAGCACTCATGAATGGGATCACTATGTCTTTGTGTCTAAATTCAGTGGGGAATTCATTCCACGTTGCTGGGCCCGGGTATGCAAAAGAACGCTGTCCATATGACTTTGTTTTCATAGTGGGAATAATGAGTGTACCATTGTCAGAAGATGAGCGTAATTATCTTGCTGGTGTGTACACATGGGTGAGGTCGGATAGGTACGTTGGACTAGAGTCCGTCAGTGAAACGTAGTACATAGAACAAATTTTGTGTTTGATTCTGGATCGAATCGATAGCCAGTGTAAGGTGCAGAACAGCGGGGAGGTGTGCTCTGATCGTGATACTCTAAGTTTGATCCGAGCAGCTGTGTTTTGAACCTTTTGAAGTTTCTGGGGTAGATATTGAGATGAACAATACAGAAGTGTAGAGGGCTGATTTTGCTGCATGGACTATATTTGTGACATTCTTCTTAGCGGCTTCATAAATTTGCTAATGAATATTGAGTCTGGTGGAAAGCCGAAGCCTCTCAGCTTTATGGCGGTCTCTTTTAGCAGCGAGAGGCTGGTCATTAACACTACTATACCATGGAGAACACTTTTGAATTGATTCTTTGCACTTTGTAGCTGAGGCATGTTTGTCTAGCGATGAACGCAGGCAGTTATCGAGTTCTTCTGCTGTAGGAGGTAAGCAAGTTGTTAGGCTTGCTTTGATGTGATGCATTAGTTTGTTAGTATTCTCGTAGTTGATCAAATTAACTATTTATGAGCGCTTTTCCCGTGGTCCTACTGACTGGGCATTGAATAATGCAATACGCAGCGGTATCTCTTGGATAGTTGACACAAAGGTTGACGAATTAATAGGGATTTTAATTAGGTTATCTAAATTAGCGGTCAAATTTTTAAATTGTTGAGCCGGAAAGGGCATAATGGAAATAACTTGAATTCGTATTCCTGTTCTACCCCGGCCAGCTTTGAAACAACGTTTCTTTTTTCGCTTCTGTTTACATTTAGGTAATGATGAATGTAGTCCCAGTTCGTTTAGTCTATAGCACAATGTAGTGTGGAGAGCCAAGGAGTGGCCATTTAAAGCAAAATAATGAGGTTCCATCATAGCATAAACTGGCGTGTATCACGTGATGGTGGTTTGTTCAAAAACAAAGGAAGTTTTGCAGTGGAGCAAGACAGCTGATAAAAGGTCTAATCGTTCTCGTTTCCAAAACAAGGAGATGAAGAAATACATACGAACTGAACAGCCAATACATAATGAATACAATAACGTAGACGCATACAGGCAACAGGAAGAAATATCATGAAAACGGCACAAGAAACGGAACAGCTGCTTCAAGCCGGTTAAGCGATAGCGGCCATCTTGTCCCTCATGCCGTATTAAACGGTACGTTATATACTGATTAAGGTTTTGCGCAGGGGTTCTCTTTCTTTGTTCATACTCGGCCATATTCGAGTAAAAAATCCAATATATTTTTACAATCTAGGTGTAGCGCGTCATTGTTTCATACAGATCAATCATTCATAAAATAAAAAGCTGAAGGTATTATCAAGGGGTTATCTTTACCTTTTGTAATTTAGAGAAGGTTTTGAGCGGCGGGTATTCCCTTTCACAAACCATTTAACAGTATGAGAAATCATCAATTTATAGCATGCGAAATTATCATTTAATAGCACGCACAATCATTATTAATAGCATGCAAAGTCACTAATGTCATGCGAAGTCATCATTCTTTATACTTGCATGTTTCAATTAAATATCAAACCAAATTATGTATCGTCGTTGTAAGGAAAATTAGTTAGGCATATAAACCTTTTATTGATTGAACAGACGGATGATTGTCCGTATTATTTTTATCTTTCCGGCTTATTGTAATCTATATTTAATCTTTACATAGCTACGTTTTTTAAGTTAACATATTAATGCATAGGACAAACGTACGATAATGTGAACAACCATGAGCGGTAACTTTACACGAAGTAAATTAACCCGTTAAGCAGATACAGTCGGTTATACAAGCTAGACTCGATTTTATATGCCCGACTTTGTATTACCGTACTTTTGCTTGACACTTGAGAAGAAGAATGGATAATGCACCCACGATAGGGATGCTGTTTTCAATTTAAGGTTATATTTAATTTGTTTTGTTGTGATTGATTACCTCACTCAGCATGTTGGCATCCGTTTCCTACATCATTATATTACCCAGTGGTCGATTGTACATCGGAAAGACTATATATTGAGAGATACACAGTAACACACTTCAATCATACTTCTGAAATTACAATAATTAGACTCGGAATTAGACCGGCATGCTTCGTCCTGTACATTTAAAACGTTTTAATCTGAGACTCGTCATACAGTCTAGAGTACTTTGTACAATAAAGATTGAATAAATTATGCATTAATAATGGAAGATGTAAAGTAAGGCTGCATACATTGTTTCATTGATACAATTATGGAATGATGGGAATTTGTCACAAGTCAAGAATATTACAACTGCTTTGAACGGGATAAGTATTTAAAGAAACACGAGATAGAAGTTGTCAGTAGGAAAAGATAACACATATACATTTCCAGTGCCATTCTAGCGTAAAACAAAGGACAATTAACTTTGTAAGTGTAATATTATTATAGGTGAAAAAGTTAAATCATAACGTATCGAGTGATAATTAATCTATGAGCTTTATAAACATGTGTATGGTCTTTGTAGGGATATTTACATAGAAAGGACCTAAAGTACTGGATATTAATGGAGAGTTTTCGGACAATGTGGACAGTTTTCGGACTGCATGAACAGTTTTCTGATAATATATGGTGATGAACGTTAGAGAAACAAACACATGAATGATGCTGATAAATGTCAAATTGTGTCTGCAGATAAAATCATGACCGCATGTACTAATCAATTTCAATTTTAAAGAGAAATAAGTTACATTTTTGAAGGTTTAGTAGTATCATTCAATAATTTACAAAGAGGTATAAGGCAGACTGGTGACCATGTATATTTCCGAGTCAAGGAAAACGGTGTTCTTTTCATCATGCAAATTTGGGAAGTTTGAAAAGTGTTGTCCCTAATATTTACACAACTTGTACAGAACTGTGATGTGAATAGACTAGCACTTCGTCTAGTTTTTGTAAAGTTTGGAGACAAAAGTGGTGCAAAATACGTTTTTAACAGAGTCTAAGTTTTGATGATTACCCTTACTTACATATGTGTCCACAAGACAAAATCAAAACAATACTGAATAACAAAAAGTAAGGAGAATGTAAATCAAAGTTAAAGCAAACACAGTTGTCGTGTAAGGTCCCTCCTTTCTATTCTGATCTATGCTTTAATTGTCTTTTACCATTACATTCTGATATCGGTGTTATTTGTCTTTAACCGTTACATTCTGATATCGGTGTTATTTGTCTTTAACCGTTATTTTTTATTCATCAAGCCAATTACATGAGAAAATGTTATTGAACATAATCTGCAATTCTCTCATTTGTGTATGAAGTTAGAATTGTTCATGGCTACTATTTCTGCATTTTTCAGAACTTACAGGAACTAACACGACGGTAACTGGGTTTGGAGACATGCGTTATGCTCATTATACCTGATGTCATTGTTGATATGTATATTTAAGCTGTTATATATAGATGTGTTTAGGACTATATTCGCATTGCTGAAAGAGAACGCCTTAAAACTGAGAGGATTGGTTATCCACTTACCTCATTATTCAAAAGCAGATACATGGAGCTGCTAAGAAGAATGACACATAGATCGTGCAGCAAAATTAGTTTGCTGTTTTTTCAATCTACTTGTCCCACGAACAGAGTAGCTTCGCTTCTGGATGAAATATTAAGATATATCATTCTGTTTGGAAACGGAAGCTTTTAAGTAACAGACTAATAAATGGAGGTTCAACTACTAGGTGTTTTTGTGTTTTTGTGACACTTAAAATAAAATAGAATTTCTGCCATCTGGCTTTCCTGGTACATGCATTAGATTATGCTACCCATGTGTGTCATTTTGATCTTCCAGATAGTATGAGTATCGCACATCACCGGTTAATACACACTCTAAATAGGGTAGGACATAATATGTCTGCAGCGTATAGTCAAATATCATTTGGCTTCTTGTGTTGTAAATAACGACTAAATTATAGGTTGTAGAAAAATGCTGCTGACGCACAGAAGAAGTCTTGCTGGTTACTTTTGGTTTGATTGAGTTGTTCTTTAAACGATGCCGCAACAGCTATATTTGGTGATTCTAGGAAAAAGGTGGTATAATAAGTGATTAGCATTTCAATCACATCTTGAAAATGCTTTCAGTGCCATTTGGTATGGAGACGTCGTTTTGTGAGCAATATATGTACGTTTTTATTTTGTACATTATTTAATAAGAGGTATCTTCAGTAATGGACTAGTTAAAGTGCCCATTTATTCTATATGTACGTGTTGTTGGACACTTCAGCTTCGTTGTACTCTGCGTCTGTGTAATTCCCGGTTGCATACCACACACACCCACAACTCCATCCATATATATATATCTATATATCTATCTATCTATCTATCTATCTATCTATCTATCTATCTATCTATATATATATATATATATATATATATATATATATATATATATATATATATATATATATATATATATATATATTCGTGTGTGTTTATCAAAGATGTACTTTCAGAATTTTAAAGACCTTAGTTACATGTTAAATGGCGGATAGAAAAGACAAGTAGCATGTTATTAATGCGTGTCTCAGACATTGATCTTACTTGGAGAACTCACGCATTAACCTCACCTGGAGAACTGTGTACAATAAATCTTATTGTAATTTCGTTTCCGGATGTGCGCATGCCATTGGTTTGATATAGCATTTTCTAATGTCTAACTTGCTAATAAGTCTGACTGCTTGACAAATTATTTTATTATCTTTCTTCATTATTTAACTAAGTGAGTAAAAATTCTCGTGTTTTGTATGATTCTTGATCGTTATCTGTTTAGTCTATTAATGTTTAAATTTCTGTGTGATTTCTCAGATATTCATAAAACACTAGAAATCAACAGTGCAAAAGCGAAACAAAGCCGAGGAAGAAACTATATGACCGTTTTATCAGTGTCGTTCGTAAACGTGTTGTGATTTATGAAGACTTAACATTTTGAGAAGAATATTTTTATTTTAAATAGAAAGCGTAAGATAAAATCACCCTGATTGTATTGTGTAGGATGCACACCAAATGAATATTATTTTTGTTTCAGTTAGTAGTTGCAAGACAAATGTTCATTGTAGGTATTCTTTTCGCATCAAACCACTTATGAAAGTTTCATATTCCAAATCAAGGCACTTGACCTATGAACGAAAACGGTTTCAGCGATGTTTTCTGATATGACCTTGAAATAAAATTCTTTAATTAACCCTTAAACCTCTGAATTTACGTATGTACTGCGGTTTCCTTTATGCTATTTGCCGAGACTTTTATCAACCAAAATCAAGGGTACAAAAATGATATAATTTATATAAGAAATGATACAAATCCTAAAATAAAGGATAGAACTTGTATAAGAAATGATATAACCCCTATATAAAGCATACCAGTGTTTTTCTGTGATATTTATATTCTCTTCTTTTTTCATAGGAGGTACAATTATCTGATGACGATGATAAAACGTGTTCTCTTTTCAAAGACTTTTACAAAAGTCTCTTGTCTCAGAGACGATTGACGTGAATAGTTATCTTTTCCATCAAATATAAAGACCACATTTTATGTTCATAAAGTTCTTTTTAGAAATTTAATTGGAATGTTTGAGAAATTTGTATACTATAGGATCGTTTTTGCATTAGGTGCTTCGTTCCGAGAGGTCAGAAAGTATTAACAGCAAAAGCAATGAAATACTTTCGTGTTAGCGCAAGTATTTATATATATTTTATGACCCACTTCTATTCATTAATAATGTTCTTGATATTTTGACTAATCTGGTACTAACTTAAGGTGTTTGTAATGGTGCTATATTTGAATATACATTAAAGTAAAGTTTGAGAAACAAATGTATGCACGATTGTCATACTGTGTTTTTTAATATCTACTAGCACTAGATATATCTTAATTTATTTAGCAGTGAACGTCTCACATCAAAAGGGTATCTTCATTTTGTTACTACAGACAATTCAGAATGGCTCTAATTGGAATCCGAAGCTATACCGCTGTTTAACTTATCCTCCAATTAGTTGATTTTAATGGCACTAAATTGTTAGTAGTGCGCAATTATTTTGAAACTCAGTCTGGACGAACTAAGAGCTATCCTTCACGTGCATTTAAGTGTTTTACTTGAACATAATCAAGCATTTGTTGCTATTTTTGATATAGGTTATTATACCATTGTAACTGAGGATATGAAAAAGGTAACATCCATTTTACTATTTAAACTAGATTTTGCAGAGACTGTTAGGGAATATAGCTACAATTATGTTTGCTAAAGAAGAAAAGCCATGTATGTGCTCCTGCCCTGAAATACATAATTGTTTGTCCCCATTAAAACACACTGTTAAAACGTTTATTTAAAATGGTGCAAATGTGTCATTCCCCATGTCACCACCTCACATAGAGCGTCATGATGTCACAATCACGTGCACATTTCCAAACGTTGATCAAAGAATGTTTCTGCGATATATTTTAATGTTAGTCCAGTCAGAAATCGCGTTAATATTTTGGCATGCTGATCAGAAAGAAAATATATTATTACAGATATTCTCGAAGAAAATGAAACTACATAGAATCTACAAAAGTTAAAACATACCTCCATTTTTTTACAACGTGGCAATGCTAATTTCATCAAATTTATTTCTTTATATTATGATATTTCAGGCGAATGAAAAACCTACATTAATGGAACCAGGATTTCTAAAATTCTACTGCAACAAATGACCAGAAACCACATAACAAATCACATGTTTTGTAAAGCACTAACACCCCCATTTTAATCAACTCGCATTGTACGTTAAGGTAAACGTAAAGTTCGCACTTTATCTTTCTAATGTAACATGAATATGTTACTACTTGAAAAAGTCGATTGTACAACATGAATTCAAATTTAAATTTCATGCCACAATAAATTTATAACTTGAAATGAAGTTGGCTGACATGCTGGTTTGAATATGTACATATGTAAAGAAATATATCACTTTATATACTTGTCCCTATATACTAAATATAATTAATATCTCTAACCAAACCACAATTCAGTTGTTAAAGACTTCTTTATTCCATATACATTACTAAATAACTTATATCAATTCCATTTATATTTTTTCCTATTTTTCCATGATGATACTTGTGCTAACGCGTTGCTGCATTCCTGAAACGTCGCTTCTTCTTGCTTTAAATTTTAGAGTTGTCTTTGGCTGCGTCAGGGAACTGCTCTAAGTACATTGTGACCTTACTAGTGCCATAACCTTCATCTTGGCTTATTCCATTGATGTAAAATATTGTTTCCCACATCTACCGATGGCTTAAATCCAGTGTTCGTAAGACGTACTTAATTGCAAGGAAATAACAATCAAGTTATTCAATCATTGCGACTAGCGACTTATCGAAAAATATATTAACGTCATCCTTTCCTCATTAAGCCATCTACAATACTGAATATTTTTTCGTATTCTGGACGTTACTTTTGCCTTCTTTTTAGATGTTCATATCAAATCGCAAATATTTGTATGCGATAGTACTATAATAATGATATGTGCTTACTAACATTGAATTAGACGAACGCATAAATCATGCTATTGCTCGAGAATTATGCACACGTCAAGATATATAAAATTACAATTGTGTAACCCTAATCAAATTATCATTATTAGCTGAAAAGGTTGTATTCCATAACAGGTTAATGACAATTGGCATTTATTTTATGGTCATACTAATGGTGATGGTAGACTGACCAACCTTGCGAAGAAAATAAATTTGGGGATATGATTTTGATGGATAAGAATCTCTGTAAGACCATACTAATGTTAGTACTAGACGGACCGAACTTGAAAGAAAATAAATTTTGTATGGCCATACTAATGTTGGTACTAGACGGACCAAACTTGAGAGAAAATAAATTTTGGTATGGCCATACTAATGTTGGTACTAGACGGACCAAACTTGAAAGAAAATACATTTTTGGATAAGAGTTTGATGGATAAGGAAGAACTATTTACATTACAGATGGACACGTGTCTACTATTGTATATATGTGCCATTAGCAGGCAAGATATATAATGCATTGAAGGGTCATTCTGCAAGAATCATAAGTGTAAATTTCAATGACATATTTTAAGTTTTTGTATCTTAGTGTAATGTCTATCACAATTATTTTATAAGTAACTCTTATAAGGTACAAAACCATTATAAAATGTTGTATTGTCAAACCATTCCCTAACGTTGTTACAATTAAACAACATTTCGAATTCAAAGGGCACAATCGTGAGTACAGTGTCCGTGTAAAAGTATCCCTTTGTTTCCTGCCTTACCTTTACACAAAACCAACGTTACTGGACTTAAATGTATGCATATTAGTGAAGTTGCATGACAAGGCACAACAAACAGAAAAAGGGTCTGCAAACTTAAACGATTGTACCAAAGCTGTACCATAAGATGCTCTCAAGAAGAAAGAAAGAACGGAAAAAGACACTGAAAAAGGTAAAAACCAAAGAAAGGTCCATCAGAAATCAGATATTTTGCAGGAAGTGGCTCGGACAAAAACCAGGGTCAAATACGAAGTCAAAACTTCACGCACATAAACACAGACAGGTGAACTTTTGGCAAAATGAACTAGCTAAAAACATTGATTGGATGATTTTAAAGCAATATTTTGGAGACAAATGAACGATTCCATTAGGCAATAGAACATCAAATAAGGTTTGGGATCACATACAAAGTCAGTAGAGACATATCACGAATATAATGGTAGACATCAATACATAGAATGCCTGACTTAAAGAACAAACAGGACTACATGTTGGAAATAATGTATGCACTTTAGCGGAGGAAAGAAAAGCTTGAATGTTAACTGCAAATAATTATGTTGTCATTTACTGTATTGGTCATAATAATGGGAAAGAAAGTGTCAATCAGGCAGTAGACAAAATTATCAGATTATACAGAGATAAACCTTGCATCACCACGTATAACCATCATATCGACATACTCCACATATCTAGCTCTTTACGTACAGTAGCCAAAAGACCCATTATTTTGAAATAAATTTCAAGGAAATAAAATGTTAGGTGCTGTTCTTCCTTTTCTTCAATCAATGCTAAGTAGTATTAGTAGCACTAATAGTAGCAACAGTAGAAATAGAAGTATTTAAATGATCGCTAAAAAATTACAAATATGCACCCGTCATCTAAATGACTTAAATGTTTCACTCTCGTATTCAATATATATATATATATATATATATATATATATATATATATATATATATATATATATATATATATATATATATATATATATATATATATATATATATATATATATATATATATATATATATATATATATATATATAGGCCACGAGTGGCCGAGTGGGCTAAAGCGCTCTCCGTTACGTATCACTTCCTCCACCATTAATTCTGGCCGCCATGTATAGCCTATCGTGTGCTGAAAAATGGCGTTAAACCCTACTACAACAACAACATATATATATATATATATATATATATATATATATATATATATATATATATTGTGTTTGTTTATTTATCTATCTATCTACTATTTATCTATATATCTATATACTTACATACATACATACATACAAACACACCTACATACTTATATATAGTTCTTGTATATTTATATATCTATATACTGTTTGTATCTAAATATTGCTCGTATCTCTAGTATTGGTATTGTGGAAACTAATAACTTCATGAGTATTTTCCCTAGTTTGAAAGTTGGAAATATGCATCTCACGATTCAGATCTTTATAGGCAATGTTACTGATGCTTGTGGCCGGTCATTTGCAGTCACAGGCTCTTCTCCTGATACTGCTGTTGCTACTACTATTACCACTACTGCTATAACAATGCCTACTCATAATATAACAACAACAACAACAGCTACTACTACTATTACTAATATTACTACTACTACTAATAATAATAATACTAATGACAACAATAACAGCATATAACATAATGGCACATTTATAGAGATTCAATTATGTAAAAGTTCAAGCAAATATACATTTTTCCAATGATGCAAAGAGTAATCTGAAAAGACTTGTACCTCGATTGGCCTGCATGATGATAATCTTATTTAGAAATTATGCTTATATTTTCTCCGCTCTGTATTTGTACTTTCACAATAAGATTGTTCGATAATCACATGATCCAAACGAAAGAATACTATCATATAGAGCCAGTAAACCTGGAATTGTACTAAACAGTGCTGTAAATTATGTGGTTTAAATTGGCAAACAAATTAAATAGCAACCATTTGAATATTAAACAGTAACCATTTAAATATTAAATAGTAGCATGTTTTCAGGATTGTCCCTGCTATAATATGCGGATAGACTCTGTCGTGCTACTGGTTGATTGCCTATACAAATACAACTATTGCAAATGAAGTTATCCAACATCAAAATATCCAGTTAAACTGTGATAATTTGAGCTTTTGAAATGATCCCATGGCAGGTATTGGGTTACAGCCAAATACACGTCTACACCGTAAAGTATGCACCCAAGTAGCAGATGTTCTTTTTGTAATGTAGTATAACTTGAAGAAACTCTAGGACATGACATTGTATGTGCTCCTTGTTGGACATATTTCATACATGTTCCAATAATTCAAGTGTACATTATCTTAACGGGTACAATACTTGTACCTAACCTAACTTTTCATATTGAAAGAAGATGATACTGTGTAATTAGTCACATTCAAAGCACACATTGTGAGCCACAGTTTTAAATATAGATGTTAGAATAGATTCAGATGAAACTAAAATCTACATAAAGGAGATGCAATTTTATCAAACTAATATGACCACGGTAATGAAAATATAACAAACTATCACGTATACCCCTTTCACTAGTATGTCTCAAGGTTATATGTGTTCATTACACATGGGCTGCCAAAGGATACAGTAGCGTGCGTGATCATGCGGAATACGTGGTTTGATTTGGTCGTTTGTAATAAAGCAACACAAGCAATAATCAGGAAAGATAGCCACCGACATGAAAAATGGAAATGTGTGCAAGCATGTGTTTATTACATGACTGTGATATTCACAATCTAACTATCCTTTTATTACTCAGTCAACTATTATGCTTACATAATTGATTGTATGATGCAATGGTAGTTGTTAAACAGTGCTGATAACTTTTAACATCCTACTAAACAAAAGATTGTATGATAAAAACAAGCTGAAGATTCAACACAGTACAATGACAATACGTTTGACATTTGTAAACTGTGCATCGAATTACATATAATTCCAGTGAATGAGTGCGATAAATAAATTGTTAATGTAGATAAATTGATTTTATTTCCTTTCTGTTTTGACAGCAGCTATGATTTATTTTAGTTCTTTGTTTTAAAGGGAACATTATTGCGTTACCTAACATATATCGAGAATATTAGTACATTTCTTCATGATTTTGCATTGTTCTAATCGTCTCACTTCGTTTTTGACTTTTCATTTTCATACTAAATCATATATTACTTACTAACATTATTTTTGTGTGCAAGAATGGTGAGATATTTTTAAGTAAACAGTGGTAGTGTCAGTAGTCTAGATGGAGTACCTGAAATAGGAGCAGTTGGGGTTGATAAAGTAGTAGTATGTTAAGTTGCTGGTGGGGAAAAACTGCACTTTTCGTAACATTTAATGTAAACAGCAGTGGTTTGTGAATTTATTGCATCGTTGTAACTTTGACAATATGTTTTACACCATTTCCCTTAAAAACTTCTTCAATCTATCACATGATGTTTTTTAATAATTTCCCTTGTGTAAATGTTCGGCTAATAGTGCTCTTTCCCTTTCAACATTTGTTAGCAAAAAATTGTTTTAATTTAAAGATTCTGGGTACCTCTCTTTCTTTACTGTAGGATTTTATTGTGTTTGACCTCAGTTTGTTTGTCGTACATCTCAGCATCACCTGTGGTATCATAAAATTTGTTACACTATTTGAATAACCCTTAAGTATCTTTCTTCATGAACTAAGATTGACATTTTCAGTGCAGGTGGAAGTCCTGTACTGTTTATTTTCCATAATCGTCGCAAATTAGAGTGTCGGTTTCTCTTTACTGTTCTTCAAACGAGTAACAATCTATTGATTTCATTTATATTTCCTAGGGTTTTCGTATTGGATGTTTGATATAACCTATTTTTATATCCTCCTTTAATAGGTCGAATGATTCGTTAATATCGTTACTTCGAGCAATATCTTCACAAAGTCCTACACTTTGTTTGTAAAGCCGTAAAAACGATTTGACGGTTTCATTATATTGATACAAGTTTCAAAGTGAATTATCAGATCATCACAAAACACAGCCATTTCATTGTGCTAAAAATGCATAAGTAAAGGTTGCAGTCAGAGACGACAAGCAGGTATCTTATATGAAAGGACTCAGGTATGATTCCTCAGTTTTCGGCCATTACTTTACATAACGAGTAGTGTACCAGCAACAAACATATGTTGGCTATGAACATTACGATGAAATCGACGAACAACATCATACATAACAACTGAGATTTATCGAATACAAACGTATAAATAATTACAATTATGCAGATCCTGAAGTGTAAAAATTGGAATTCCTTCAGCAAAAGATAATGTACATTTAACGAAAATAAGAAAGCAGACATCTTTCATCAGATATAAATCACATTGTATAGTAGACATTGAACTGTGCAAAAATATCAGAGGATTCCACCGTAACGTATAGCAGCAACTTTCGATGACGCTAGGAGATATCTCTTTTCAAGCCAAACTTTGACATTTTCACACTTAAACGTTTAGATAAGAAATACCATTTTATATAAGTATTTTCTTGCAATTATTGTAAATATTATTCGATAAGTGCCATTTTATTCTTTAGCTTATGCAAAATAAATTCTAGTAGTGTTCCTAATGAATTCCAATCTTGAAGGTGCTGATATATCAATAGTCTCGTTCTATCACAATGATATGATCGAGAGTTTATTTTAATGAGTCCTAAATATTCCCAAAACAATTAATAGTGCAAAAGAAAATAAGCACTTCGTAATTCTACCGAATAATTTGAATGAATAATTGATCTCCATTACAATCTTCATCCACGACTAAAAGTTATGCACTTACACCCCAACCCCTCTCTTTATCTGTCTGTCTGTCTCTCTCTTTCTGTCTCTCTGTCTGTCTGTCTCTATCCCTCTCTCTCTCTCTCTCTCTGTATATATATATTTTTTATTCCATTACATTCTATTGTAAAGTAACTTATTTGCTGGATTTGACATTGTCCAAAATTTCAGTTCAGTTCTGTTTGATCGACTGTTATTACACATATAATGATAGAAACATTAGAAAAACCTAGATTCAGAACCAGTAATAGTTCTAATAAATAACTGTTATTTAAACAATTTTACATTCTTTTTCAGAGTAAGATTCATTAAGAAGAATCAATGCCATATCTGGACTACGTGACAATAAGCACATGCCTATTATTGCAAAGTTCTGAATTTTCTATAAGACTGATCCAATCAAGGAATCTGTTTTCTGCCTTAAACTTATGTATAATTATTGTCTTTATAGAGATTATTCAGTCGGACTCCCAACATATGTTGTGACCAGTTTGAGTTGAGATTTCATTTTATTGAATTTCAAGTGATACTTTTCCCTGAAAAAAAAACATTAATACTTTTACAAAATTCTTGGACAAAGACATTTACTTAAATTTATACGAAATTCAAAACTGGAATAATATTTTCTGCGATTCAACAAGAACCTGTTGACATAAAAGCACTTCGAAGGTTACAACAGAACTAATCATCTTCCATTTTCGATTTCATTGGGATTAGAACTCAGTTTCATTCAGGGATATTTACCACAAGATTTCTATTTTTCAATTCTTTGATTACTTTTATGAATTTGATTCGTAAAATCGTAAGTTCTTTGGATTCTTTTTACACTTGATACTCTAGTCAAATAAATTTTTTCTTAAATTTTACAAACCTTGTTGACTTCACACTTGTATGTTACTTTTTGTAACAATATATATATATATATATATATATATATATATATATATATATATACACACACATACATACATACAGAGAGAGAGAGAGAGAGAGAGAGAAAGAGGAAGAGTATGGATAAGAAGATTTTATGTACGTTAAATATGAATAGGAACTAACTTTTACCTCACAGGTGGGTAAGAAAACAACACTGTTTGCCGCACAGATGGATGGAGAGACACCATCTACATCAGAGATAAACAATGGGGTACCTCACATATTGATATGGGAGTACATTTAACTTCAAATATGGATATGTATGTATTATATACATATAAATGTATGTTTCTTCTATCATCAGCATTTAAGCAACACTTACAATCTATGTATATGCAGGGATGTGAAAAACATAAATAGCACATCCATAAAGTAATGTTAAACTTAAAAACGAAAGTAATAACTGAATACTAAACGTCGAGATAACTAGATCCAAATCAATCCTAAATCTCAAACAAATTTACGTAGATGGAGAGGAAGATATACAAGGGATAATTTACGTACTATATAAACGATGATGTTATTAAAATATATTGCATAAATAAAGCGCTTTCAGTGAAATTCTATTTCAAGTTTTTACATTTTTTATTGCAAACTGGTCAAGCGCATGAAATTTGTACTCGTTACTGCATTATATTATCCATACTAAAAGACGATCCACGAAAGCAAAGTAAGGGAATGATTTGTTACAAACTGTAAATAACGTGTGATTCCATTATATATATATATATATATATATATATATCTATATCTATATCTATATATATATATATATATATATATATATATATATATATATATATATATATATATATATATATAATCTGTCAATGGTTATTCTGAACGAATCATACGCGTGGAATTGAGGGAAGCATCGTTAATCTTAGTGCATGTATTAGCAACATTGCATTTCGTCGTCTGTGGTTAATATCATGCTGGATTCACTGATTCACTGATCGCTAGACTAGTTCTTCGCTTTGGTAAACGCATGTTGAAACAAGTGGCGCGAGATACATTTTATAATAGGTCTAAATTTATTATTATTATAGATTTTACATATAAATGTGGAAAATCTAAGTAATCTTTGCCAAGCACCATACAATTTTGGTTGTGTCATTTAACTGAAAGATATCTTTTTGTAAAAGAAATAGGTGTCTTGATTTGAAATATTAAAGATTTTGTAGAGCACGTAAAACAATATATGTGCATTTTAATTGATTCCTTAGCGCGCACATTTTTTGTGTGTTTGCTTGAGTTTATATCAAATTTGTACCTTAGGAGTTACAATAAACGATAAATGATCATATATGTTTATCTAGCGTAAGATATAACGTGTCAGGCAAATAGACCTTGCGTGTTAGATCCAGTTCCTTTTCCGTTTTCGTATCTGCGTGGGCCATTGGTATAGTGTAACGTTGCCTACTTTGGAATATGCCTTAAATTCTGAAGAGTTACCGTTTGTTGTTATTATCTGTTTCAATAATTTCTGAGTGAGGATAAAAATAAATCGTCACCTTATTATATCATCCATGATCCTTTCCTGTGCATCGTTTCTCGTTGTTTATATTTCCATGTAATTTTTTCAGGTACACATTTATGGCAAAGTATGAGAACTTGGAAAAGGTTTCAAAATAATATAAAGTATTAGGACTTTAGTCACTGTTATCTTTTCAATTGAATTGAAAAGTCAAAAAGAAACAATAATTACTGCAATTTTATTTTATATGCTTGCATGATACACAACGAACTAATAATGTTCGTCTCGATTAGTTTGTCCTGGATAGACCAAAACATGCGTAACGACTGAGAAATTTATCGGAAAGAAAGATGTACCTTCACGTTTCTATGTAAGGACTGTTATATACAACATTGTGGAAACAAATAAGCAGCTAGCTATGCATGTTTATGCGGTTGTATAATTTTTGTGCCTTTAATGATACAAAATATCCATTTTAGAATAGCTATATCCACCTTTAACATGGTTAAATACTATGACATTTTACATCTTACCACCCTTAAATTACTAAAGTTGATAATATCGTATAACCATAAACATCGAACTTTGGATGTGTGTGAAAGCATCCATATTTTACAATAGATACTGTAAAACCGACAGTAAATCGACGTTCTTATCGTCAAGAATACATTTCGGAATAGTTCTAGCTTCAACATTTTGTTCAGATTTGTGATAGTTATGTGACATTATGTGTCTAATCGTTTTTTAGAATATCAAGACAGGGTTGCATCTCGTCGTATGTTCTAGGTATGGTTACTAGCACGAGTGATCATTGTTAACGACAATTTGACAGTTTTTGAGTATGAACAAGGCAATGTTTCCGGCTTGATAAATACTCGGCCGAAATATGCACAAATGATCCAGAGAGCTAAAACACATGAAACATCGGTAGCTCACTTCAAATTATTTTCGCACCCTAGTGGCAACATGACGTTGTTCTATGAACCATTGATAAAATATCATTAACTATTATTTTTAAGAGAGCGTTTTCTTTTAACGTAAAATGGAGGATGTGTTTGTAATCCATCTAAAAGTATACAAATCATCCCTCCATCATACTTGCATGTTTCAATGATACATTAAAATACGTTTTGCTTCACTGATGTCGGAAAATGGAGCTGTTCACATTAATGTACCGATGATAAACTGACGGATAGTGGTGCCACAACGTATGTATGTATGTATGTATGTATGTATGTATGCATGCATGCATGCATGCATGCATGCATGTATGTATGTATGTATGTATGTATGTATGTATGTATGTATGTATGTATGTATGTATGTATGTATGTATGTATGTATGTATGTATGTATGCATGCATGTATGTATGTATGTATGTATGCATGCTCTATGTACGTATGCATGATCGATAGAGGGTTAGGAAGATGTTCGTGCAATTCATATTATTTCTATATATATTCGGCTGTTGTAATGAGATTGCATAAAATATGTGTCTGATGGCAATATTTATTTAATATAAGAATTCACGAAGTCTTACTTGACAATGTTCACAAAGTTTGTTTTATGGAATAAAGAAAAATAAATGTACAAAACAATTTTAGTGAGTTTTTTCTCTTTGAGATCATTTCGATTTACTTCAAAATCATACGCATCTGACAATCAAAACAATTGCATAGTTTATAAAATAAAATCCAACCTGAAAGTGAATCTAGAAACTATCATTTAGTCTTCAAATATCAACACAAGATACGGTAACAAAACTTAAGCTGGGAAATTAAAATGGATGAATGTGCGATCAAACATTTCTTCAGCTGCTGTACAATATGTTCTTGTCGCGACGGTCATCTTCCAATCTTTCGTCAGATGTGCAATGTGCTTGTTATTGTGGACTACTTTAGAATGCCTATTGCCAATGATACAGCACATACAAAGACGTGTTTGGTAAGACAAATAGATCTGTTCAACAAAACTTCGACCATGTCCTAAGCATGTGCGTTCGTTAGAACTGAACAGGCTGCAATAATTTAGACTAAAGTCATGATAAACTTCAGAGCAAGATTAATGTTCTGGGGAAAGAAGATTGCTTAAAAAATGTTTTTTTTTTCTTCAGGTTTATACATTACCTATCAGTTTTCTAATACTCATACATTCTTTAGTGCTATGAACAAGAAAATGGTATCTGAAAAGTGACACGAGACTAATATTAACTCTAATAAACTGTAACATGATTTTTCATATTAAAGATAGATTATGTACAATTATCCTGAAAGATTTTTAAATTTTTAAATAAAATACAATTTTAATTCAGATTTATATTTTCATTATTTCGTTGTATCTTTCTTACACTGTACGTTATATATTGGCCTATTTCACACTGCTCTTCACTACGCATTTTCTTGTCAACTCCCTGATGACAAATGTCTTCTTGGCAAATCCAATTTATGCTACTTTTACATCTTTTCAGTTGGCTCAGTAGCACAGCACCGTGTCAAATCAGTTATCATAATATTAAACATAATACCAAGACACATCACACTTTCTTAAATAGCGTAGTTCAGGTTTCAAGTTGACGTTGATCATTTCGATTTGTCTTGGTCAGTCTATTATCGCTTTCTATCTTTTAACACGTTATCGATCTTCTTTTAATGTGTTATTTTATATATAAGCGCTACAACCCTCCCCTTCGCCGTATTTAGATAGAAGTATTGAAATATAATACTAGTGATTACAAGGAAAACCGTAAACTGAAATTTAAAAGAATAAGAATGGCATTGAGACAACCATGCTGTTTGGCAGACTGTGCCCCATATAGCTCCATCTTTCTTTCTTATGATCTTTAAAGAACAAAGAAGTATGAATGTGCAATTTGAAAAGATAAATCAAATAATTTAATATTCATTTAATAGGTCACAAATCAATTAAGATAGACACAGTGATGGGTTTACTAAACAGCAGTGTTTTATCATACTAGAGACATTAAGGGTGAATATAATATATTTGCAAACGTGTATGAAATATTGGAACTGGGATACGTCGCAAAGAATAAAACATCAAACAAAACCAATTTACAACCATTCGATATTTTCATGTCATTCATGTTGGTCTCGAGGCTGTGAAAACCATTGCTGCATCAACTAGTTCCTATTTAAATCTCGTCACTGATTTAGTAAATATTATCATTGTTTAAAGGTGATCTAGAACGTTATCATAACCAAGAGCATACTCAATTGTCTGTACTGAAGTTGTTAGATTACCATTAGTGTATCCAGTCAGATTGTTCAGATATATTTCGTTTTAAAAGAGTTCGTTTCGAAAGGGACAAATAAAGTGTATGTTTATAAGGATATCAATTTATTATGGGAAAATGTTTTCCAGCTAAAGTTCATGTGCTGCGAGGTAATTAACAGCATGGTCTCGTAAAGAAATTAAAATGATCTGGGTTACAACTTCTTCAATTTATATGGCTTACGTTTTAACTTCCACTGGGTTTTCAAAGGTATGTTGTGGGCGTCCATTGGAGCAAAACTTAACGTTGTTTTGTAAATCATGTTGCTAGTAATGTGGTTGTATGGGATGTTCCAAATGTTGTGTTTTGGATGGCAACTGGTTGGGAGAAGATACTGCCATTTAGCACGTGGTTTTGAGTAGATATCTACATGGAGTTTGTTTTCTACCAGTCTGGTTGTTGTTGTCCAAAAATAGGTTGTTTGAGTTGGAGACGTCTGTCGTGAATAATATCGAAGGATGGAAGTTGTTTGCCGTTGATAGTAAAACAACCAGATTTTCTGTTCCATGTTGCCACTTAATTTATATATCATCGCTGAAGCGTACACACAGATATGGTGTTAGTTACACCGAAGCTAAAAGTTGACATCCAGTTCTCCAATAAATATATCAGCATACGAAGGGGTCATTTTTGTACCCATTGCGGCTCCATTGATTTGGAGGTAGTATTTTTCATTAAAGTCAGTCTTTTGAATTCTAGGACAAGCTCCAGTAGTTGGACTAGGAAATGAGTGGGCGGAGTGTATATACTTCTTGTTTCCTATTCTTCCCTACACGCCTATATCTCTTCGCTATGGATATATTATTAAAAAAGGTGACATCTAACGAAACAAGCATTGCATCGGGCAGTAATGGTTCGATTGTATTGCTTTCTATGAGGTAACCTGTCATGTTCAGAAGGTATGACGGTCATTGATTGACATGTGGTCTCCTTAAAGGATCCAAATATTCTGATTTTCTTGTGTATGATGCCTGTTACCAGATAGTCCAGTCGTGAAAGTACTAATGATCACACAAGTGTTTTAGTGGCATCAACTGAAAAAATATTTGAGAATTTAGAAAACATATATTATAAACTATCCTTAGATTAGTCATTTTCAGGTCTTTGGAATTCAAAAAGATGTGTGGAAAAAAGCCAGAAGTTTGAGAAATACTTCTCATGTGCATTTGCATCGATGTAAATGGATCGAAGCTTTGACCTTGACCTTGTGCGAATCATATTGTGAAAATGAACACAGCAAGCAGCCGATGGATGCAGCCATTAAGGAAGTTGTCTTATTCAGGGATGAAACTTGGCACATATTTACGTAATTATTCATACAATTTTGTCTAGTATAAAATGGTTCAACTCAATTTAGACTGTAGTGAATAGCACCAGTATGAGACCTACGTCTATGTTCCTTCGCATTATAGTGTCCTCTGTAACTGTAAGATGTTATGGGGAGAGACGGAGAATGTCTGAGAAGGCACTATCAATAATCGAATTACATCGCTATTTATTAGATCGCCAGTGATGGCAAGACTGAAATGGAAGATATCTCAAGTGAGTGTAAATGGTCCAAACATCTCTCCCAAGAAAACTAAGTGGATAAGGTGTCAAGATATATCATTTTCATAAAGTTCTAGCTCGATTTAATATATGACGCCTTGTTAGAAACATAATTTAACAATTTTTTTATCTTAGACTATTTGCTATAATTCTTTCTCTTAATTATTTGTAAGCAGAATAAACTGAGACGTTTTGACTGCAATCAAATATTTTCTCAGCACACTCTAGTATCTCTACAATGTTATGCACAATGGCGAGGAAAGATACAATATTTCTATGATGTTGGATCCAATGTCCATGAAAGAGGTTTTAAATATAAGCGGTTATATATTATGCGTATATTTAGTTACACTGTCTCCAAAGAACAAAATATCAAATGCATATAAACAAGGACATATCTCATTATAAAAAGGATTCCAACCGTTCACGTAACTCTGTAGTGGTATCTTTTTAGTGAAATATAATGTCCCTCTACCGTGGTTTGTATACCTACAGCACATGGAAGAAAATTAAAGGCTATGGATGCACAGATAGATAGTTGGATGGATAGGAAAACATTCATGTAATTTATAGTATTATGTATTTCACCTGTTGTGATGAGATGTCAATATTTATTTCATATAAGAATCCACAATTTCTTACTTGTTAATGTTCACAAAAATTATTTTACAGAATAGAGAAAAATAAATGTACAAAGCAGATATTAGTGCTGATTTTTCTATTTGAGATCAATACAATTTACTTATAAGTATAGCAATCAGAACGTCAGAACGATTGTAGATTTTGTAATCCAAAATCAAACCTGAAGGTGAATCAAGAATCATTGAGACCTCAGAATTCAATACAAGATACAGTAGCAAAACTAAACTGGGGAAATCTGAGATGATGAAAGTGGTATCAAGTATTTCGTCAGATATCTTATTGTGAGAAAAATCATCGTCCTGTCTTTCGTCAAATGTACTCTCTGTTTGTTATAGCGAACATGGTCATCATCCAGTCTGTTGTTACATGTACAATATAGTTGTTATTGTGGACAAGATAACAGTCCATTCTTTCGCCAAATGTGCAATATGGTTGTTATTGTGGACAAGGTCACCTGTCTTTGCCACATTACAGTGTCACTGATAGAACACATTAACAAGAAGTGTCTGGTAACACAATTCACTATGTTCAACAAAATGTTGATCATACCTAATTGCTCTCCTCTCTTTATACCACAATAACAAACCTCACACTTGCTAAAGGTATACATCAAAAATATATTGAATAGATTCATCGATTGAAAATCAAAAAGTTTAAAATGATTTAATAAATCCATTATTCTTGATTTTATTCAATCTGTACATGACAAAGATTGCACCAATATACCTTTCATAGGATGTGTATGTGTTTCTAACGTCACCAAGGGAAAATATAAACGAACATATGAGAGGTAGAAAAACCCCACAAAACAACAGATTCTGTCATGCAGCGAAAATCGGAACAATATTTAAAAAGCCCCCGTTGAGGCATTCATGAATCAGCTATAATGTGAATTACGAATGCATTACAAAGAAATTCGTTCGGGTTTCCTTCTTTTTCAAACTCATTTGACTCATAGAAAGTATTTTCTCTTAAGATAAATTCAGATACACAAGTCTCAAAAAATCTTTGAAGCTATCGGTTCTGCCATTAAAATTTGCGGCCAAAAATAGAGAACAACACAATTGGATGATACGAATTTTGACAGACCTTGTTTTGCAAATAATTCTGTCTCATGTCATTTAATGCCAAACGAATCATGTATGTGGTGACAATTTACAAAATGAAGCATCAAATCTTTATCTAAATCTAAATATTCTCCTTTAAGGTGGCAACACATTCTTTCAGCTACTAATACATTTGATTTCCGTCATTTTCTTCAACATGATTTGACTTGACAGAAACAGTCACATCTTCTTACCATTACCTAACTAAAATATAATTTGACAAAACAGCCGAATTCACTCTATCACTTGCCGGAATCTTCACAAAACGTGGAGATGACAAATCTTGTAATCAACGGCTGTAAGTTAGTTTCAAATTCGTATTTCAACAAACCTTCTACGTATAAATCATAAAAGCGTAATTTTGTTTCCATTATGGAACATGAGGGTTTTGACTGCATTCATTTTATGTATTTGTCTCTGTGGAGTTTCCTGTTCACTGTCAATGTCTGCATCTTTTCCTCGTCCTTAATCCTTCCACTAACATCAAGGGCATTGAGGAAAATATTACCATGGGCACCATAAACTGTTTTGTTCACATCAAATATAGATCCTAGTTATTTACAGTCAGGTTGTCATCGAATGGTTGAACACCAGTAGAGGACAATAACCAGTTTATTAAATACAAGAGAGGTCATTTGTTTGTCGTACCTAGCTTTTACATAAACTGTGTCAGTGCTTCCTTTCATGTCTCTAGTTCTGGGTGTTGTCTTCAGTAACAAGTGTTAGGATATGACAAATGTCTAATTCCTCTTTATGTTTGTTGTTACCGAAGCTTTGACATGACAAATTATTTTTTCTTTAAGGCTTTTACATGTGACTAATACTGGTGATGGCTTGCAACAACATAAGCGCCAGTCTGCATGATCTATCTATACATGATCAGTGGTAATTTCCATGACGTTTTGCAGGCATGTTTTGATTTTCTTTTCCTATTGTTTTCAAATTTTGCAATCACGAAGCTACTCAAATCATGTAATATAATGTTATTTTTTCGGTAATGAGATTACATTTATCAAGGGTATGTTTTCAAATCAGATAATCTTCTTGAAAACGTTCCTACTCCTCATTGAATTTGCTACAATGTTGTCGACTTTGCTGTTCAAACTAAAGATTTTATTGCTGAGTGATTCAAGCTTTTGATGTATAAAGGTTAAACAGTCCCAATGTTTCCTCGCAATGCCTAAAACAATATCGATTGGACCATTACAGGTAATATGGACTTAATCTACATTGTTATTGACTTTCAAGATATTTTTCTGTAGTAAAAAA
The DNA here is from genome assembly GCA_028554795.2 of Sinohyriopsis cumingii. Classification (NCBI taxonomy): domain Eukaryota; kingdom Metazoa; phylum Mollusca; class Bivalvia; order Unionida; family Unionidae; genus Sinohyriopsis; species Sinohyriopsis cumingii. Next base: position 101,508,753 of record CM068830.1, read on the forward strand.
GATCCTGGAAGGTGTACTGAATTACAGATATATTTCCGCATGCGCCATTTTACTCAAGCTTTCTAAACTGTTGCACTCAGGATGTTTTAGCCATTATACTCAGGCCACCTGAGCATTCGGTGGCCGAAGCAATTTCGTTCAAGCGTTCATATAAATAATATCCATAAAGTAACTATAACAAATGCGTCGAAAACCTTACACTTTTATGGCGCTCTGATCTGTTTACAGACTCCCCCATTTGTGTTGCCCCATTTGCAAATAACAATACATTTGCTGCCAAAAATATGTCACTACATACACCAGATTTGCAATATTCCTTTGAAAGATATGACTATGTCATTCAATAAAAGTATAACAACGTCTAGGTAGAGATCCGACACATCATGTCTCCAAATATCATTTTCCCTATTTTAAGCCCTCTACTCTCCAAAAGAGGATGTTCCATGCACAGCATTTAAACTTAGGACAAGTAATCTAATGGAATTAATAGTTGACAAACATTTGACTTACCTATATTTAATCGTGAAAACAAAAACACCCGTTAGAGGTACGTCGCTGACAACAATCAAATAATGACTCAATATAAAACAGTATGCACATGTAGGATTTTGGTGTACTAAGTATTTTACATACTAATTTAAATTTGATATAGGTTAGCATGGCAACCATTTTATTGGTATGAAGAGTCACATCACTCGGATTAGAGGTTCCAGGAATAGTTTCATTGTTAATGGTCCAGGAGAGGATTTCATGCATTCTTCTCAAGTACATCATGGACGTTTAAAAATTGTTTCTCTAGCAATCAGTTTATGAAGACCAACATGTGGAATGTTATTTAAAATTTAAACGAATAGTTTTAATTGTTACTGAATAACTGAAACACTTGGATATTTGTTTAGAACATATCAATGCTTGCACAAGTAGATTGAAAGCCAAAGTCATTACACAAAACATAAAATGCAAATGTCTCGAAGTGTTATACTTTTAAATAGCGTATCTATGTTTTGCAACAGAACAATGTATTACATCTGGTATAGTAAATTATCTATAGCAGCAGTTGGATTAGTTATCACTATACCAATAGCATGTGGCTTTTTTCAGAAAGCAGCTATGTGTTCGGGGTCTTTATCTTCATGGATCTGATAGAGTATGAACTAGACATGCATAAAACATTTACCAATTACGCGAAAAACCGACGTGTGCAATGTAAACAGACCAACTACAATGGATTACATTAAAGAATACAGGTGAGAAAAATATACGATGAATTTGTTGCACGCATGTAACTTATCTCTCTGAAAAGAAAGACAATTGGTGATAACTTGCTTTAGGACAACATATCGCATTTCGTTTTAGATGCAATAACTAGTACAAGTATTTATCACAAGAGAAGAATGCATATGTAGCACCTAGATTAATTATGTATTATTAGATAACACGGTGGCAGCGTATGTAAATATATTACTCCTCAAACGCAGGAAGAGATAACGATAGAGTTCATTATTTCAAGCTAGCAACATTGTCTCCCATACACCACAAACAACATTAAACCGAAACTAACTTTGCAAATGCATAGCAAAGCTAGGTGCAAGTATACTGAATTTACTAGGGAAATGCTTTGAACACTTTAATTTGAGAGTAAATGGTGACGTTGGCAGAATCAGCAGTTCGCGTTTGAAATAATAACAATATCCTTCGGAAGCAATGATATTTCAACCTGAATAGCTATAAACATTCATGAGATAAACAGATTAGCAGTTACCTGTAAATCTTATTTATTTATGAATATAGTCATTTTAAATTCATACTTCAATTTTTCATTGAGCTAAAAATAAACGAACCTTTTATAAAATTGATGTCTTGAAAAAATTACATACAATATTTCATTATGTGAATGAGCTCGTATTCAGTTTATCTGTATGTAATAGAAGTCATGAATTATAATATTAAATTTATTTCTTTCGATCAAAATTGCGAAGAGTAGATAATCTGACTGAAACCATATAATTATAAGGATTTCATGATTTGTATAATGTATAGTGATAATTGATATTCCTATGTCATGAAATGTATAACAATTAATCACTAATTAGCAAAGTAACATAGGTATGTCAAGGGGTGAAGTCCATTTATTCCTGTGAAACTAAGTTGTGAACTCTCTTCAAATGAGAATCGAGTAACGTGTGCCAACATGGTTTAGCTAGTATATTTATATATATAGCACGGTGGGATGGCTTATCTAAAGAGGTCACGTTCAGTTTAAATATGGTTGCGGCTCACAAGGCATACAGGATTTCATAATAAACCCTTGATAAATAATCGCTGTATTCAACATAATATAGATAGTGGCAACATTTAAAATCAGACCTTCTATCCTTAACCCTTTTTCATGATATTGGTGCCTTCAATCTCGTATTGTTTTGTATATCTAATTTAATTGTTTCTTTATTAGGTTTTTTAATTTATTTAATTACATGATATTGTAATGTACATTGTACGTTAGATTTGACCTTGTCCAAAACTGAGTTAATTTCTTCTTTACCTGATTGGGTTTTTTTTGGTTTTATTTAAAACAACTAATACATACCTAAAATATTTCCTATGTGCATTGCCTTAATATCAGGAGCTTTATTAGTAGAATAAGTAAATATGTTTATTTGGGTCAGGGCTTTTGACGTTCCTAAGTAAATGTTACATGTTATGGTTTTGATTGTGTAAAAATCAGGATCATTCTAGAAGTTTCTTTTCAATTAGGCAATTTTGTTTAGAAAAAAAACTATTCATGACATCAGGACAAGTAAAGAATTATATAATCTTGTAATTGTAAGGACTTTATAATTCGTGATATAACATCTAACACTTTCAAGCTGTATATTATATGTTGTGCCCAGTTGCTTTGAACAAGAATCAATTTTTTCTTTCGAATTATTGACTTCAAGTGAGTAATGTCTCCGGAATGAAAAAGTTGTCTGATAAAATTCCTGGATACAGACATTCACAGTAATTTATACTGAATTCAAAACTGGAATTATATTACTATGATTCAACTAAAGACTGTAGACACATCAACACATTAATAGCTACCACATTAATGTCATCGACTTAAGGAATTGGATTTCTTAGGGACTTGTGCTTAGCTTTAATTCAGGATGTTAAATTATTAGGACTTGTATCTGTACCTCTTGTGTTTTGGGGATTTAATTGGCAAAACCGACAGAATTGTTCTTATTTATACTTTGTATTCTTGGGAAATAATGTATTTGTTCAATTTTACAAAACTTGCTACATTTGACTCTTTTCTAATTTTTATTTTGAGGTCATACACTAGTAACAAAATGCAACAGTTTCCTTTTGGATTTTATGTAGTCATTCTCTCTTTGAAGTTTATTCATGGACTCGGACAACATCCATAGATTACAATGGCTAATGAGAAAAGGGCAATAATTTTATCTTGATTTCGACAGGAACAGCTTTCCTTTTAGTCCTGTCTTTAACGTTTGTTCACATTGGTATTAGTCATGGGATATTATGTGTCTTATGGTTCTATATAAGTACAAGACACAGGGTTGCGTCATGCCGAATGAAACCGTATTTTATGTACCAATATGAGGTGTTTGCAGGAGTTCTCTTTCTTAGCCTTAGCTAGGCAATTTTTAAGAATGAACAAGACCTTTTTGAAATGTGCACAATTGAACCAGTTAGCTAAACCACATCCCATATCCCGGAATATTTTCAAAATCAAGTTTCTCCACGTTAGTTTTATATTTGCGAAAATCATTGATAAAATATAAAAATGAAACTCAGCAGTTATTTTTAAGGTTTGCGTCCTTATTAACTGTTAGTAAGAGAAGGTTATCTTTTCAGGTTAAACGGAGATATCCCATTTCTCGATCTTTGTAAAAGTTTGCAACGCTAAAATCATCAGTATTTCATATTTGCATACTTTAATTATACACGGCAATAAGTTGTAAGCGACGTTAGAGAAGTCAATAGTGATATAAATATATTTGGAATATAGAGGATCGTTTTATGAAGTAAATAGACTTACATTGCTATATGTAAACAAGCGGTTTCATTGCAATATCAAATATATCCGTTATATACTTACACCAAGGAATTTTGATACATTTGATCATGCAAAATCTAACACAATTAAGAGAAGTTGTTGAGTTTCTACGGTAATGCAATCTGTTTGTCAGTTAGGCTTTGCTGTGTTTTATTACATTCACACAGAAACTATGAGATATAACATAATTCAAGATAAGAAAGAACATACTTGTAAAAAACAACATATTATTTTTATTGTGGAATTTGAACAAGGTTCTCCTGCGATATTTTACTAGTTCACCAAGTGATTGACAATATATCGGATTAAATTATGTTGTCATAATGCTATTGGTGTCTTGTGATAAATGTTCTAGAGTGAAAACAAAATGATGATTAATTCCAGTGATCATAATGAATCATAAAACTTTAGTTGCTAAATGCACTAATTCACGCACTATAGTACAAAATATCCCCGCCGTCATGTTCCAGTGGCAAGGGACTGTATCCTTGAATTGGGTGGGTGGATGTGATTTGAAGTTTTATAGTAGCTTTACCACTTTATCAGTCATATAGCTACGATGTCCGCAGTGTGGCAGTTTATAGTTATCTCTAGCACTGGAGCATTATATCGCAAACATATACCATCCAGTCACATTATCCTGACACCTGGATATATATATATATATATATATATATATATATATATATATATATATATATATATATATATATATATATATATATATATATATATATATATATATATATATATATATATATATATATATATATATATATACATATATATATATATATATATATATATATATATATATATATATATATATATATATATATATATATATATATATATATATATATATATATATATATATATGTATATATATATATATATATATATATATATATATATATACAATTTATTAACAAATAGAGATAAACAGTTTTAGTAATATTTGTATTATGTATATTACACGCTTATTAGAAGTAAAGAAAATAAATTAAAAACAAAAAAAAAAATTACAAAAACAAAAAACAAAAGAAAAAAAAAATTACAAAGATAAATGTATACAACATATATACCAGTATAATCTTTATAGCTGTTAAAGTGGTTATCAGAACTCAATTTATTTAATAAAAATATAATGGTTGTTGATTAGGTTGTCGATTATCTCTTTTTGATTTTCCTCTCGTTATTTTCGATGCCGATGTTTCTCTTTGTCTATGAAAATTGTTTTTCTCTCTCTGTAAATTCTGTAACTTTTTAAGTTGATTTGATAAAAGTTCGTCTTTTTTGGATTCCGTTTTTTTAAAAAGTTCTTCATCAAAAATGCCTGTATTTCCTTTTATCAATGTTTTTAGTTCATCCCTATGTTCTTCTAGTTCCTTGCCTATCTTGATCACTCTTCTCTGATGTTCTTCTTTTAGTCTCTCACATATTTCCAAAGAGACCTTTTCCAAAAGGGAGTCAATTGATTCTTGGGACTTCTTTGATGCTGTATCATTCCCAATATGAACTTTTAATTTCAAACGCAATCCTTTAGGCACAAGATTATCTTCCAGACAATTTTCAAGAAAGCGTGCGTGTAATCCATTTTTCATCTGTTTTTCCGCTAATTTCTCCATTGTCGTTTTTAAATAAATTTGATAAAACTTGTGCTCGAAAATAACTTTTTTCAATTAGGTAATACAAACTATCTCCAAAAAATGGGAACAGCAATGGGTAGTCCTATGGCACCTGCTTATGCATCTTTATTTATGAAAATTAGAAAATGATTTTCTAAATAAATGCCTCTTAAAACCGGATGTATGGTTAAGGTTTTTAGATGATATTTTTATGATTTGGAGTTATTCATTAGAAGACCTTTATTACTTTATAGACAATTTAAACAAATTACATCCAACAATAAAATTTACATTCAATGTCTCTAAAACTAAAGTTTCATTCTTGGACGTTGATGTCATGAAAAATGAAAATAATGAAATTACTACCATGGTTCATGTTAAAAACACGAATATTCATCAATATGTTGAATATTCTTCATGCCATCCTAAATCATGTAAAAATGGGATACCATATAGTCAAGCAAAAAGATATAGAAGAATTATCTCGGATGATGCTGTTTTTAAATCATCTTTGACAGAGCTAGGTCAGCATTTTTTAAACAGAAATTACCCTATTGACATCATTAATACTGCTTTCCAAAAGGTATCTTCTCTTACACAGCTTGAATCTTTACAATATAAAATCAAAAATAGAAATGAAGATATCATTCCTTTTGTTATTGAATATAATCCAAGTTTGCCTAATATAGGTAAGATTATCAATAAATATTGGGATTTATTAAACTTATCATGTAAAGCAAGTGTTAAATCGCTACACGAAAGCAAACCCACACTTGCTTATAAAAGGACTAAAAATCTTAAAGATTTCCTAACTAATTCCAAATTAGAAAAACCATCATATAAAATAGGATCATCAACTAAATGTAATAGACCTAGATGTTCACACTGTTCATTTATTAATGAAGATACTTATTTCAATAGTAATAATACGAAAGAAACTTTTAATATGCGTTGTGACATTAATTGTGCAACATCAAATGTTATTTATTTGATAACGTGCAAAAAATGTGGCATCCAATATGTTGGACAAACCAGTCAACAAATATCTAAACGTATGAACCAACATAGATCAGATATAAAAAATTATATCGATCAATCATTTTCATCTCATGTTGCCGCACATTTTAACAAAAATTCCCATACATTGCAAGATTTCTCTTTCCAACCTATTGTTAAATCTGATTCTGAAATGGAACGTCTACTAAAGGAAACCTATTGGATTCACCGTCTTAATACGGTGTATCCAAAAGGTCTAAATTCAAAAACACTATATGACATTTAGTAATTTTTTTTTTCTGAATTATGTCCCCTGTTTACAATTAGATATGAATATGTCATATTATTTTACTTTGCAGAAAATCTTAATTGGTAAAAGTATAATCTAATAACATAAAAATAAGTTTACTAATTCTTTAAAAATGAAATTGCATTTGTAATTAATTATCAATATAATATGATTAATTATTTATAAAATACTTGATAGTAACCGTAATGCACACCATATTTTTTTATTATATTTTTATTAAATAAATTGAGTTCTGATAACCACTTTAACAGCTATAGAGATTATACTGGTATATATGTTGTATACATTTATCTTTGTAATTTTTTTTTTTTTTTTTTTTGTAATTTTTTTTTTTTTTTTTTTGTTTTTAATTTATTTTCATTACTTCTAATAAGCGTGTATTATACATAATACAAATATTACTAAAACTGTTTATCTCTATTTGTTAATAAATTGTATATATATAGTTATCAATAGAGATATATGTATCTTTAAGATCCAGTTTTATATATATATTTATGTATTAAGATATCATTAATCTTTGCTGCATATGCACATCTCCATGTAAATTATTCGTTAAAGTATTAGATAATTACGTTAAAAATGTAGCTATGACGTCATCTTGTTTATATCATTGTTTATTTCATTGATCACTTAGAAACAACATATTTAATGACGTAAGCAATGATATTGAATTCAGTTTGAATTCAGTCTGATGAAGCATTAAAGCGAAACCGGTCACACATTCTACGTGTTGGTGTTGTTTATTTTATAATTTATATATATATATATATATATATATATATATATATATATATATATATATATATATATATGTGTGTGTGTGTGTGTGTGTGTGTATGAGTTTATCATTTACCAATGGTGTCTTCCGGGATTTCAATAATCCTTGATACATTTAAATGTGTTTTGCACAAGATAAGATGGTGACAGTGTGATGAATCCTTTATCTTCTTTAAACTTTATCATGGCAGAAGGTCTTCTATCTTGCATGCCAAGGTTTCATTTTACTTGTACTACAGATATTAGCACTTCCAAGTTTATTCCTTGTCTCGGACTGCATTCATATGTTACAATTTGATAGTTTTTGGGTATGAGCAAAACAGTTTTTCCTGCTTGATAAATACTTTGTCGAAATATGCAAATATGACCCAGAGATCTAAAACACACAGTACATCGGTATCTCACTGTAAAGTATGTTTGCAGTATAGAGGCTACACGATATTGTTCAATGAGTCATTTATAAAATTTCGTTATCTATTATTTTTAAGCGAACGTTTTCGTTTCGCGTAAAATGAATGATATCCTATTCTTAATCTGTCTAATAGTGTGCAAAATTGAAATCATCCCTCTATCATACTTTCATGTGTCAGTTATGCATCAAAAGATGTTTTACATTACTGATGTCGGAAAAGGGAGCTATTCACCTAAAAGTATCGTTGATAAATGGACTGATAGTTTTGCCATACTAGAATATTTTTTTCCGCCTTGGCGTGTCTTTTGTTATCTAAATTAAAACTGCTAGGGGGGTCCCGAGAGGCCGAGTGGTCTAACGATCTCACCGTTCCGGATCACTGCCATCTCACCACTGTCTGCGTGGGTTTGAGTCCAATTCTCGGTTAGCGCGGGTACGTGGGAAAGCCTGCCAGTAGCTTCTCGTGGGTCAGTGGTTCTTCCCTGGGTTTTCCAGGGTTATTCCTCCACCAGTTGTACTGGCCTCCATGTATAGCCTATCTTGTCTTGAAAAAGGGCGATAAACCCTAGAACAGCAACAACAAAACTGCTAGGTGTCGTATTGCTTCATACCGGAACGTAAATAAATAAACCGTGAGTCGTAACTTTATACCAAGTATGTGAACAATTTTAGTTCATAAGGTAGCGTTGGCGTGTCTTTTGTTATTTAACTATGTCTTAAAAGTGCTTGGGATCGTATTGCTTCATACAGGAACGTAAATAAACAAACCGTGAGTCGTAAGTTTACAGCAAGTATGCGGAAAATTTAGTTCAAATATACATACAATCTGTTATCAAACTACATACATTTCAATGATGTTTGTACAAGATAAGATGGTGACAGTGTGACGAATCCTTTATCTCCTTTAAACGTTATCATGGCACAAGGTCTTCTATCTTGCATGCCAAGGTTTCATTTTAATTGTACTACATATATTCGCACTTCGAAGCTTATTCCTTGACTCGGACAGCATCCATATGTTACAATACATGCGGTGCAAACGGCAAAAATTCGAAATATGCAAATATGACCAAGTGAGCTTAAACACACGGTACATCCGTATCTCACTACAAATTAAGTTCGCAATATAGTGGCTACACGATATTGTTCAATTAGTCATTTATAAAATTTCGTTATCTATTATTTTTAACAAAAGTTTTCTTTCGCGTAAAATTAATGATTTTCCTGTTGTTAATCTAATAGTGTGCAACATTGAAATCATCCCTCTGTCATACTTGCATGTGTCAATTATACATCAAAAGATGTTTTACATTACTGATGTCGGAAAAGGGAGCTATTCACCTAAAAGTATCGTTGATAAATGGACTGATAGTTGTACCATACTAGAATATCTGTCCTGTTTATTTATGTTTTCGCGTTGGCGTGTCTTTTGTTATTTAACTATATCTTAAAAGTGCTTGGGATTGTATTGCATCATACAGGAACGTAAATAAGCAAACCATGAGTCGTAACTTTACAGCAAGTATGCGGAAAATTTTAGTTCATAAGGTAGCTTGTACAAAGTCAATTCTTAAATTTTATTTTGCTTTTATCAGATACATGAGATGAATGGATAATGAATAGATATGTTGGAAAATACCTTTGTCTTGATCATTTAGTACAATAAAACCTGTTCTCTTTTCCTTTACGTATGCGCAAGAGCCGATTGTTTGGTGTAACGTTGGCAATGTATGTTATCTGTTGTATTATCATCATCCTTAAAAGTGCATCGATTCTTGATGATTCAATTGTTATGTAATTTCTCAGGTATACATTGATGAGCTATCACACAGAATGTTATATTCCAAAACATCGACCAGGTTGTGTAAATTCTTTATCAAGTGTATCAGAAGCGTTCAAAGCATGGTATGATATACGAGGACTTACCATTTGTTAATCACTTCTATCATTTCAATTGAATGAAACAGTTGATAAAAATGTATGGGACCTTGCTATTTGCTGGTATGAAACATAACGAAAGAATATTTCTTTTTGTGTATTTTTGGTTCGAAGACAAACATTGCAAATTGTCTTACAAAAGAAATCCGCAACGACTGAAAGATCTGAATGCATTTCAAAGTCATTTCACTTTACTATTCTGCAATTTGGTGACATATAAAGAATATTCTCGACATGTTTTGAATATGATTTTCCATTGGTGCTCACTTTAAAATTAATTGTATGAACATCATCCTACTACCTCCCCCTTTTCCTCACCATGGCTTGCAATGTAATAGAAATTATTATAAGTCGTTATTTATGAGTTGATTAGGATATTTAGCAGGAGTTCTTTTTCTTAGTTTCAACTGGGCAGTTTTCGAGTAGGAAAAAGGCAATGTTTCCTGCTTGATAAATGCTCTGTAGAAGTACACATAAATGATCCAGAGAACTAAAGCATATTACGAATCCGTATCGCATTCCATCATATTTATAAAATACACAGCTGAAGGTGATATTTTATTGTTTTACTGGAAGGTTGCTTTCTTGCGTAAAATGGAGCATATCTACTTCTTAAGCCGTTTAATTTCATGCGAAATTAAAATCATCAGTCATTCATACTTGCATGTTTCAATTATACATCCAAATATAATATTACATCGCCGATGTAGGGAAAATATCCTATTCACTTAATATAATCATTATCAAGTAAACGGAAAGATGCTTTCCTTGTTTCACAGCAGTTTCTCTTTCCTGCTTAGGTTTTTTCCTTTCGTTCTTTTTAAAATCTACCTTAAAACGGCTTGGTTTCGTATCACTTCACGTAGCAGAAAATAGCTAACGAGGATTTGAATAAACTCATACAATCTCTCTATTTCTCTAACTTGTGTTTGACATGTTATATGAATGGGGTAATATACCCACAACTGGGGCAAAATTGAAGATGTAAGGTTATGTTGTTCATTAAATGCCACAATATATTGACATCCGTTTCGTAGATAAGAACACAATGTTTAATTTATAAATTTATGCTACAATGATTAAAGATTTCAAACCAGAATCCAACAACTGTTGTAAGCTTGGTAGATGTTTTAGCAATAATGACTTATAACTGTAGGGAAAAAAGATGACATAAATTCCGAGTAAGCATTGACAAAGTACAGCACCTTTTAAATATTACTAGTATGGATTCCAAGGGCTTGAAACAGACCACTACTAAACGAAGCTGATTTGTGTGCTTTTACTAATTTATTTTTTCGCTCTATACTTTTATCTTTCTTTCCTCTCTCTCTCTCTCTCTCTCTCTCTCTCTCTCTCTCTCTCTCTCTATTTATATGAGCACTAGATTAGGTCTCCGACGTAGATTATAGAATAGCTTTGATTTACAGTTTCAATCAAAGTTGTTCGCTGGCTTGACCCAGATCAACTTTGATGTTGATTTGACGCTGCCCGGAATCAATTTATTTTCCTGTGCTCCTCTCTTTTCCCCAAATTGAATGCGAGTCTTCCTACGGCTATTTGCTATCCTTGGTGACTAAATACCTGTGACTGTAATCCCTCCCTATGACTCCGAAGGCACGCCACATGTTATGTGAATTAAATCCTATTTCCACAGGTAGACTCTATGCAATATAAGTTTTGCAACATTTATATCTAACACAGTTAAGCTAAGATATGCACTATCTAGCACTTAGCTGAACCTGTTATGGACAACTTGAATAGGAAACGTGTAAGCTGGGTAAAGGATTTCAGTGTTTCTCCTTCTAGTTGAAATTTGTCAATGTTTTTGTAACATTCAAGGACTCATGGTAAATTTCAATACGACACAATGCGCTGTATAGATACAATAAAGTTCATGCCTTAATTGCCACGAGTGTAGACCTATTGGAATGATATGTCTTGTTGTTGAAGGTACATTTGTATATACTGTCAATGGTGAATATTCTTCCTTCACTCATTTTCGTTCATAGAAAAATCTTTTTACAGTATATGTATTACAAATCCTTTTAGACAGATACTTTACTTCTCACATTTCGTATTTGAAGGAACAGATGCCATCTTTATGAAACATGATTCCTATAATAATATGAAAGGCAAAATAGTTAATTCTTACAATGCATATCAGAGTAATGCAAGAAATTTAAGCACTATATGATAGCTATTACATTCAATACAGATGAATGAATTTAAAGCAAATAAATAAATTCAACAAATAATTATAAATTTACGTCAAAGAATACATTGTATGCAAGTGAGACTAACCATATGACTTGCTGACACATGCTCTTTTTATGCATCTGACTCTCTCCCTTTTCTCTCTTCAAGTCATCAACTTTCCAAGAAAAGTCCATCTTACAATCTAATGGTAAATACTTGTCATTTCCAGGATCTAAATTCCTGCTCCACACATAAACTTAGATTGCCTAATTTCGATTGGTATATTAATTAAACCTTAGACTTTATCTGAGAAAGCACTCTCCCACACCATGTTACATTAACCAGTCAGGGATATCTTTCTCCAACATCCATAACCTTAGCGCTTCCATTAAAGTCAGAATATTTCACTCTAGTCCGCTTTAATTAATAGCTATTATAGAAAATAGCATTGTGAAACACTTATTTCAACTGGCCCAAGATTTTCTAAAATTTATATCTGGCTTATCTCAACCATGTCATCTCCTAACCTTAACCCTAAATTGACATGTTAGACTGACCTTTATTCCAGCTGGTCCTAATTAAAATTTAATCATGCTCCGATTACCCCATCCTTTGCAGCAGAAATTTGTACCGAGCTTAGCCAAAATGTAAATCCTAAAAGTTACATGTCACTCTGTAATACGAAAATATCTACATAATTTTTCATCATTACAACCTCACACTTACAAGATTAATAATATATTTAAATATTCAACATAAACGCCACTGTATTGAATATGCAAATAAGGATATAATAAGCAATGTTTACTCTCATACATGAAATGCCTATACGAATCAACATGAATAAACGCCTGATGCATCACCATGAAACCTTATGACTAATAAAACAATGGAGTTTCCTCGCAAATCGGTATACGTATATTGTTATAATATACATATGTTTTATTTGATACATATGAATCGTCTATTGGTAATGTGAGTGCATATACACTCATGTGCATTGCTTTACATTCACTGAGGCAATTTTGGGTCCAGACAAGATCAGATCCCACTGATATAATTGGGATTTCGATACCTTTAATACACAAAATACAAAAATACAAAACCATAATATAGTTTGATTTTGCCATTGGTAGTGATATGAAGAACCGCTCATATAATACAAATATTACCCGTCTTTGGACCACAGTGCAAATCTGATATATTTTGTGTTGTATTTGAATTTGGCCTGAATACTACTAGTCTGCAGTTATGAGTACAACATATACAATGATACAAAATTAAAATGCAATAAATGCAACATAATATATATATATATATATATATATATATATATATATATATATATATATATATATAGTTTATTAATTTAGGGAAAATGAAGATCTTCATAGCTTTTGAATTCAAACAAAAGAAATTCGTATATAATGCATTATAAGATATGCTTATTGAAATAATACCTGCAACTATAATCACATCGAGATATACATCATATATTCTAATAGCAGCATGGTTTCATTGCTATGAAACACGTAACAAATTTCGATCCGTATATATATATATATATATATATATATATATATATATATATATATATATATATATATATATATATATATATATATCTGTGTGTGTATGTGTGTGTGTGTGTGTGTGTGTGTCTGTGTCGGTTTGTGGGTGGTTGGGTGGGTCTATGTTTGTATTATATTCGTGATTCAGCACATGAAATATCTATTTAAATTTAGCCACAAAAATTGTAATTTTGAACATAGATATACATGTGTTTTGCATGTACTACTGTGTTTTTGGTGATGACACCTAAAGACAAATAAAGATGTGTAAAGCATTCTCTGGATGTTTTCTTTACCGTTTTACACTGTTGACAAAAGCAGTATTTATGACAATTGATCGACGTTCCTGACAGTCAACACCCTTACACAAATTCCACTCAATTGTACCATAAATACTAGGGGACATACTAAACTTATAATATACGACATTAAAAGATCGGTTAAATGGACGAATGGGTTAAGTGGACAATCTACCATTAAATTACATAAACAAGCGAAGAAAAATACTTCGCAAAAGACAAGTGGCAGGAAGATATTGTTAATATTTTAGGGGATCAAAAAGCAAGAATACATAACCTAAAGAACTATTGCAAAAGTGATAACTGTACTTTACAAATGTTAATTCGGCTGATAAAACAAAAAAAAAATAGGGAAACGACTTGAATGTTAATTTTCTAGTGATATGCAATGCAGAAAACTGAAGAAAAAATACAGATCCATGATGGAAAAGAGATTCACGTTGGGAAAGGTAAGGACTGATGAAGATGGAAAACATTGCCAACTTCTCAACTGACTTTGACAAAAATCACATGCGTTGGTACTTTCAAATTAAACAATAAAGACAAGAAGTTTGAAGGATTCATTGTCAGCAGAAAATTAGTTTTAAGAGTGGTAGGCCATGCTCTTCGTGTTACTTGAAAAATCGTATGGTTTACATCCACGTTTGTCAACTAATAATCCATTCATCATCCATACAACCGTCCATCCATCGCAAACAGGAATTCGCGATAGGTCAGTAGTTGGCGTGCATGACTCAAAATCGAAAGGTGCAGGCTTGAATCTTACTATTAGACCAGTCTGAGTCAGCTACTGGGATGGTTCCTTGAGCAAGGTACTTTGTTCTTATTCCTTCTGCACTTCATGACCTACGTTTGTTGCTTGCCGTAATGCAATAAACCTACCCAAACCATCCAAAGTCATGTAACTATCTCTCATGACAAAAGGAAATTTATCACGTATTTCATGGGAATATTTTTTCTTGAATCATAGGGAAGACAATCGGGTGTTGCCAGCCATATATAAAACTACATAATCAGAGACAATATATATCTATCTATCGTTTTATGTATCTGTCTGTCTATCTATCTATCTATCTATCTATCTATCTATCTATCTATCTATCTATCTATCTATCTATCTATTTATCTATCTATCTATTTATCTATCTATCTATCCGTCGATACATATCCAAACTTTCTTGTGAATAAATAAATTAACATCGTCGTAAGTAGATGATTTCAAATTTATGAAGCAATTTGAATATTGTCTAGTTTTTCCGAGACTTGGCGAGAAAACATTGGACATTATTCAGCTAGTTTCATAAATATAATAATAAATCATCATTAAACATTCGAAATTTGTTATTCAGATAGTACTTTTCTCTGTGGAAATTACTTAGGAAAAAGAACGAATAATTTCGTTCATTGTGGCAGACGATGCACCTTTCATTTGTTGTGCGCAAACAATATTCCCAAACAAAGTTGAACTGGTATTAACGTTTAAAGGTAGATTCCACTTCTTTTACGAACATGAAGTCAAAGAATAAGCGTTCTTCCGAATAACATAACATTTTACACAAACTCATTTTTAAAAACAGAATGTCTAATTCATGAACGAAAACATGTTTTTGTTTGTGACAATTTAGCACTAAAGTATTGTCTTTCTTAATATATTGGCTTTAGGTTTATGGGATATGACTGCATGGTCTTGTATATTAATCCCAAAAGCTTTTTTTTTGTTTGGCGAGTAAGGGTCACACATATCAAAATTTAAAAACGTTTCATTTAACTGTGTTGTGCATAAACTCATTTATACTGACCAAAGTGTTGCAAAACAGACGAGAGACGATAACGCAAATCGTTTGGTACAAATACTGATCTTGAAAAATTATAAGGTTACATTCTATATTATTTTGGGTATTGAAACGTCTCTGAACACAATATTGTCGCTCCGTTTGTCAAAACTAGTATACATATTAGTAGTTTAGCAATGGTTTCTGAGTGAAGATAAAAAAGGAATGATGCTATGTAATGTGGTACCAATATACCGACCTTATGAAAGACAGTAAAAATTATCGAAGCATAACGCTAATACACGCAGATACAATGAAGGACGGAACGTACATTTTCACACTTCCTGGTGCATCTTTTTATGAACTGTTTGACTTTCTATGTCTGTCGGTCGCATGTTTTATCGTTTCTTTGTAACTGATCGTGAGAGGTTCAACGATATTGATTATAGATTTCATGCCAAAGAAAGTTTAGTTAATGTATTATTTTCAGGCAATTCCTTTTGAGTCTGAATATATCCATGATAATAGTATATTATTGTGCTCATTGTTTTGCCCCGGCATATATCAATCATATTTACCTCAACCGTTCTAGTAAGCAATACGTTGTGAAATGTTTTTGCTTGTCTATTAATTTGACCAATTGCATGGTGATTCAATTACATTACGATACATGCATGATTACGTCCATCTGAATATATCGTCTTTATTTAAGAAATAATAATGTGAAACGAAATGATATTTACCCGTCTGAATTACAGCGGAAGTTGTTAAAGAAAATTAAGAATCTGATGCACCTGATAAAGATGCATGAAGCCCCACCCCTTTGTTTATTTATTTTAGATAATGAGAAATCAGATTGCATCAGTGCAAGTAAGAAACCATGTGTCACGAACCATCCAAAAAGATACCACTCCTAAATGCGAAATTGTTATGTCGACCCCTGAAAACGTTTCATGTAAAACTAATAATGTCTATTCGAATTTTGTGCTTTGTTAGGTTTAAAACCCAACTGGAAACGATTTGATTACTAACGTCATACTGAAAGATACATTATCGCTAAACAAATGAACACAATTTCGTTCCGTTTTGTATAATTTCTAGCTCTAATTCAAATTATATCATATTCAGAAACAAAGCAACATGTAGCAATGATATCCTAGATATTTCTACTTTGAAGCGGTTTTTGACGGTACGCAAACAACGTCTTTGTAAAGTGAAAATAAATGATTATACATCTTCAATCATCAATTTGAATTTTAGAGGTATAATATAAATATTTGGTATCAAATGGTTTTCTTATACCATTCAAAATTAATATTCCCTGATAACGTATCCTGCAGACTAACCAATGCAAGTAACAATAGCTTGGCAGTTTGAGTTTGCATTATATATTAGAAAGTCTTGAGTAGATGAAAAGATTCACTGGAGATTGACAAGTCTTCTCTGAAATGTAGTATCATGGGACATTCTTCTTTAGCAAATTTTATTTTAAGCAATGATATCCTCAATCTGTGTCACGCATTATGAATTGCTTGTTTGTATCCCTGAAAGCTAATTTTGTAATCTAACAGCATTAAAAAGCAATTCGATCATTGTTTCCCGCCTTCCTTTGTATTTTCCAGAGAAAGCGAATACGCAGCTAGCCTGGAAATATTGATACTGAAGATGAAAATGAAATCATATTTTATTCACACTTATCGATATGCGTATTGTAAGAGGAATCGTTTGCGTTTATCAATCGTCTTTTCGCTGTAGCATGCCTGTCAACTGTCTAAATGTTTCGTAATAATGATGATTACAGAGGTATTAATACATCTAAATACTGAAACAAGTTTGACGAGAAATGGTTGCTAGAGGGAATGCAAATATCCAACTTCATCTGACTTCTATGAGTACAACATTTGCATAAGAATTTCGTTCATATAGTAATTGGTCTTTCTATCCTTTTATTCCTTTATTCCATGTTTATGTTGGGAAACTAATTTCAAGCAAATTTAAATGAATTGATATAGTTGACATAATTAATTTAATCGGACAAAACATTTTATCGCATTTGTAAAAGAGTGTCTTTTGTAATAAATAAGCTGTGAACTCTCCTATATCTTCCTTAGTCTGTTAATTTTGTAGATCTTTGGAATTCAAAAAGAGGGAAAATGCCAGTAGTATGTGGAATAATTCTCCTCCGCATATGCATTAAGTCCATGGATCAACGATTGTAACCTTCTGGGAATCACGTTGTGAAAATGAGTACAGCAAGGCGCCGATGGATGCAGTCATTAAGGAAGTTAATCAGTATATACAATGAAGAACCTTGGCGAATATTTACATAATCATCCGAACATTTATCAAGTATACAATGGTTCAGCTCAAACTTGACTGTCGCAAAAAGCACCGAAATGAGACCTACATTTATTTTGCTTCGTATTATAGCTTCTTTACTCTAAGACATTATGCAGGGGTTTAGATGGTGAATTTCTGAGGATGCGCTAATAATACTAGAACTGCACCGCTATTTATCGCTGATACATTACCGCCAGATCAGCAGCAAATAATGTTTCGCAATTCTCTGTCTTCCTTACAAGGCTGATTTCTGAGAGGTGGAAGACATGTTTCTACTTACTATCGTAGCTTTCATATGCATTTAGATGGAACTAATTAATTACTTTGTTAATTGATGCAGTAAGTGTAACAGAGGGTTTATGTCTTCTGTCCTATGTTCTTAACCTGAATCATTTAAACAGGGAACCGAAAGATACGCAGTATCGAGGAATAACTTGAGTTACATCGGTAATATATGTTCCGAAGCATCTTTCATAATTGTAAAAAGTCATACTTCGTCATGAATGGAGCATATAAGCCTTAATGAAGAAAAATCGCCATTCGAACCATCTTCCACATTTTCCGTTTTTATTTATGTAATATGTTTTATCTTGCAGCTAACATAAATATTAATCGACATGCACGCCTTTTATATTATCTTACACCAGCGCAATTGTATCAGACATTTCTTTTATCTTGAATCTGTACTGATCAGCGAACAAAACTTTGTTGCGGATGCTTGATATGAAACACAATCATGGACTTCGAATTTTTCTTGACGCAGTAAAAAGCCCCTTTTATAGAGTCTGTATAATGAGGGCAACTGAAACATCAGTCTGCCTTGGAAAAACAAAATAATTTTTTCCATGCAATAGCAAAGTTCATTTTAATCCTTCCAATCCGATATTCAATGGTGTTTTATGCCTAGTTTTTCTTACCGAACCCTGTATAATACAAACATTAAATTCTTTTCAATACCTTAAAGTGTGAGACCCATTCCAATACCGTCGTTATGATTTTTAAAACCGCCCAAAAGAATATTTTTCCAGAATAATTCAGTGAATAAAAGCCTCCTATGAGAATCATAAGTTCGCGAATCCGGACTGTTGGAAAGGAGGATACAATTTTCCTGCTGCCGTCTCAACACTGTACAGCACCATGTCTAGTCGATGACTGGATAAAGCCTTCATTCGTATTGCAGAAATTTGTTCATAATGTCAATTACAACATAATTTCGAAACCTATATTCAATATATTCAATAAACCTTTCCATGCATATTAGTGAAATATACAGATGATACTATAACAATTAAAATTACATAGGGATATATCTTGTGAATGACACAAAAATATACCAAATAAAGCAATAGTATACTTCTGCAATCAAATTATCCGTTACCTTGATATGGCCACGGATAATGTTTTATTCTTGCAACATCTAACAGCACTACAGAAAAACAATTCAGGCGTTCAATTCATTGAAAATAATAAACAGAGGAGTTCGAAATGTTCCAAAAAAGAATATCAAAGCTAAACTTTCCCCCTGCTTGTGTAGTAAATAAAAAAAATCATTTCGCTGTTTCCGTGAGTGGGAATTGCCAGAATCTTTTCAAAATGTCAAATTTAGTGAAAAACGTTTCATTTCCTATTTTGTCAAATCATCCAGGTTAAAGATGATGTTTCACAGGTGTAGAATCTACAATTTCAGCGTCATTGTTGATTTTATTTTTTGGTGTTAGAACATCTGAAACACATGCTCATATTAACAATGGCTCTTTTATTTCACTGTTATTCTACGGTTGTTAGTATCACATTTTTACGGTTCAGATTGTTTGACATTTCTGAATTCCAAATATTGATTAAACCAAAGTCACTACAGTCAGATTGCTTGCCATCGTAGAAAGTCTCACTTCGTGGGACAGATGCAACTAAATTGACCGAATTAATAAAGGAGCTAACTACTAAACTACTCCTTTAAACTATATATATATATATATATATATATATATATATATATATATATATATATATATATATATATATATATATATATATATATAAATTACAAATTTGATTCTGTTTTCTACTCTCGGGAGTGTTAGTGATATAGTTCTACAAATTTTACTTTCCGTTTAAGTTTATAAGGATCATACAATTTAGTCTGAAGAGTATGTGTAGAGAGGTGCAACTATGTCACCAGGTTGAAATTATATTTATGTTGTATTTTTGTCATACCCTGATTTCAGTTTGACCGAGTAGAGTGAATATTAGTTCCTGTTGCTTCACAAGCTTTGATAACTTATATTTGAAATCGACACAGTAATTAGTATTAAGTTTCGAGTCTTCATTGGATAGAAGTTACTATTTTAATAATTTGAATGGTCCACGGACATTGTGTCTAAAACTAGTTAAAAACTCTTTATGTTAAATTACCGACAAATGTCCAGAAAGAAATATACGTTAAATATATTTAACACTGTGAAAATTATATCTTTCAAAAAATTCTTGAACTTGTTATGTTCGCCGAGGCTGAATATACCAGTCATTAAGAGATACACCCAGGTAGTGTGTTAAGCCTTTTTTTTTAGCTGGAAAAGATGGGAACTATATGTTCTTTCTTGATACAAATGTTTCTAATAAATGTTTGACGTTTGATTAGATGGTATGTCATGCTTCACTGGCGTCTGAATCACCCTTAAAGATCGAATAGTAATATATTAGACTCATGATAATAGATCATTCTGTAAGTTATCATTCATTGTGTGGATTAGCAAATACAGATTGTTACCTACATGGGACAATAGTTGAAATAATTGGTATGATTCTTTCCAGGTGTACGTACTGGTATCAATGTCGCTTCTCGCCCATACTGCGGATAGTCTCCATTTCCCCAAATGTTATTCAAACTTTTAACTAGCGTTTTATGATTTAATTGAATAATCATTGAACAGATGATGTTGGTACAGTCGGGTATGTAAATACACGCAGCCGCTAAACCTACTGTAATACAGCAGACTTCATTTCAATACAAGATGGGATTGCATGCATTCGTAATTGATGTTGTAATGATGATTACAATATGAAACTTCATTTCAACCAGTAATCATTCAATTTAGAGTAAAATTACTGTGGACGATACACCGAAGCGAAGTAGAGGCATCAATCAGTTTCAAATCATAAAGAACATATGTTAGCAGCGTGACTGAAGATCAAAGAATGTAAATAGAATTGGCAAAAAACTGGGTATATGTATCTGGATGCCATTTTTAGCAACAATATTTTAAAAACGTTTCCCTAACCTTGGTATATTAGCATCATTGCAAACTCAGTGGGCAGATCATAAGTACTTTGTCAATGTGTAATTATGAAGCTGTTACCTGCTTCGCTTATGGAAATTAGTTCGTGCACATGCCCGCATGTTTATCAGCAAACATTTCAATACAAGGCCAAAAAGTTATCTACACACTTTCCCAGTAATAGGAAAAGCACCATCCAATGCTGCACACAAAAAAGAAACGGCAATTAACACATCAAATATACACAAAACAGAAACACAAATGGGAAAATAGAAAAAGAACGAAAGTGAGAGAAAAACCCGGGAAATACAATCGTTAATTAGATAATTTTAGGAAGATACACTTGGAAAACCAGTGGTGGATACAAACTCAAAACATTACGCAATTATGTTTAGACTTGATCAACGTTTTCTAAATAGCGACAGACTTAATGGCCTCGTTGACAAGATCATAAAGAAAGTAAACAAAAATTTGTAAACATTGAACAAATTGATATCATGGAAAGAATCTGAGATAACCTAAAGAAAGAAATTGACTGACAATTTATTAAACAAGTTTTGGGCCACAAAAAGAATAAAGTAGAAACAATCTGAGGATACATGCTCGAGATAAAGATAGAGGGTGTTGGAGGAAAAATAACAGAATAAATCAAAAGATTAGCTGTTAACCGCAACGAAGATTAAAGGCGATTAACTAATTAGGAAAGCTTAAATATATCAGCTACTGCAATGATTCCACGGATGGATAATACACGTGTGAAAGAATGTCTAAACAGTCAATAAACAAAATAATCAAATAATCTTCGGCCAAACAAGGAAAGCCATTATCGCACGAAGAGTTTTAGCAGACGGTTTCTTTCTTAGCAACAACTAGACACTTTTTGAGTATGAACAAGACTGCCGAAATATACAAAAATGGACCTGATAGCTAATATACAATGCACATCAGTATCGAATTAGAAAATATATTCTTAATCCATGGGCTACACAATCGTTTTATTTGTGCATAAATCGTTATTAAAATGAAAATCATAAGTTACTTTTATCGTTTTGAGTCCTTATCTACTGTTTCAAGAGCATATTTTTGCGGATAAATGCGGATAAATAAATCCCATTTGTCGATCCATTTTATAGCATGCCGAGCTACAAACGTCAGTCTTTCATACAAGC
Source organism: Sinohyriopsis cumingii (assembly GCA_028554795.2). NCBI lineage: Eukaryota > Metazoa > Mollusca > Bivalvia > Unionida > Unionidae > Sinohyriopsis > Sinohyriopsis cumingii. Next base: position 101,531,505 of record CM068830.1, read on the forward strand.
GTGCTTTAGTTAACATGAAAATAAGTTTTGAGTCACCGATGTCGGGACATAAAAGCTATACTTAAAGTACCGTTTATAAACGGACGGATAATGGTGTCACTATCTAACTAAAACCTTAAAACTATTAGGTCTCGTATTACGAAATCAAGGAAGTAAATAACCGTGAGTGGTTACTTTATGCCAAGTGTGCGAACAGATTAAATTCAAAAGGTATCTTGTACAAAGTCAATTCGAATCTTCTACGAACTCTCTCTTTTTCATTTACTTGCGTTTGACACAGGTGATAAATGCGTAATACTCCCAAGATTGGAATATTATTAAAGGCTTAAGGTTGTGTTGAGATGATTATGTATTGTTTCATTAAATGACTCAATATATTGACATCAATTTGCTTTATAATTAGAGCAGACGGCCAATTGTATCAAGGAACAAAAATGTAATGAGGGATCCAACTTAAAGAAACCATCCGCCGTGATACATTTGAAAATATAATTTTTAGACTTATCATCTGACCTAGACAATATACACTTTATTCGTCCTGTACAATTAACATAAATTGTTGATTTTCTACGGTAATGTCAGCTATTTCTTAGTTAGGTTGTGTTTTGTTTTATTACATTAACAGAGAAAATATGAGTAGTAACATAATTGAAGGTAGGAAAGAACTTGCTCTTAAAATGAATATACATGTATTTTGTATATTGTGGAATTCGAACGCGGTTCTCTTGTGACATTTTACTAGTTCACCAAGTGATTGGCAATATATCGGATGAAATTATTTGGTCATAATGCTATCGGTGACTTTTAAAAATAGTTCTGGAATGCAAAAATAATATTGACAATTAATGCCAGTGATAATAATCACCAAAATATTTCCATGATAGATGCACTAATTAACGTACTAGAGCACAAAGTATCTAAGCCATTATTCCAGTGGCATGTGATTGCATCCTTATGAATTTGAAGTCTTTTTCTCATAGTAAGTTTATAATAATGCCACTATTCAGTGATCCTCAAATTTAAAAATGCAAAAAAGTCCTGTGAAGTTTGAGAACTAAGTGACGTCATTTAAACTGTGTCAGAACTCTTGCTAGCTGAGATCGACTATACGGGTATTGCAAATTAAAAATGTAAATCGTATGCCCAATAGTGTGCTACGCAAATACCACACAACTGTCAGAATGTATGAGTCTTTACCAATCTGTGCCGTGTTCCATCCCAAACATTTGGATCTGGAGAGTGTAATTTCCCTGTTACAATAAAGACATATCATGGAATCTTCTTATTATGCTCACACGTCGTATCTTGTGGACAGAACCTGAGCTTTTGAAATGCACAGTATTTTATATTTTGAAAATACCTAATTGGAAGGAACATTCAAAGATTTGTTTGTAAGGTGGAATAACGTTTATATTCCCGCAAACTTTATAACTCTGATAATAAAATCGCAGGCGAATCTGAGAAGACAACATTTGACAATCACAGTGTTATCCCTGTGAGATAATATAAGAATCTTTGTAATCAAATGTATAATAGATACAGAGAAAGGAACATACAGGATTATGGGTCGATATAAAATTTTACTCTGCTCAGTGTTATGTTTCAACTATGATTTTATAATCGACTGAAACTAATTTTCTTGTTTCATCCCATGCTCCAAACTTACCCAGCAAGATACCATTTCCGTTTTTTTTAAGCTGAAGTTTGTTTTCTCCCCATTCATGTTTATTTTCAGCATGAACATAAAATTCTAGAATTGTCTGTTGGATTAAATAGTCGTCACCTCAACGTTATGTGCAGTAACGTTTCAATCTAGCTTGCGCAATTTTCATTTCACATGTAATATGCAAATTCTCTCTTTGGAGTTTATTCCTGGACTCGAAAAGCATCCATAAGTTACAATAGAAAAGTTCTAAACTGTATTAATTTGACCTTGCTTTGGCTAATAGCACGTTTCAGCGTTTATTCACATTACTCTCAGAATTAATAAGGCTTTGTCTCTTTATAAATTGTTTTCGAGCAACGGTTTTGTGTTCGCTTAAAATGGAGGATATCCAACGTATGTACTTTCTTTAAATAATCTGCCATTTCTACTTACATGAAAATAAGTTTTCCATCGCCGATATAGGGAAAAGAAGCTATTCACCTCAAAACAAGGTTGGTATACTAGAGGATAATTGTTCCACGCACGGTTACTTTTCCTGTTATAGTTTACGCGTTAGCGTGTCTTTGCAATCTAATCATGACCTTATATTTGTTAGGTCTCATATTACTTCACACATTAATGTAGATTTTTGTATGTAATACTTTCTTTAATTGGTTATAAGCGACTCCTTTCTTTAGACACATGATATACAATGAATCTCAGTGTCAATTCCATTCAACGTTTACGATACAAACATACCACACATATTGTCTTGCGTATGGATACTTTCTGTGCTATTCAGTGATTATTTTAACGACCAAAGTGTTGTTGAACTATCCTACTTGGACATTTCAGAATTTACAATCAACACTGGTAGTACATGATTTTCTGTCTGTCATACTTGCATGTTTCTATTATACACCAAACTAACGTTTATACATCGGCGATGTCGGAAAACCCTATTCACTGAACAACACCGCTATCGTGTAGACGTAAGGATACTTGTTCCACAGTAGTTTCTCTTTCATGCTTAGTGTATTTTGTTGTGTTCGCGTATCGCTTGTAATTACCGAAAACATTAAAACGGCTAGGTTTTCTTCATATTCGAATAGAACTAACGAAGATTTAATAACCTTATGCGAGCTCTCTATTTCTCTAACTTGAGTTTGGCATGCTATATGAACGGGTAATACACACACAACTGGTACAATATTAAACACGTAAGGATATGTTGATTCTTTAAATAACACAATATATTAACATTCATTGCCTAGATAAGTAAAGTTTCATTCATGACTGTATGCTACAATCAGAAAAGACTTCAAACAAGAATCCTACAACTGGTGTGAACTTGATAAATGTTTCAAGAAAGCTGACACATAATTTGTGGAGAGGAAAAGATGACACAAATGTCCGAGTTAGCATTGACTAAGTACAGCACGTTTTAATATTAATAGTATGGATTCATACCACGTGATACAGACTGCTTCAAAAAGAAACTATTTTTGTGCGTTTTATTAATTTATTTATCTTCATACTTTATTCTTCCTTTCCTTCTATCTCTTTCTATCTATCTTTGCCATTGCAAGTCACCGACGAAGATTATAGAACACTTAAATTTATAGTTTTAGTCGAATTTTGTTCATGTCTATACCCAAATCAAATTTCATGTAGATTAGACTCTGCCTTGAACCGTGTCCTTTACTCATCTCTCTTCCACCAAATCGAATGCGAGTTTACCCCCGCCCATTTGCTAGCCTTGGTGACTAAGTTTATGTCAATGTATGCCTGATCACCCAGAAGGCACGCAAATATATATATATATATATATATATATATATATATATATATATATATATATATATATATATATATATATATATATATATATATATATATATATATACCCGAGTGGTATATCATTAATACGGCGTACATACTATACATATATTTTATTTATACCACATCAATGTTGTCATTTTATATGGGAGATAAAACTGACGGCCACAAACAGCGCACTTTAGGGGAGTGAACTCTTCACAACCCCTCGCATGAATGCACGCTCAAAAAAGAAGTTCTGTAGTTATTCATAATTTTCTGTACACTTCATTCATATTAATTTATATATGTTTCCTTTAGCAATATTAATGAAATGAAAACACAAGTCTGATAGTCAACATTCAGATTTTGTTTTAATAATGTGCACGCAAACATTGAATTGCAGCGTTCGTTGTCATGAACAGTAACAAGGCGGCCATTTGCATCTATAGAACATTACGATTCGAGCCAGAAACATCAAAATAATGAAGGAACAATAGGTAATTAAACAATTTAACCTTAACCACATTTCTTTGACATCGTTTATGTCCATATTTCGCTATTCCAACTGACTGTCAGTGTCACTTTCAATAATTCTCCTACGTTTCCGCTGTGTGGGCCCTGTTTGAGAATTTGCCTGTTGAAAGAAGTTGACCCAGTTAGGGATCTCGTTCATGTTTTCCGTTAGGTTCATAACAAACATATTTTGTACGGTGATGTTTATCCGTAGAATGGGTTGCAGATAATCGTATTCTGCTGAATATTACACGTTTGGGAACTTGATATACTGCAGTCTGCTGCTGTACAGTTGGAAATTTCTTTTTTGTGGGGGTGGGGTTTACATCATCATTACTTGGGTGGCTGGTGTTGCTCAGGTAATTGGAGTACGTCTGTTGTTGTTTGAGTAGCTGTTTATAGACTGCACGTTTTTGTGGACAGAAATTTGCATGATATCAGTTGGGGGAATATTATTGTCTCTTAACTTTTGAATTAAGTACTTGCGGCTACTTGTGTTTGTTAATTTCTTTCTTTCTGTAAACCTTCTCTTTCATTTTTTCATGATGCATCCAAGTTTGTTAATTCCAACGACTTGTTTCCTAAACCATTTTGGGTTTGTCGCTGAGATTGGCATAGTGTTGGGCGCAATATAGAAAGGATTTTCACGTTGTCAAAAGTCTGCTGGTCTTAGCTCAGCATACCGTTTGTAGATAGCAAGTGGATCTCTCTCTCTTTGTCGTTTTTGTTTCCATACAGCTTAGGATTAATATCCCTGATGTCCTTGAACTTGTCTCCTGTTCTTGTTTTTGTCTGCCTTTCTTTGAGTTCAAGATACGCTAGGCCATTCACATATTTTTTAGTATAACATCCCCCCCCATTTCAGATTGTAATGTTCAGTCACTCCCCTCAAACCAAAATGCACAGAGTTGTTAAACCACAATGTGTTAACAATGGCTTCAGGTGTTTCCATCCCCATTAGTTTTTTACTACACAAAGCATTTATTTCTTCATCTGTGATCGGTTGACTCCGATTGGGTTTATTTCCTTTTCCTTTAGATTTTAAATCTTTTTGCTTAGCCCGAAGAGCTTCCCTTGTTAATGCAAAATTTGTGTCTGTTCCTCTCATGATTGTACTTGCATATTTCTTGATTTTAAGGAAGCGATCAATGGAGCTGATGATGCTTCTTAAGCTGTTCGGATCAAACTCAGATCCGTCTTTTCTCCTAACACTGAGTATAAAACAAGCCAGGTGCTGATCCAATTCAGATGGGTGTATCTTGTCTAAATTTCTGAATTCATTTCTTGACTGCAATAATTCTGTCACTAGCCTTACATCAAAAAGTGTCTTTTTTAAAGTGTTTGCATTCTGCTTACTTTCTATAAATTTCAGTATATCATCAGGCTCATGGTGTACAAATCTGTCTTCCCTAACACAATGATCATTTTCATTTACAAATGTCTCAGCCATGTCTCTATCAAACTCTACAATTAACTTAAAGTTTAGTAGATTAAATGTTGCTTCATCATCTTGCTCCTTATCTGATGTCATTGTCTTCTTTTTTTCCACAGAGTTGCAGTGTTTGATTTTTGCCAGAGGTAGAGACTGGAAACAGCAGTTTTGACAGAGATGACAGCAGACGACACAGGGTGGAGCTCAATAATATTTATTTCCTGAATTGCGTATAGTTGTTTTTTTTGTATAAAAATGTTAGTTTCTATAAAAAATATTTTACAAGAAAATCATTATCTTGTTATTTTGTCCTTTTAAATGTAATATTACATGAAATTAATATCCATGTTTAGAGAGTATAATGCTATAAAAATATCTTCATTATGCGTATTCATACGCCATGGGCAAATCACAATTTGATATACCAATACTATTGGTATATCAAGTTGCTTTATACCAACACTTGAAAGGACATGTTATTTTTAATGGATGTGGTATATATATATATATATATATATATATATATATATATATATATATATATATATATATATATATATATATATATATATATATATATATAACAGTGAATGTAAAATTCAAGCCTTAATTTCCCCGAGGGCAGACCTATTTGGAGCTATATGAGTTCTTTTTCAAGGTAAATTTGGTATCTTCGTCATTCGTGTAATTTCTTCCTTCACTCCTTCTGCGGTTCGTTACATTCATGCTTCCTGGGGAAATATAGAATCGCAACGACAAGGATACAATATTTTCCGGTTTTCCTTAATACAATAAATTTAACAAGCCGTTCTGCTACACTGATAACACAAATTTCATTGTACAATCGAGTGACTGATTGATATCAAATTGCCAGCATGTCAGCATAACCCAGTTACTTCAGGTACTTTCCAAACCACTGGTGGTGAAAATTCTTTCTCTTCCTTTCGCCTCTTTGGGTCATCAACGGTCTTGGCTGTAGATTGTTCTTTTCCACTCTGCAATTCAGGTTTGAATCTATTTTTGCCTTCAAGGAAATTATAAATATATCAACCTGAACAGTGTCATGTTCGTACTTTCAGGGATCAAGCAATATTCCCACGTCATAACGTACTTCAACAGATCTAAGCTAACATATTCAGTTCAAAACCTAATATAATTGCTGCCTTATTATATTACATTATTGTCTTTTCTAGCTGTTGCTCTCATTGCTCCTCAAACGGGGACATGATTGGACGATTTTACATATAACAAAATCACCCCGCTGCATGCTGTTAATTTATAGAAGAACCATATCAGCTAATACAATCTGCTGAAAAGAATTTGAAATTTAATTACACAAACGAATTAATGGTCTTCACTCCTTGTTTTAACTACGTTCTTGCTAATTAGCGATTCATTGGCACTCATTTCCGAGCATAGAAAAATCAATTTTCAGCGTATATGATTCAAATCATTTAAGCCAGATACTTTAATTCTTCCATGTCATATCTGAAGAAATGTATGCACTCGTTATGCACTATTTATTATATCATATTCATAAAACATTCAAGACAAATAAATTAATTCTCGCGAAAAATTCATACTCTACGTGATTTCTATTATATTCAATACAAATGAATCAATGATTATTATCTGAGCGCAATGAAAATTGAAGCATGAATTTAAAAGGAATAAATAAATTCAACAAATAATTTTAAATTAACATCATTGCATATATTGTATGCAGTTGATACTAACCTTGTGCATTATTGAGAATAATTATTACTTTGCATCTGACACTGTCTCTTTCTCTTTTTTTTTTTAGTGTCATCAACTTTCCGACACAAGCCCCAAGGACAATATCACGAGAAATACTTGATATTTCCTGGATCTAAATTCTGGCTCCACTCATAAACATTGACTAATTTCGCGAGGGAGACAACCCACTCCACCGCACCCTACCTCCTTTTCATTAGTCAATCAGGGTTAACTTTTTCCAACCCCAAAATTGTTAGCACTCCCATCGAAGTTGGAATAGTTGTCTTCAGTCCACTTCAATTAATAGTTATTCTAGAAAACATCACTGTAAAACATTTATTTCAAGATTTTCCAAAATTTGTCTCTGGTTGATGTCAACCCTATTAGCTCCTACACTTAACCAAACATTGACATATATGTGGGACCTTTATCCCAGCAGGCCCTCATTAATATCAAATCACGCTCCAAATACCCCATCCTTTCAGGCAGACACTTATTCCGTGTCTAGACAATACGTCAATCTTAATTGATACATGTTCTACGAAATATCTACAAACCTTCACACCAGTCCAACCTCACACTCACAAGAGTAACACTACTTTCACATATTAAACATAAACTCCACTGTATTGAATATACAAATAACGATATAAGAAATGTTTAATGTCAACAATGAAATGGTTTTAGGAATCGACATTGAAAAAAAAACGCCTGATATATCATCCTGAAAGTGATGACTTAAACTGATTTCCACAATGAAGAGTCCTTGAAAAACGCTATACAGGTTTTTTTTAGACATATATGAATAGTCTGTTCATAATGTCAACGCATGTAAATTCATCTGCATTGTCTTACATACATAGAAGCTTTGTGGGGGTCCCGACAAAGTCCGATCACAATAAAACCCTCGCATTTGTACTATTGCGATACATACATACATACATACATACATACATACATACATACATACATACATACATACATACATACATACATACATACATGCATGCATGCATACATACATACATACATACATACATACATACATACATGCATACATACAGTCGGTCAGTCAATCAGTCAGTCATACATTCATAGAGAGAGAGGGGGGGGGGTGATTTAGAAGGGTAATTATATTATATAGAACATTTGACACAGATAACACAATTTCTGAACACTGGATTTCCTATGGAAACTATTGGATAATATCAGACACTATTGTGAGGTTAGACAAGCCATAGCCGCACAGTATACATTGACTTCGAAGAAAATGTGTACACTATTTCTGCCGAACGTGTGGTAATTCCACTACTAAGCATTTCAGTTACTGAGAACTTAGGCGAAGGGATTATTGCTGAATGCAGAATTTAAAGATTGAATGTATTTGTAGCGGAATATTTGCATTATTACATTAAACAATAGACATGGACACATTTCATGTAGACTCTGAACCGCTTTATCTAAGATGACAAATTAGGTGGTTCAGTTATTTTAAGTGTAAAATATAATGTGGTGGGCTAACATTCTTTCAGTTGGGAGATCAGCATATGTCCACATTTTTTTGTAAACAATGTAAATTTATTTACTCGCATAAGTCAACATTTAAACCATGAGTATCATAGGATGGGTTCCCTGCTACCAGATCCCAACTACTAACCCATAACCCTTTAGTTTTATTTATATCGAGCCCCTATGGGGTAAATTAAGCATACATTTTCACAAAGATAACCTTTTTGCTGCAACGCCCTCTGAGAAATCAATTCAAAAAGCGGCCGCAAAAATATAAATACTAACGGTAAAATAAAGAGTTCGGGAAATCGGATTAAAGAACATACTCACGGACGCAATCAATCAGGGAAGAGAACACTATGCATGATTTGCATGGGCTTCTCGAGCCAATCACAATGTTATGTCATCATGCTGACATATCAAAGATATTGAACTGCACACACAATATGTAAATTGGATCATCAAAGTGATACAACAATGTATTGCTCTGTTTTAATTTAAAAATTCGACAGCCTTCAATTTACGTGCTTTTGTTAATGGCATGAGCTGGATGAAGAATACATTAGAGAATTTATTCGTTGATCAGTTCATGAATGATAACGAACCAAACAACAGAAATTGTGCAAAGGTAAATTGATACATGCATACAAAACATATATTAAAATGAATCACGAGTCAAGTTCTTATACTATATACCTATACAATTATTAAGTAGAAACGTCGACCGATGATATCAATATATCAAAGAGTAGAGGTATATAATAAAAAGCACTACACATATAATTTTACTATTGTGCATTTTAGAAGCCTATTGTATTGCTTGCGATTTGCATTCGTCTCCAGGTATATAATGCGTGAAACGGAGTATTTTGTAATCTACTTATTTCCAGTAGATTACTGTAGTACCATGTGTCACTAAAGGACTGGAATTTTCTCCTCCAATTGACTCTATTAAGTCATGTTTCTTTTGATATTCCGATAATAGTAATATTTTAGTCATAGTTGAAGAGCGAAAAGATGCCAAAATCACGCCTTGGTTTTAAACGGTAACAAATGGAAGAATTTCTATTCTTGATAAAACGTTGAGAAATTCTTCAAACCAACGGTAATTCTCCAAACCCTTCTTTAGATATAAGGCAAGAATCATTCATAATTTTAATAGTGAGTTGCAACCCCAGATAGTTGCCTAATGTTCTGTGACAAGGTCACTATTATCAATTAAAAGTATCTTTCACAATCTTAATTTGAGGAACAGCTATTAGATGTTTAGTGAAACTTCGACGAAGTCCGTTACTCTCGAAATCTTGTGATATTTATAATTTATAAGATGGTCACTTTAACTGATACGAAGTCCAGTGCTCTTAAAACCTCACAATTATTAAATTGGGATCAAGCTACTATAGTCGAAACGTTTTGAGCACACACCATAAGCTAAAAATTAAAACCCACAGTTTAACTGTGACACACAGGCACTTAAAGTTCTTAAGGCGACTTTGTCTAACTGAAATTAGCATACAAATAAAGGAATTAAGATAAAGAAAAGTTCCAAATTTGTATCAGTTTATGTTTCTCGTAAGCAAGGAAACATGGCGCCAAACCTTTAAACTTTGCGCTTTATGTGGAGCTTGAGGTTGGTGCTGAAACCTTTTTGCGATTTTTGGTATAGAGTATGACATTTAATATACGTATGATGCGATATTCATTGTTAGCAGAAGATTAATTTTGGTAGGCTATAATATATACGTCATTTTACTACCACAAAAGTGTTTGATAAGGTCTATGACAGTGCGAAACTTCCACTGTACATGGAGATCACCTCACATCCAGGAGAACGCTTGACTTCGAGACGCCCAATCTGGCTAGGTTCGCTGCCGGAGGATAAGACAGTTATCTCGGCATGGAGTGTCGCGTGGTCTTCACCAGATGTTGTAAGCTGCTACCTTGTAACTGAGCCATCTATCTGATCTCCTGGCTTCAAACTTCCACGTCATTTGTGGACCCCACTGAATCATTTTGAACAGGACAGAGTCCATGTGCAGTCAACCTTGTCCGATGGGGCTAGGTCACTAACTCTTACTGCTGTAGTTGAGCTCTTCAGACCATGTCACACACTATGGGCAACTGTCCACTGACAGAGTTATCCGGTGTACAGCAGGCTAAGCACCTTGCTGATGACGACGTTGTTAAATGGATGTGAACACAATGCACACGATAATAAATAAATAAATGGAATACCTTAAATGAAATCAACTGGGTTACATCCAGGTTTATTCCTTCATAAAATAATTGATTCATCATCCATATATTCGTCCTGCTTCCGAAAAAGGGAGTCGCGATAACACTGGTCAGCATGCAGGTCTCAAAATGGAAAAGTACAGGCTCGAATCCTACCAATGGTCCAGGTTGAGTCAGGTACTGGGATGTTTCCTTGGCAAGGCACTTTATTCTAATAGCTTCGGCACTAAATAACCTATTTTTGTTCCTGTTATGAACAGTACTAAACTCACAAGAACCATCCAAAGTACCGTCAATCTATATCTCATGGGAAAATGACATTTATCAGACTTTCGTGGGGATATTTGTTTCTTGAATACTAGAAAAGTCCTTTGAGTGTAGTCAACCATATAGACCGCGTAATCAATGATAATACTCTATATATTTATCTATCAATCTATATATGTAACTATGAATATATATATATATATATATATATATATATATATATATATATATATATATATATATATATATATATATATATATATATATATATATATATACACCCGGGCCCCGAGTGACCGAGTGGTCTAAACCGCTCACCGTTCCCTATCACTGCCATCTCACCTCTGTCTGCGTGGGTTCGAGTCCAAGGCTCGGCTAGCGTGAGTACGTGGGAAAGCATGCCAGTAGCTTCTCGTGAGTCCTTGCTTCTTGACTGGGTTTTCCAGAGTTTTTCCTCCACCAGTTATACCGGCCGCCATGTATAGCCTATGTTATGCTGAAAAATCGCGTCATATCCTAGAACAACAACAACAACAACAATTTATTTATGGCAACCATTCTAGGAAGCAATACGTCATGAAATGTTTTTGTTTCTGCTTGCCTATTGATTTGACTAAAGTACATTGCGATGCGATTTCGTTAAGATACATGCACGATTACGTCCTTCTGAATATATCGTCTTTATTTTGCAATGAACAATGTGAAATGAAATTATATTTTCTCGTCTGAATTACGACAGAGATTGTTAAAGAAAATCACGAACCGAATGAACCCGATACAGGAGACTAAAGTGACCATATCCACCCAGTTATTGGTATATTTATTTCAGATTATGAGAAATGGGATTACATCAGTGCGAAAAAAATTCTGTCTTGACCCTCATAAAAAGGAAACACTTCAAAATAAGGAATCGTTATGTCGACTCTCATGTGAAACTAATAAAGTCTATTCTAATTTGAACGTTTGCTTTTACGTTTGAAACCCCATATTGATGACGATTTAAATACTAGTGTCGTAGTTATCAAATTAACATAATTTATATCAGCTTTTATAATTTCTTGCTCGAACAGAACTTCTATTCTATCCCGAAACGAAAGGACCTGTAACAATGATATCCTACGTGTTTCTACTTTAAAGCGGTTATATGCGTTACATAGTTAAACTCTTCGTAAAGTGAAGATAAACGATCAAGTTGCATTTGAGGGGTATAATACAACTATTTAGTTTTAACGGGTATTCGTTTACTATTCAAGGATAATGGTCCGTGATAATTTATTCGGCAGACTCACCGATGCGATTAACAATCGTTAGAGTAAGACTTTGCATTGTATATAAGAAATTCTCAAGCAGATGAATAAATATAATGGGGAATGGCAAGTTTTCCTGGAAATGTAGTATCATGGGAGATTCTTGTTCAGCAAATTTATTTCATGCAATGATATTCTCAATATGAGTCAAGCATTATGATTCATTTATTTGCATCCCGGATTATTGAATTTGGAAAATAGCCCCCTCCATAATCAGTTATTTTATTCTTTCCGGCTGTCCTTTGGATTTTCCAGAGAAGGAGTATGCGCAGCCAGTCTTTATGTATAAATACTGAAATCGTGAATATGAAAGCATAAATCATTCAAACGTATCAGTATGCAGATTATAAGAGGTAACGTTTGTGTTTATCAATTGCCTTTTCGCTGTTGCATACCTGTCAACGATAGCTAAAGACTCTAAAATTAAATATTTTAGACTATTATCGCAATCATTTAGTATAAATATATTTTGCTGAATTTAATCTAAAATACCAAAATATGAAACTCTATTATTAAAAGAATATTGTATTTCTGAATTAATTATTACTGAGTATGAAGTTGGTAGCGAACGTCGACTTTTGATATAATCAATATAATTACAAGTAAATATAAGTTCTTCAAACAATTAAATTATATTATATTAAAAAAATAGTAAAGAAATATGAAAATAATCCAAAGTTACAAATTTACCAATGTTAGAGTGAACTCTTACTTTAACATTTTGACACTAAAAAGCCCTATACTATATAGAAAATTGTTCACAGACGGTAGGTTAACTGTAATGATACAAGCCTCTTTGAGTTCCGACGAAACGGACTAATTTTGCCAAGCAAATCGTCTCGCTTCTTATAGGACGCGGCCAAATATGGTCATACGTCTTAGTTCTTTTGGTTTCGCCAGAAATGAGGCTTCATCGTTTCTTACCGACTACCGTCTGGGTCTATTGACGTCATCAGACAGACAATTTCGCCGCATAGCTGCTTACTCTTTCAGAGGGAATTTTTGGAATTTGTTTATTCAACAACCTACAGAACTTATCGAGTGTAATTTTTGCTGACTTTAAGATACGAGATAAATGTATAGTGCAAGTGAGTTTTGAGTTTGCTCATAAGAGCGCAATCTTTTTCAAGATAGTATAGAGTTGAAACTAAAGAAATAAATGAAGTTGTTCTGAATATAGTTTAGTAGTTTATTACATCCAATATAATGTAATGCAAAATTACTTTTGAATACAATTTAGAGAAAATTTAATTCTTATTACTCTTCTTTAAATAGTCTGTCCTAAAAAAATACGCAACTTCGTCTGACTTTTATGTGTATAGCATTTGCATAAGAATGTCTTTCATATAGTAACTGGTCATGCTAATCTTTTATTCCTTTTATTTCATGTTTATGATTGGAAGTGTATATCCAGTTAATTGAAATAAAATGGTATTTAATTCATGCAATTTGATTAAATCTTGTACCAGATTTGTACATTAGTGTATTTTTGAATAAATATAGTGTAAACTAAATATAATATATAAATATAAATAAATATAGTGTCAACTATCCAACATCTTTAGATTAACGTTTTTCAGGTCTTTCGAATTCAAAAAGATGGAAACAGCCAGAAGTATACGGAATACTTCTTCTCTGCATTTGCATTGAAGTCCATGGATCCATGTTTTTGACCTTGTGGGAGTCACGTTGTAAAGATCCACACAGCAAGCAGCCGATGGATGTAGTCATTAAGGATGTTATCCATTATATTCAGGAAGGAAACTTGGCGAATATTTACGTAATTATCGATACATGTATCTATTATAAAATGGTTCAGCTCAAACTTGACTGCATTGAACAGCACCAATATGAGACCTACTTCTAATTTGTTTCGTCTTATAGCTTCTTCTTTAACTCTGACATTGTGCGGGGAGGTACATTTCAGAGAATGCATTATCAATAATCGAACGGCCTCGCTTTCTATCGTAGATACGTAACCTTTAGATCACCAGAAAAATGTTTGTCACAATTTTTTCTTGCTTACAATATTGATTTCTGAGAAATGGAATATATATTTCTACTTATTTTAATAGCTATAATATGCATGTAGATGGAGCTAATACATTACTATATTACTAGATGTAATGAATGTACCAGAAGCTTGCTATACTTGCTTCTGTCTCAGTAGAGCATGTTCTTAACCAGAATCGTTGAAACAGGTAATCAAAATGTCAATAGCATACATACGCAATATAAAGGAGTAGCTTGTGAATTACATCAGTAATATATATTCAGAAACATCATTCATTATTTCAAAGAGCCACACTTCGTCATTAATAGAAAATAGAAGTTTCAATGAAGAAAAAACTCTGTTAAGACCAACTTCGACATTTTCAATTTGTTTTCTTTTGCGGAAGAAAATACCTTTCCTGAATATGTTTATTCTTGCAGATAACATAAATATTAATCGAAATGCGCCAATTTAATATTAGCTTCCACAGGCGTAATAGTATTGGACATTTCCTTAGTTCAAGCAAACCTTTGTTGTGGATACTTGATCTGAAACACAATCAAAAACATATAATATGTGTTGGAGCAATGAGAACACCCCTTTTATAAAGTATCTATAATTGGGGAACTGAAACATCACTCTCCTTTGGAAAAACGAAAGAAACATTTCAGTATAATATCAAAGTCCCTTTAAATCCTTCCAATCCGATATTCAATTGTGTTTAAGGTCTAGTTCGTTTTTTACCGAACCCTCTACAATACGAACATTAGAATCCATTTCACGTTTTGTGATCTACATTATTTAGAAAATGCAAAAATCAGGCTTTCCGATACCTTAACCTTTGACCTCCATCCCAATATTGTCATTATGATTATTAAAACTACCCACAAGGATATTTTTCCGGAGTAAATTCGGTGAATTAAATTCTCCTATGGTGACCTTAAGTTGGAAGGATGATACATGGTTGATGCAGCCGTTACAACACTGTACAGCACCATATCGAATCGATTACCGGATGAAGCCTTCATGGATATTGGAAAAATGTGGTCATATGTCAATTACAACATTATTTCGAAACCTCTCAAAAACTCGTTTAGTGCATTCAAAAATATGTAAGGCATGCAGAACCTAAAGTGTCACAAGAATTGGTAATACACAATATTCTTCCACAATCAGGAGATAGGATCAGAAGAACACAAATGTCTAAAGCTGCCTTGTAATCACACTTTGTTGAATGGAATAACTCATGCGATGACATTTGGATTTATTTTAATCGGAAGGTTCTATCTACCTGTTAAAATATACGGAATGGAAACTGTGGCATCATTGATTGATAAAGAAGCACAGGTATTATGATGCTGGTCCCGTATAGGGCACATATAACCTAACCATGTATGTTAATAAAAATGAGTGCAGCAAACCATTCCATTCTTCAATTGTTTAAAATTTCACATCTTCGAAATTGTGTTGTGCTGCTAATTATCTTGTTCTGTCTCTCAGGATACATTACATTACGTTTTGTTTGAAGACTTCTATAATAATAATAATAATAATAATAATAATAATAATAATCTATATTGTAGCATCAGCGCAATTCTAAGCTGGATTTCAATGTTTGTGAATGGAGGCAAGTTACATCAACCAATGAAAGAAAGAATGAACTTGAAAATATCACAAGTGAGTGCATATGGACCAAATATCTCCCAAGGAAACTAAGTGGAAAGGATATCAAGGTAAATCTTAATCATCACTGTATAGCTCGACTTTGTATATTTCGGCTTATTATTATCAAAATAATTTAACCACATTATTTGGTTTATATCTTTCCTAATATTCTTTCTCGTAAATATGTTTAAAGATATTGAACTAAGAAGTTTTGCCTGCAATTGAATATCTTCCCAGAACACTTTTGTGTCTCTACTACTCTATAACCAATGTCCATGAAAGATCCAGTATATTTAATATGTAATATCCACTGTCTTTACAATTTTTGTTTTAATAGTAGCGGTTATATGTTTGACGTATATTTAGTTTCATTGTTTCCAAGGACATGTCTCATCCTAGGCACGATTATCATTTTTAAAATAACTCTAAGCTGGTATAATTTCAGACAAAGAGCCTTTCTCTCTACCGTGGCTTGTCAACCTATGCAGTCTTATTACAGCACATGGAAGATAATGAAATACTATGGACGAACAATCTTAGTTTGGATTCGGAACATTCTGGACAGCATAAAATTCACGAACTTCAGAATTACCTTTTAACCATTGGGTGCATAATAGAAAGCATCAATGGGAAAAAGCCAAAAGTAGATGTGGGAAAACTTTATAAAAGCATTAAATTAAGTACTGATTTTGCAAATGGCAGCAGTGAGGGGAATTACGCAACAAAGAGAATGGAAAAATTTCTTGAAAGTTCTCAAAAACGTCTTAAAGACAATAAAAAGAAGAGAGGACAAAACAAAGAAGGAGGAAAAATCAGCGAAAACAAAACAAGGAAACAAAGGAAAAATAAAAGTAAAAGGAAGGAAATTATGTGAGCTGAGTTTTCTGCGAGTGTTTAGTAGAAGCTCCACAGAGCGGTGTTATGCATGCATGTATGTATGTATGTAAGTATGTATGTATGTATGTATGTATGTATGTATGTATGTATGTATGTATGTACGTATGTATGTATGTATGTATGTATGTATGTATGTAAGCATAAATAGATGGATGGATGGAAAGATGGATAGGAAGACATTCATGCAGTTCATATTATTATGTATTTCTGCTGTTGTGATGAGATGTGAATAAAATATGTGCTGGATAACAATAATTACCTAATATAAGAATTCATCATATATTATTTGTTAGTGTTCCCAAAATTGTTTTACTGAATAAAGAAACGTAAATGTAAAGCAGTTTTTGGTGCTTATTTTTCTGTCTGAGATCAATTTAATTCACTTACAGTCATATAGCATCTGAAAATCAGTAAATTTCGACCATATCATAGGCAACATTTTGACCATATCATACTCAACATTTCGACCATATCATACGCAACATTTCGACCATATCATACGCAACATTTCGACCATATCATATGCAACATTTTGACCATATCATATGCAACATTTTGACCATATCAAACGCAAATATTTCGATCATATACGCAACATATCCACCATATCATACCCAACATTTCGACCATATCATACGCAAGAAAACAGGCTACAGTAATTTAGACTACAATAAAGTCAAGATAAACTTCGGAGTGAGGTAATGTTGTGGTTCTGGGGAAAAACGATTGCTTACAAACATATCATTCCAGGTTTATCAATTACATACCATTTTTCGTACACTTTTCCAGGGGTGTTAGAGCTATGAACAAGAAAATAATTGCTGAAAGGTTACACAAGACTGTCTAATAATATCTCCAATAAACTGTACCATGATTTTAAATAAGAACGGCAGCCTATACAATAACGTTCTGAAAGATTTTAAACAAAATTAAAAATAAATAAAATTGGGATTCAAAATTTATATTGTCATTATTTCTTTGCATGTGTGTTACTTAAATCTGTAATAGTACACTGCACGTTACCTCGTGGCCAATTTTACAAGGCTCTTATCACTTGCTTTTCAACTAACGGAAGATAATTGTGCTGTTGACAGGTCAGAATTATGATACTTGAACCATATTTTCAGTTTTCTCTGTAGCATAGCACCGTGTCAAGTCATTTATCATCATAATAAACATAATACCAAGAATACTCGCCCTTTGCTACATAGTGGGATGCTGGAGATCGCGGGTTCGAACCCAATCCGAGTCAATCAATGACTTACAAAAATGGTACTAACAGCTATCTCGATAGGCGGTCAGCACTACAAAGATAATGTTAGGGCTGGTCGGCCTGGTGTCAGGATAATGTGATTGGGTGGGACATCATGGTACATGTTTGCTGCATTGATGCCCCAGTGCTAGACATCACGATAAACTGTCACACTGCAGACATCGTAGCGATATGACTGAAAACTTCTTAAAGCTATGTTAAAAATCTATATCACACACACACACATACATTGTTCACAGTGTAATTACGGTTATCAATATGATGTTGCTTATTTATATTTTTCTTGGTCAGTCTATTATCACTTTCTACCTTTTAAATTTGTGTTTACCTATGAAACTCCCCTTCGTCCGATTAAGATAGATGCATTGAAGAAGAATACGAGTGAAGACAATGAGAACGGTGCTCTCCGCAAAAATGAATAAAATGATATTGTATATCATAATATGTTAAAATTGATCTATTTTAAAGAAAAATTAAAGATCAGTTCTAGTGACGTTTTCAAATTTAAAGGTCGCACTAGACATAACTGCCAATAAAACAAACGTGCTGTTTGGCAGACGTAACTCCATTTTCCTTTCTTGCGATCTTTAAGGAACAAATGAGTATGAATAAACAGTCTGAAACAGAAAACACAACCAAAAGAATTGAATATTCATTTACTAGGTCAAAAATACAATTAAGATAGATACAGTAATGGTTTTAAATTCAACACTTTTTACCATACTAGAGACAATAAGGATGAATTTGATGCAAATGTGTATGAAATAATGGAAACTGGATATATCGCAAAGAATAAAACAGCAGACAAAATCCATTTACAATAATTTGCTCATATAATGTTATTCATGTTTGATCTCGAGGTTTAGTAAACCTTTACTGCATCAACTAATTTGTGTTTCAATCTTATCAATGATATAATAAACATTGCTAGTGTTTAAAAGTGATTTAAAACGTTATCATAATCAAGAAGATGATCTATTTTTTGTACTGACGTTGTTAGTTTGCCATTCTTGCATCCAGTTGGATTGTTGAAATTGAATGACTTTCTAATTGAGTTCGTCCCGACAATGACAAATAATGTTTATAAGGATAAATAGAGTTTCTATGAAACTGTTGTTCAGTTGATGTTCATGTGCTGTGAGGTAATTGATTGCAAACTGGCTAAAAGAAACTAAAATGATTTGAATTACAACTTCTTCAAAATCAAAGATTGATGTTGCAACAATTTTGAACTTCCACTGGTTTTTCGTTGGCATGTTGTACGCATCCGCTAGAACAGTATTTAAGGTATTGTACATCAAGTGTTAATCATTGTTCTTTCAGTCCACTTCTTACTATTCGTCCAGATAGAAGCGTTATAACATCTACATCAACGACTTATATGCTGACACTGCTTTGTTACACTGTTCTTTATTGGTGTTGATTGTCTTGGTTCCTATGTACTTGCTTTGTTCAGCCTTTAGTATCTTACTAGCTTCTAAACAGGACAAAATGTTGCTTTTACTCAAATAAACAAGTTACCTAAAACATTTGCACCACCACCTATCAAGAATAAATCGTTGTGTCATTTCAACATATCATACTTTTGTAGACTATTGATGATCTGTCTTTAAACATTTACCCTTTGATTTTTGATAAATCGAAACAATATTTAAAACGAACGGTTGAGGTATTTATAAATCATCTACGCTATCCCCATCATTTGCAATACACGTGAAATTTCCCTCTAGATCCTTTTGCATTCTGCCATATATAATACGTATAAAATATGTTTTACACACCTATCAATAAGTGGGAACAAATGCATTACAAGGAAAATCTTTCGAGTTTCTTTCTATATCAAACTCATTTGACTCATAGAAGTTTATTCTCTAAAGATACATTCAGATACATAAGTCTCAAAAACTCATTGAGACTATCGGTTCTGCCATTAATATTTCGGGCCAAAAAGAGCATCAGAATAGGATGTTGCGGTTTTTGACAGACCACAATTTGCAAATAATTATATCGCATTCCGTTTAGTGTCAAAAGAATCATGTATGTGGTGATAAATATATAAACCAAATTATCAAACCTTTATCTAAATATAAGTATTCTCTTTTAAGATGGTGACACAATCGTTCAGCTACTAATACATTTTATTTCCCCATTTACTTCAACAAAATATGACTTGACAAGAACAGTCACACCTTCTGACCATCTGCCAAACGTCAGTACTCTCTTTTTTATTTAACTAACACGAGAGTCTCATTTGATGAAACAGCCGATTTGACTTTATCACTTACCTGAATCGTCACAAAAGTGCATATGACAAAACTTTTGATCAATGTAAGTTAGTTTCAAATTTGTATTTCAACAAGTCTTCTATGTTCCGAACGCAAATGCGTATTTTTATTTTCAAGTATTTCACATGAAGGTCTTTTACTGCATTCTTATATATGTCCCTGAGTATGTTGCGATTCGTATTGAAACTCAATGAAAGCATAACCACGTCTGGTTCAAGATATGGCACAACATGCCTCTACATATCATTAATACTTTAGATATTAAAATCCCTCTGCCTTCCAAAAGACGATGTTATATGCAAAACAACATTTACACGTTGGACAAGAAGTTTAAAGGAATTAACAGCTAATGACCATTTGGCTTAAGAATATTCAATCCTGAAAACAAAAACACACAGGTACGTCGCAGAAACCAAAGCAAGAATGACTCAAAAGAAAATATTATGTTAACAAAGAAACATATAAATATGTTTTATATATATATATATATATATATATATATATATATATATATATATATATATATATATATATATATATATATATATTTTACAAACAAATTTAAATCTGATGTTTTAGCTTTAGAATGGAAACCATTTTAGAAGGTATGGAGAGTCACCATGGGCACCGTATGGTATGTTGTTCAACTCAAGTATGGATCCTAGTTTCTTTGCAGTGAGACTTTCGTCGAATTTGCGAACGCCAGTAGAGGACATTTACCAGTTTATTAAAATAGAGGCTATTTGTTTGTTGTTCGTAGCTTTTTCATGAATGGTGTCAGCACCTTCCTTTTATCTCTTTAGTTCAATTTGTCGTCTTGAGTAAAAAGGGTTTGGATATGACCAGCTTCTAATTCTGCTTTATGTTTGTTGTTTTCCAAGCTTTGACTGTGCATGTTATTTATCTTTAAAGTTTATAACTGTGGCCAGTATTGGTGGTGTCTTGGAACCGAATAGGCGCTTGCCTGCATGATCTATCTCCGTACTCCGATCAGTGTTAACTTCAGTGACGTTCAGCATGTATGTTTTAATTTTCTTTTCCCTTGTTCTCAAGTTTTACAGCCATTGAGTTTTTAAAATCATTGAATTCAATGTTCTTTTATCGCAAAAGAGATTTAATTTGTCATGGGTATGAAATTTATGTTTCAGAATCAGATAATCTTCCTCAATACGTTCCTGCTCCTCATTGAGTTTGCTATAATATTATCAGCTTTGCTGTTCAAACTTGAGTTGTTATGATTGAGTGAATCTTAGTTCTTGATGTATTCAAGCTAAAAAGATCACGATATTTTCCTCGCCATTCCTACAACAATGTCAATTTGATCACTAATCTTTAATTTTATTGACTGCTAAGAATCTTCCTCTAGTGAGAAATTTTCAAGAATAATTCTACATGGGCCATTTGAATCAGGCTGTACGAGCCATTTCAGTAAGACTCTCTGAACTAACACACTCTGGCTATTTTAGCCATTACGCTCAGTTCACCTTAGTCTTTACTCTCAGGTTACCTGAAGCATTACTCTCAAGCTTTCCGTTCAATAATAACCATAAAGTAATTTCGAAACTTTCGTAGAAAACCAAATTTTTTTATATTGTACAAAAACCACCATCTATGTTGATTATTTGTTAACAGCAATACATCTGCATCCGGAAATATATCATTACCTGCACCAGATTTACAATCTTCCTTCGACAAATATGTCTCGGTTATGCATTAAAGATCTGGCACATACTACCGCCAATTGCATTATTACTTTAGATTTCAAGCCCTCCACTTTCCAAACGAGGATAATCCATGCAATGTAACATTTAAACTTTTGTCAAGTTGTCTAATGGAACTAACAGCTGAGAAAAATTAGGCGTACTTATATTCCATCCTGACACCAAACGCACCCGTTAAAACAATGGAAGAATGACAAAATAGAAAATATTATGTAAACAAATAAGCATATATTGAATTTTGGTGTACTAAATATTTTACATACAAATTTAAATTTGAAGTAGGCTAGCATTAGCATGGCAACCATTTTATCGGGTATAGACAGTCACATCACCCGGATTAAATGTTGCATGAATAGTTACCAGTGATAGTGGTCAAAGAGAGAATTATATACATTGTTCTCCAGTAGATCGCGGACGATTTAAGATTGGTTTTCTATAAATAACAATTTAGAATTGAATTCGAGGTAAACCACCGACCTGTCAGGTGTTATTTAAAATTTTAGTAAGAATATTTTTGATTTTACAGTGTAAAAGAAACACGTGGAGATTGATTTAGAACATATCAATGCTTTCAGCACTAGATTGAAAGCCCAAAAAGGAGCAGTTAAAACAAGACAGGCAGCAATCTCCAAGTATTATACTTTTAACAAATGTAGCTATGTTTTCCAGCAATGCAATTTAGTATCTATGGCAAAGTAAATAGTCAATTGCAGCAGTGGTATTAATTATCACCAGTGCGATATTCAACCATTTTTTATATACAGAAAGCACCTATTTGTTTATCTTGTTTGATCTTAATGGAATTGAAAGAGGGTGAATTAGACACATTTTCACGAATTATGCAAAACACTGAAGTGTTTAAGAAAAACAGACCAAAGACAATGAATTACGTTAACGAATACATGTGAAATCAATGTATGAATGGTTTCATTGCACACATTAAACTCGTCAGTCAGATAATAAGAACATTTGCTTACAGCTTGCTTTAGGATCGTCTTAGATGCAATGGCTAGTACAACTGTTTATCACATCAAAATAATGCGTATGTAGCGTCAAAATAAATTTGTTATCGTTAAGTTCCACAATGGCAACGTAGGTAAAAATAAAGTTACTAAAAAGCAGGAAAAAATGCAGACGCAGTTCATTATTTCAAGCAAACACAACATATTCTCCCATATTCCTCAAACATCATTAAACCTAAACTAACTTTGCAAATACATAGCAAAGCTGGGTGCAAGTATATTGAATTTACTAGGCATATCCTTTGTTTCGTTTAATATGAGGCTGAATGGAGATGCTAGAATGATGAGCATAACGCTTGTAAAACAAATCACAATATGTTACGGAAAACAATGATTTTTTAAGTTGAATGATTCCAAAATATTTACGAGATAGAAAGATTTGTAGCTACATGTTTTGGTTAAGTTAAATATGATGGAACAGGACACGATCAATGACAAATTGAGAATGATCTGCCACGATCCAGAAAACAAATTCATCTATGCTAAATATCAAATGAGAAATGAATGGTTGAAAAATGTCTGCTCCCAGCTTTGTTATCATTTGGTAAAGCAACAATGTCAAAGCTATTAAAGCGATTAAGACAGGAATACATTTTGCTCCTTCTGGATTTATTTACATTTAACCTTGTCACCAAGCATTCCTGTTCTTGGGGATTTTCAGTGAAACTACCATTATATTTCTTTTAAATGTATACCGTTAGATGCCATCTATTCAAAAAGACTGATATTACAACAAGAATCAATAATAGTTTACCTAGTCTTTTATATGAGGACTGTCTCAGAATAAGGCAAGATATAACTTGATTTCGTCTTAGAGCGATTTGATCATTTTCGTGGTACATGTGTACAACGTTGTCTAGGGTGGATAATTTATTTTCTACTAAAGCGACTGAACTAGCATGTATCTCGTCGTAGATCGCTTGAGACGAGAGATACAAAAAGCACGGTATGCACGGGTATATTACCCGTACTTATTTTCATTCTCCTGTAGATTTAATGCATGTTTTGCCTCTAATTGACACACTAGTCTTTAGGTTCTCGACAAGGAGTCTACGTTCTTTATTTGTTCTACAGCCATAGGAGTAAGTCTTACATTGTTTTCTTTTGATATGTAAAGCATATTCAGCTTTTAATGTTGTAGCGTGGAATGTTGCCTTTTCGACTGCGCGGATTTGAAACGATGTGAAGCTTTGAATTGTTACAAGTTACTATTAAGGGTTTAATTTATTAACATGTATATATAGTATTTTAATTCCATTCCTGTTATTATGACCAGTGTAGTTTTATATTAGCTGTGCTTATGTGTTTGCAGGTATATCAGGCTGTCGGTCTGGTCGCATGTATGTATGTATGGGATGCAAGCACGTGTGACCATCAAAGCCAAACAACGACAGAACTGCTGACTTGTAAACGTGTGCGCATGGTGGATACATGAAGGATGTGTGTGACCAATACAAGTGTAGGCTAACCAAAGAATTCATGAGAACTGTGTGGTTTGACAATGGACACGTTACCAGATCAAACTGTTTCGTTTGCAAGCTTTTACAAGCATTTATCAGTCATACGTGGTTGTGAATCATACAGTCTGTACAAATGAACGAGTCACGAGTCATATGTTTGGTACAATTGTTATGTTGGTTACAATTGAACATATTTATTTAATTTGATTATGTTGTTTCAGTCGAGAATATTGAGTTACCGTCATTGCATAATATTATATGAATCTTACTTTCATTACATGCGATTATTTGCACTTTCATTATATGAGATGATGTGAATCTTACTTTCATATGAAAACAATAATCGGAATAGATGAACTTCAAATTGTTCCAAAGGCAATATCAAAGCTAAGCATTCCTTCTTGACTGTGTAATAATTGCTCTGGTCAGGGTGTATTTGATGGATTGTTTTAGAAAACAACAGACTGGACGATCAAGAGCCTTTCTGTCTTCCTCAGTCGATATTACACCAACCCCAGGATCACTTGTATACACAGATTTTTTCAATAATTGACTTACGTTTGGAGCTGAAAGAACTAGTGCATTCTTAAGTATAGATTAGAATTTATCTAAGATTCCTGAAACTCAAACCAATTAAAGTTATGAGACTTACTCAGCAAATTTGTCAGAAGATCGACAATTAGGGCGAAATCTGTAGGAAATTTCATATAGAATCCAGGCATAACAAATATTGCATCAAAGATAGCTTTGGCCTTAACTTGTACAGATTTAACGTGACCGTGCCCCACAATATCTCAAACAATTGTAATCCGGTACGACAAAACTCCCTTTTACTTAAATTGATTGTACAATTTGCATCAGTGGATGATCAAACAATTTCCAAATCGCTTCCAAGTGACCTTTCGAGACATCGTTGTAGATGATGACGTTACTGTTGTAAGCATCACAATTAAGTAGATCAGATGTAATTATGTTCCTTAAACTAAGGAATGTTGGCGACGACTTTTTCATATCAAAGTGCATCACTTTATATTCATAAAGTCCATCTGGTGTTGTAAATGAAGAAGTTTTTTTTGCTGTTTCCGTGAATGGAATTTGTCAAAATTTTTTCAACACGTCAAATTTAGTGACATTCTTTGCATTTCCAATTGTATCAATGCAGTCATCGATTCTTAGGATTGGAAATGAAATTGTTCTTTTGATACTGTTCACATATCTATAGTCTGTACGCATGCGGAATATGTTATCTGGTTAAGCACATGAATACTTGGCTCTATGAAATTTGTCTCCAGCAAATGCTTAATTTCTTTTCCACAAATATTCCATCTTCAGGATGCTGTATCACATGTGTAGAATCAACAATATCTGCGTCATTAGATTGTATTTGTTGGTGTTAGAACATCTGCAAACAAATGCTTATATTCACAATGGCTCTTTTAGTTCACTTTTATTCTATGGTTGTGGATGTCAAATATTTCTGGTGCAGGTTGCTTGACATTTCGGAATTCCGAATATTGGTTAAACCAAATTAACTACAGTCAGATCGCATGCCATCGTAGAAATCCTCACTTGGTTGGACAGAAGCAACTAAATTGATTGAATGAATAAATGGGCTAACTCTGCTAAACAACTCCTTGAAAATACTTATATTACTAATTTGATTCTGTTTTCGCCTTCCAGGAGTATTAATGATATAATTCCATTCATTTTGCCTTCCTTTTAATTGTATACGAATCGTACAATTTAGTCTGAAGCGGATTTCGAAGACTGTGTAAGAGAGGTAAAACTATGTCACCAGGTTGAAAACGTATTCACTTTGCATTTCTGATATACTTCGATTTAATTTTGACCGAGTAGAGTAAAGATTAGCTCTTGCTACTTTACAAGGTTTTATAATTTATATTTGAAACCGAGACAGTGAAGAATATTCAACGTTTGCAAGAAGTTCATATTTTAATATTTTGTATGGTCTACAGACAGTATGTCCAAAACTAGTTCAACAGGATTAAAGTCTAATGATTCGCTAGCAAGAAAGAAACAGCAAATAAACACCCTCATCCCAATCTTCTCCTGCATCAAAGCAATATGACCGAATCAGTCATCAAATTTGGATGGCATGTTTCAAAAGCCCCATGACATTCGCTATCATAGACAGATGATATAAATAGTTTGATGACAAATCATGCGTAACTTACTGAAAAATCCCAGACATAAAATTTCTTCCTTAATCAGACTGAACAGATTTAGCCACAAAGTTTTTTCTTTAAAAACAACTTGATCTACCGTAGTTAGAAAAGTAAGTTTTATGTTTCAGCCAATAAAATTCATTCTAGATCTTGTGATGAATTATTGACTCCAAATTGACCAACCAAGGGAGTTGCACGAGTAGACTAAGAAGTTCTTGAAGCTATGACATCGGAACGACAATTTGATAGCTTTCTGATCACTCGTCATCAGCGGTACCACAGTTGGGTACATTTTCTCATAAATACCAAATTTATCACAAAACAAGAAACATTTATTTGTGTGGCTTCAAATTCGCTAATAGCCCTCTGAAAAATGATGACAACTCATGATCTTGTTCCTATTAGACATTAAGTGATTGTTGTAACTCTCATTAGAATATATAGAATGGGTAATGAGGATTACTGTAATCGATATCTACTGAATGGTCAATACTTGCAGCAAAGTTGACCTATACAAAAACTAAAAATAAATGCGTCAGATAAAGGAATAATATCTTGATCAATATCTTTCTCATGAACTATTTTATGATAGCTTATTTCAATTTCAAGAAGATCAACTTTCTGATCAAAACAAGGCAACAATCATGTAATCGAAAACTACAGGTCAAATCATCGACAAGTATCAAGAACAAAATATACAT
The DNA here is from genome assembly GCA_028554795.2 of Sinohyriopsis cumingii. NCBI lineage: Eukaryota > Metazoa > Mollusca > Bivalvia > Unionida > Unionidae > Sinohyriopsis > Sinohyriopsis cumingii. Next base: position 101,559,174 of record CM068830.1, read on the forward strand.
TAAATATACATAACACTGTGAAACGTGTATTTTATCTTTCAAATCTTAACATAATTTTAGGTATACCGAGGCTGAATATGATAGTTAATTACGAAGGTATTGTGTTGAGCCTTCATCCAGCAGGAAAAGATGGCAAGTATTATGGTATTTCTATAATAATTTATGAAATTCAACTATATGGTCTGTAGTGTTTCTCTAGTGTGTGAATCAACCATAAAAACTGGATAGTTATTTGTTGTACCAAGATAAAGGATAACGCTCTAAGTTATCGTTCCATTTGTGGGTCTGCAAATACACCTTGTTATCTATAGGGGAATAGATTTTTTCAGGTGTCTGTACTGGTATCACAGTCGCCTCTCACCCAGACGGCGGATAGTCGCCAGTCTCCCAAAATTTTAGTAAAAATGTTAGATAGAATTTTATGATATAACTGAATATTCATTGAACAGAAGCTGTTGGTACAATTGGTTTTGAAAATACACGAAGTCGCAAAACCGACTGTAATGCAGCAAACTTCATTTCAATGCAAGTCATACTTGCTATTGTCGTAATTATTATAATATCAAAATTCATTTCATCCAATGATCATTGACTTTAGAGTAATAATAGCTGTTAGGCCTGGCATTTGTACAGACTGGTAATACATTTGAACATTTTTTGTTACAATGCTATTGTTTTAAACTAAGTAGTAGAAAAGAGCGAGAATTAAAGTATTGTAACAGTCAGCAGATATATAATTCCCTCGAATACAAGTGAAAATTAAACGAAACCTGCAGTATTACGAATTAATTTCCAAACTGTCCTAACAGTTCTGTTCCGATATTGAATATGCTCATGTGTCTGTATACTCGAATATGCAAATGTGCCAGCAACATGGATTGTGGTGATATGCCTACAGTCTTTTGATGTATCACAAAAATATAATCCAAAAAGACCTTGTCTGAATTCAATATAATTCCAAATGAATGTTGTGTCCAAGAATTTTCTTAAGCTCTTTGTCATTCTAGTGAGGAATAATTCAATTAATGTAATCCACATAAATACAAATTTAACACAACAATAAGGATGATTCTGATTCAACTATTCAGGCAATATTGAATAATGTCTCACGTAAACAACATTATCTGAATCACTAAGGAACACTAATAACGCCAACATATAGGTCAGACTCCTTTATAGATAATTTAAGGTTTATCAACACGTTTAGGAATTTCCAAGAGGATATATGATGTTCTAAACTCACACGAAAATGAACATATTTATCTATATTGATATTGATCTGAATACTTAGTGCCCAATGATAGAGAAATATTAGCTATATAATATGTTGTTTACACAATAAATGTCACTGGGCAGGAACGGTATGAACTTGATTTTGGACAAGGTCAAGTACAGAATACAGATAAACATAACATACAGTCATTAAGGAAAGCAAACAAATAATACACACTAAATATGCAAGTTAAAGAAATGTTTTTATTTTAATAGGATTAAACTAGCGTGGTATCGTAACCTATGCTGTGTTAATTAATGTTTTGAATTTAACCACTAGTGTCAATTATTGAATCGTTACCGTTATTGGGTTAATTATTGTATGGAATCGAAACCTCTGTTGTGTTAATTATTGCATAGAAGCGCAATCGCTGTTGTGTAAATTGTATTGAATCGTAACTATTGATGGAATCATAACCGTTATAGTGTTAATTATGGTTCTTTACAAAGAGGAACCCATTTAATTTAAAATGAATAGCTGTTGAGTCTGACATGCATTGTGATTGCATGCAATCTTAATCCCTTATTTAATACAACTTGCAACTATAGCATAATTTAGATTGCTACACTCCATTGTTTTATGATACTCTGATCATCGAATAATCTATTGTGTTCAATAAGGTGAGGCTCATATTAACAACATGTGGTAACAGAATGATTATTTTTTATTTATCTAACCCGAAAATGTGTGCCGGAATGAAATGAAATGTAATCTCATATATTTAGGTGAGATAAATTACGGATATGTAATCAACATGAAGCGCAGCGACGCGATTAAATACGAGTATATACCCGGAAAATCAAAAATAAATAGCGTTTCCAAGCCGATTCTTGGCGATGTCACTGTTAGATATCTATATGAACCAGGAGAGCTTGAAGGCGGTAAAAAAAGAGCTACTGATCCTATTTGGAGTGTTACCACACATAACATATCAACGATAACACGATCAACTGGTAGACCACCGATCTATAGACTGGATTCAACTGCTCCTCAGCGCGGATTTACACGCGAGCAACTACAAGTGATACCTGACGATACTCAATTACCCCCGCGTGGTCTTAACTAGCGCCGTTGCGTCTATTACACTCAAGACATGTCAACCTCACATTGGTTTTGACATGACCGAGACTGTTATCGATCCTGTCCACGGTAAATTGGCGAGCGTCTTTATCCGAATAACGGCAGCGCATTACACAATTACAACTCGCGCAGTGATTATTCTGTTGTTGTCGTAACGCAATTATTAATTCGGCATCAATATCAAAACGCCGCTGTTTTTTTTTATCCTGTTGGCGGTAACCCGAGAGTTTTCTATCAATGACGCTAGCATCAATAATGTCATCGTTGTCGCCGGCTTCGTCACTGGCTTCGTCAATAACAATTCTTCGAAGCTGATTTATTCTCCGTACTCTGGACACTGCAAGATAGACTAGATTCGACCATTCGATGCGATTATCAACCATCCAAACAATTGTGTCCGTGATAGTCAGTCCCTGCGAGGAATGTATTGTTGTTGCGTATCCTAGCGTCCACGGGGATTTATCAGCACGTAGCGCGTCCTCGACGACGCTGATATCAACGAGCACAATATCATTCAGCACGAGAATTTGTTTTTTTGTCCCTGACGCTGTCGGGGCTGGAATTTCAACTTCAATGTTCTGCCGCCGTGTGTCCGCGGGTCTATAACATAACGGCACTGGACGCGTTGGAAACTTTTCCTTATGCAACGCAAACAACTTCCGCTGAAGTGTGTCTCTGACTATCTTTCTACTCGCTACAATCAAATCGTTTGGTCTCCATGTTTCCCAGAATTCATTTAACGGCGTTTCCGGAATCACCTCGCGAATTATTTCACACTGAATTCTATCCGGCTGTAATCTGATTAATTTTTTAACCCCGCGCAGTTGTTCATCAAGTGCTCGGTAATCAGTATCGGTTTCTTCATAATACTCCACAAAACCCCTTAACCAATCATGTGGACCCTCGCCGACAAATGGTGGTGGTTGGCCATGATCCCCACACATGATTACCGCTGTATTCGCGAGCAGCAACCAATCAAGAAACATTCGTAAAGTATCTAACGAAACAGTACATATCTCATCCCAAATGATAACCCCAGGAATAAATTTTTCCCCCATTCGATCAGGAGTCCACTCACCGCCGCTGTATCGAAAAAAGCTGTGATAAGTAACGGCGTCAACATTTCGTTGTTTTATCTCTCGCGCTAGTCTATGGGTCGGAGTAAGCACGATTATACTTGCCCGCGTTCGAAATAATTCAATTGCCCGAGTCGTCTTTCCTGACCCGCCACAGCCGCTTAAATAAACCGTCTTGTGTCTACAAATTGGATCAGAACACGGTGGTGCATTAGACCATTCTGACAATTTATCGCCGCGTAGGTAATTGTTCTCAACGGTGACATCTGCTGACGGGGAATAATCGCGTCGTATTTCATTTTTAATTCTCCATGTACCCCAACTCTCGTCCGGACTAGTAAACTCGGCTACGTTTTCCTTATACGCTACGTCAACATAAAACGAATCAACGGCTACTCTAACCGCGGTGTCTGGGAATCTATTTATCATCGAGAATAAATTGATAGCGGCGTAACCCAGCATAGACGCCCTCAAATGCGGGTATGCCGGGCTGTCTCCATCGCTGTAGGTAACAACTGTACCCAACTTTGTTCCATTGGACAAGAAAGCTGTTTCGCAGTTCACGTATCTATTTTTCGCCACTGCGTCCTTGATTACGAAATCATATTCTGCGTCATCTATAATCAGCCGTGAGCAATATCGTTTGTAGTCGCAGTTTTTTCCACCTTGTGTGAACTTACCGATTATTCTTCTACCGAGATCTTTTGCCTCGCGGTTTCGTTGGTTGAATATCCTCCTGGACCATTCGATGATATATTCCTCGTCGGCATCGATGTGTTTTCTGGATTCGTCAATTATGCTATCTAGACGCTCTGGTTCTGGTAACCAGACTTCAGTCTGCGCCCGGTATGATATAATCGCGTCACTGACAATCAACGATACAAGCATGCTACAATCAATCATGTACCGTAGCAACGCTATTGGCAGCCACTTCTTTTCAGCCATGTGTCTACCGATCCAAATATAGCAACAGCGATGAAGTCCTGCCGCGAACTCAAATGATACTATGCGAGCGAATCCGGTTAAATCAAAATCAGGCAGTGGTCCATTAATAGCAACACGAGTCATTTCATGTCTGGGGTGTCCAAATCGTTTGAAATACTCAGCGGCGGATCCATACCCGAGAAAACTCGCTGGATAACAGGCAACCATATCAACGGAAATCATAGCGTCGCGGTTGTATTCAGTGTTCCATAGTCCACCGTGATAGTATTCCAAACAACTGGATTGTACATCCGGTAGAAATTCCTTGCGCGTTGGACCCCACGCATTTTTCCTCGCTGCAACATGAGCCGCAACCGATGGAATCGTAAAACAATTTGTTAGCAGTTGTTCATCATGCTCTTCAAATTCCATGGCGGTTTTTTTCATCCTGTTGTGAAATGCTTCAGTGCGATATAATTCACCGTTTGGTCTTACAAACTGATCAAAGGTATCAGCGCTGCGAAGTAACCACACTGATACAGGGTCGTTTTTACACAAATAAGCGATAGCATCAAATAGTTTCCTCTCCGCGAGAAAACCATCTTGTATAAATTCCCCCGGGATATACTTTACCGTTCTATCCCGTGGAAACACTGTGATCGCGGGCGTCCATGCGTGTTCGTTATGATCAATAATTTTGATTGGGGCCCCATTTGATTTGTACTTTGATTCGTATAATACTTCACCGGTTATCGTTGTAACGGTTATTGGAAATCTCAACGACGTTTCTAATCTCGCTATGTCGCTGATGGTTGCTCCACGCTCTTTTACGGTTAGTTCCCACTGGTTGATTTTGCTACGTCGTAAATCAGTCAATTTGTTTCCTCGACATGCATTTGTAAAATGCTCTATTATTCGTTCTGCTACACAATTTATCCCAGTTGACTGTTTCATTGGTTTCAGTTTTCCGATATCAGGTTTCTTATTTAACGGGTATATTCCATAAACAACTGCTGTTTCAGGATACGCTCGTTCATAGTATGGTCTGTCAATTCCGGTTAACAGCCCCGGCTTGGAGTCGCGGCTAACAATGACTGTTTTCTTGTCGCTGAGAACTGGTTCAAATTTATCACGTATGATCCAATCACCTGATTCCACCCGGACAATGAATTTTACTCTGAAGAAATACCTTTTACCGTCAAGTTGTGATATTATCGTTGCTGCGCGGTTGTCGTTCATGGTAGCATCAACAACGCCATCAATTCGAAATGTTGACCAACTATGAGATGCGCCATCACGCTTGAATTCATCGATACAATCGCGTATTTTACTCAACAGGGTTCTATCGTTTATTAACGCTTTTGGTGTGTCCTTGAGGACTCTATCGAAATTGAACTTAATATTTTTCCGGGGCTTAATTGCTGCCAATCTCTCGAACTCATCCATATAATTAAAACAAGTATTTAAATGAAAGAATATAGTATAATGAATCACTGCAAATGGTTGATGATTGGGTCGACAACCCCGTGCAATAAATCATGTAGAGGTGAATTCTGCGGATATCATTTACAAAGCGTTCGTAATGGTTCTCTTGGCCCCCTCCCGTGCTTGGTTTGCCACGTCGGTGTAAGAGGAAAATCGCAGTTGTGTATTAATTGTGGCGGAAAGCGATACAGGGAACTAAAACGCTATTATGACAAGCGAATTAAAAACGCCGTCATTGACCCCACCGCTGACTTCGTCATCAAAACCCCCCAAGACTACGTTGAAAGATTTATAATTAAACCAAATAATAAATTAGACAAATAGTATTATTATATAAATGGACCAAGAATTTCAGCCGCATCCTGTGCTCGTCAATTACGAGGCATCTCGCGACGGCATTGTTAGAAACCGCAAACTGAAGAAGCCGGTTGGTACCGTAAGTAATCAGGGGTATCTGATGTTTGGTGCCGGAAAGAAAAAGTACCATGTTCATAGGGCGGTATTTGAGGTATTCAACGGATTAATCGAAAATGGACTTGTGATTGATCATATTGATAATAATAAGACTGATAATTCTCTTATAAACTTGCAAGCTGTCTCGCAGAGTCAAAATACCAAAAAAGGCCAAACCGGTAAATACTCAAAGAAAGCAAAACCAGTAAAGTCATTTGATACAACAACTCACGAGGAAAAAATATTTCAGTCGATGAATGAAGCCAGTAGATACTTTGACATTTGTATCGCCTCAATACGAAAAGTAGCAGAACGAGTATATCAAACAGCAATCTCAAAAAAGACCGGGCATAGAATTCGATTTTCATATGTAAATATCAGCGAGTGACGAAGTCACCGGCGCCTATGGCGCTGACGAAGTCGCCATGACAATAAATTGTCCATTCCGGAAGAAAACAAAGTATTCAGTATTGTTGAACACCTCGGGATTGATACACGGGGTTTCATTTTTTTTTTATTTAAAAACAAGATGTTCTATAAGAATAATGAATATCGAAGACATCAATAATATATTAGCCGAGATTTCAAAATTAAAAAATCAAGGAATTGAATTATATGATGGTCTCGACAGTGAAAAAATATTATCCGATTATGAGATTATTAACGAACAATCGAAACGGGGGCGTTTTACCCTGGCCCGCGAGTACTTTTTTATAAAACGATTACAACATACGATCAATGAAAACTTGTACCACAATGACGCAAATGCATTCATTGGACTATTCACTGCCGTTGAAATAATACGAAAAAAACTCGGACGTGTTTATGAACGACGCCGGGAGATTTCTAGCAAGATCAAAAACATTAGAAGGATTATAGACGAAAACTCCGGCGAGAAATTAGAAATTGCTTCGCAATTGCAATAATGGTAGGCGAATCACTTACTACTCGGCTAGCCAGAGAGCGGCTAGCAGCGCTTAAAAAGTTCATACCGTTACGAGACAGGGTCCGAGAACAACTTCAAACGCGGCAGCAACTACAAACCGATTTTACTGTTGGAAGCGAACAACTCTTTGCCCCGGTAACTAAAGCGACCAAGGATGTTACGGCGGCAACTGTACCCGTCCTCGATGCGCTTGAAAAGATAGCGGCTCAGACCGAACAAACAAAAAGGTCTTTAGAAACACTCCCTGCAAAAATAGCGGCTGCTACAACACGGAGGCCACCACCACTCGCTATAACCGAACCACAAGAACCTTATGTTACAATGGCCGACGAAGAAGAACTAGGTGCTACCGCAAGAGAACCAGAAGAAGAAATACCGGAAGAAACACCGGAAGAAACACCGGAAGAAAAAGAGAAAGGGGGGAATATACCCCGTAATGTGCTTAGAAAGTCCACAATAGATCAAATTAGAGACCTCATCAGCAGGAGGGAAGAATTAATTGATTTTGCTGCCAACAATTTTGCTAAGAAAACACGAGATAAGGAGCATATCAATAGCGGTTACGAGAAAAATATAAAGTCGTTAAAGGATTGGACAAGAACAGTGTATTTAGCGAGTAAACATAAAGATGTATTACTACGTGGTGATGGTCCCGATTACGACGCATTCCACAAGGAAGTTGAAAAAAGGGTAAAACTAAAAAAAGGAAAAGGATACTCTGTTGGTAAAGAATCCTACGGCGTTACCTGTCCTAACAGTGTTCTCAGTGATATATCACGGCTAGAGGTACTAATCGGAGGAAAACGAGCCGGAAATAACTCTCCGGAAATAATCAATGAGGCCGCTGATATTTGCAAGCGGTTATTTACGGGCGGTATCATGGACGTTAGTGCGTATCGAACGCTCATAGACGAACTCGTGGATGATTAAAAAAATTATCGTTTTTGTTAATTCTGGCCGTTTTTTGTCGTTTTTTGACCGTTTTTGGTCGTTTTTTGCCATTTTTTCACCGTTTTTTGAGGGCAAAAACCCCAGGAAATCATTTAGAGAAAATCGATGTTTTTGCTGAAAAATCGAGAAGAAACGACTATAGGCAACAAAAAATGACCAAAAATCAAGAAAAAACCGGAAAAAACCGGATTTTTATCGAGGGCAAAAACCCCAGGAAATTTTGATAAAATTTATTCCGGTTTTCCACACGGCGGTGGGAAGGGGGTGATCAATCACTGGTGATCACAATCACTAATTGAAAAACCGGTGTTTTTATAATAAAGATGATCATACACTACAACCACGATAAACCAGTACTCGTCTACGTGGTAAACTCGCGATTGCCTGTTTACCGCGCGTACTATGGAGATGGTCTCGGTAGCACCATTGCGGGGTTATTTACAAGAATGGCTCCAAAAGTAGCGCCGTTAGCCAAACAATTAGGAATGAAGGCTATTGATGTTATTCGTGATAAGGGTATTAGTGCTATTGGAGACGTTGCCGGAAAGGCGCTTTCTGCAGCAAAGGACAAACTAATGTCGTTGGTGAGGAGAAAAAAACAGAAACCACCGGTGATGCCATCAACGACGGTGATGCCTGCAAATGTCAGTAAAGTAATAAATAACGCCGTGGAAGAAAAACTAGAGTCGTTGGCGGCTCAGTCATCCACCAACGCGCCCATGAACACAATAGCGGGAGAGTGGTCTTAAACAGAATTCAAAGAAAATCGCAATTGAAAACATCAACATGATAAATAATAAAATGTTTGCGCGAACCGCTGATCCCGCGTTTGATATGGATTCCCCAGTGCGCAGGGATGATTCTGTCCGTGATTATCAATTTTATTCTTATTATGCAGCGCAACCTGACCTACGATCGCGAATTGAACTTCAAGTCCAAGATACCAGTAGATACTTTCTGCCATGTGAAGCGTTTATCGAAATTGAGGGAGAACTCGTGACAAATGCTGCCGATAATGCACCATACGCAGATGACGATCGTGTTCGAGTTGGTTTCGTCAACAACGGTATCATGGCGTTATTTGAGAGCGCCAGATATCTTATTGACGGGCGAGAAATTGAATCAATAGAACGCGAGGTTGATGTTGCAACGACGATAATTGGGTTAGCGAGATACTCGGACGATTACACGAGATCGGCGGGCCCATCTATGATGTTTGCGAAGGACACCACCGATAATGCTGACCATTTTCAGTACGTTAACGTGCTAATAAAAGAAAATGCCACAGTTGACCAGGTTGAAGCAACCAATCCAGATCGCAGAGCAAAACCAGGCGCTGATTTCACTGTTATAAAAAGTCTTAACGATAATTACAATATGGGATTCGCAGCACGAATGTCGATGCTAAAAAGACCACACCGGCAGTTTTCATGCGTGATTCCACTCCATCACATATTTGGATTCTGCAGAAATGTCAGAAAAGTTATCTATGGGGCTAAGCATACAATCGCGCTCACGCGAAGGGGCGATGATAACAATGCAATATGGCATGCTGCTGGCGTCGCTGCCGGTAAAGTCGTTTTAACTAAAATGGCATTGTGGATGCCGGTGCTGACTCCATCAGTTACCACGGAAGCACGATTGTTATCATTTATGGAACAGGGAGGGAAATCGTTGTTGAGTTGGCTAGCGGTAACAACTGATGCTAAAGAGGATAACGTCGCCGATACGTTTACATGGCACTTGGCATCAAAACAAGGCGTTTCAGCCCCGCGTCATGTATTTATAGCACTACAGAATAGGGGACGATTGGGTAATCAAGAACACAGCCATATGATATTTGATCAATTAGGAGTCAGGGATGTTTCGCTGAGAATAAACGGACAACAGGAACCATCCGAGGATATACAGCTTAATTACGGCGACAACCATATCGCACGTGTGTACCATCGATTGCTGTCATATATGGGTCGTGATCAAAACGTCGACACTGGTTTGCAAATATCACAACTTGATTTTAGAAAGCTGTATCCGATTTATTATTTTTCGTTGGAACATCTTGATTTAACGAGACAATCCGTCGTTGATATACACTTCCGAGCTCGTATAGCCCCGGGTGGTGTTAATTACAGAGCGGTTGCTGTCATTCTCAGCGATAAATCAATGCTGTTGGAAGGTGTTCGTGGACGAATGAGAATCATTGATGCACCAGTGGAAAACATGTAATTGAAAGCACAAACGCGTTTACAATAAATGTCGTATAGTGTCGTCAGTGTAGAGTTGACTGATGGTCAAGTCAAGAAATTACGATCAAAGTCGGCTAAACAATGCGGGACCACAATAACGCTGAAGCCGTCACAGATGGCAGGTGGTAATCATAAGATATCGTTGACGGCGCGTCAAATAAAACATTTCAATGATGCGATGAAGAATAAAAAGGGTGTTCAAATAGATTTCTCGGCCGCAGCGATCAAAGACATGGAAAAGACCGGTGGGATATTTCCGTTGTTAGCCGCGATTCCGGCATTGATTGCCGCGGCGGCCCCAGCAGTGGCTAAGGCGGCTGCGTTAGGAGCCGTTGGTACCGCGGCGGGGATGGCATTGAAGAAGGCAACCGGGAAAGGCTATAAAAAAAAACGATCCGTGGCCGGAAAGGGTCTAAGACTACCGGGAACCCCGTATTCATGGTACTCGGGAAAGGGTCTAAGACTACCGGGAACCGTTTATTGACTCAGGAGTCTATGACTCCCATGTCTAATTTTGATTTAATAGACGCCGCAGACGCGCTAGCGATAAAAAACTTCAGAGGTGTTTTTATGAGGGATCAATTACCGGCGGCACCAAGGAATATTGAAACCGGCATAATTAACCTCGATGGGTCCTCCGGAGCGGGAACTCATTGGGTTGCATACGCGATTGATCCGCGTGCGATCGTCTATTTTGATTCATACGGGTTAGCCCCGCCGAACGAGTTTATGCGGTATATCCGGACGTGTTCAGCCCGGGTTTTTTATTCCACGCTGCCAACACAGCAGTTAAGCGACCCGCCGATATGCGGCCGTGAAGTATTGAACGTACTCGCGGCGATTTCATCATCGCGAAAACCACCTCATGTGGTTGTAAACGAATACACTAGTGGGGTCGTAGAGGCCCGGCGGGTTAATTAGAAACGCTGTTTTTTTTTTACAATAACGATGATTGATATTTGGGGACGACCTATTTCGGCGCTGAAAGGATCCACGGAAACGCCCGCCACCGATGACATAAAAAAACTAATCGAGGATGAAATCGCTGATACGTTGAATTTAACAAGTGTTGACCCAGGTGAAATAGTTGTATTTCAAGACCGCCAGGGTAAATTGAAATCCAGTAATGTGTCGCTGGATGACGTTTTAACACGACGGCGTGATGCCGCCGAGGACACTATCGCGCTGTATACCAGCGACGGACGACTCAAGCCGGGTGAACATCTGTCGACGATAACATTAGTCAAAGACGGTTTTATAAGGTTGAATAGATCGGTGACCGAACTTGACGCGCAGGTGAAAAAATCTGTCACCGATATACAACTCACTACCGCTAGTTTTTTCGGGACCCCGACGGTAACCGAACCGAATCTTGCAACAATAAAAAATACTATTTCGGAGTTTACAACGCTGTCGGGCCAATTCTACACGTTACGAAAAAATGTTAACAGGATCGATGACAACTTTGATAAATTCTTTGGTAAAAAAAATACCAAGCTGGATGAAATCACAACAACTATAAATGATATCACTGCGTATGGACAGGAAATAAAAACAATCAAAACTGATGTTGCAGCGAACAAAGGGAGTGTAGACGTGCATGAACGGGAAATAGAAATAATCGGCGCTAATGTTGCAACGATCATAAATAATGTAGACTCGCATACAGGGGAAATAGGAACGATCAAAACTGATATTGTAGCGAACAAAAGGAATATAGACGCGCATACACAGGACATAATGACAATCAGAGCTGATATTGAAGCGAACAAAAAGGGTGTAGACGTGTATAGAGGGGAAATAGGAACGATCAAAACTAATGTTGCAACGAGCAAAAGAAATATAGACGTGTATGGACAGGAAATAAAAACAATCAAAACTGATGTTGCATCGAACAAAAGGAATATAGACGCGCATACAGGGGAAATAGAAACAATCGAACTTGATGTTGCAGCGAACAAAAGAAATATAGACGCGCATACAGGGGAAATAGAAACGATCAAAACTGATATTATAGCGAATAAAAAAAGTATAGACGTGCATGAACAGAGAATAGGAACGATCAAAACTGATATTGTGGCGAACAAGAATAATATAGACGCGCATGAATGGAGAATAGAAACAGTCAAAACTGATGTTGCAGCGAACAAAAAAGATGTGGACGCGCATACACGGGAAATAGATACACTCATTACTAAGGTTGCAGCGAACAAAAAAGATGTGGACGCGCATACACGGGAAATAGATACACTCATTACTAAGGTTGCAGCGAACAAAAAAGATGTGGACGCGCATACACGGGAAATAGATACACTCATTACTAAGGTTGCAGCGAACAAAAGAAATGTGGACGCGCATATACAGGAAATAGATATACTCATTACTAGGGTTGCAGCGAACAAGAATAATATAGACGCTAATTTGCGGAGAATAGAAATAATCGGAACTGATGTTGAAGCGATTAAAGACGGACTACCGAGAGTAGCAGAGCAATTCGAAAAAATAAAAATCCCTCATGAGAACATCATCAACACAGTATACACAATTCGGCATGGATCATTCGATTGGACTCCTACACAGAATACAGTAAATACTACCGCAACTGTTAAGGGCATTTATCGATTGACACTGGTTTCAATGATGCAGTTTAATATATTATCGTCGAGTTCATCCGGGTTTAACAATACAATATCAACAATTATAGACAAGAACGCAACTGAACAGTTTACAATTTATGCCGTTGATGGAAATTTAGCCCGGGCAAACATCACATGGTATGTGGAATTTGTAGCGAATCTAAGTAATTAAAAACACTAGCTCTTTTAGAATAAAATGACCACCAAGGTAATTGAATCAGAGGTATCACCGACGTCACATCAATATCGATTCGATACCGCAAAAGAATTCTCCGCGAACTTAAAAACGCTTTCCGAACAATACCGTGCAAAAATAAAAAAATACCGTCGTAAAATAACCGCCATCGACGCGGTCGTGTACTCGGTGTCGGGTATAGTAGCTGGCACCGGTGTTATTTTATCCACGGTGACCACGATAGCCCCGATCGCTGTTCCAATCGCTGTCTCCGCGATGACAACAGTTGCTGGAGTCGCCAACGCAATCACTAGAAAGATATCGTGTTTTCAGAAAAAACTCAACGAGTATACAGTAAAACATCAAATAGTATCCGACGCATACTCGAAATTATCCGGGTTGATCTCGTTATCGATTGATAATTTGTTCGTATCCGATGTTGAATTCTCCACGATGGTCCAGTTGTATAGCTCCGCGATGTCAAAAATCGAGGATTTTTAACTGGAAGCCGGAACCACCTGGTTGCTGAAATTAGACACTAAAGACAACGAATAATAATAATGTCGCTGAACCCCGAAGGGTCTCAATTACTTCAGCGGATCGCGGAGAATACCACTCCGGTACAAACAAATATGATATCGATAACGTCAACGAAACCCGAATTCAGTGTGAACTTCCCATCTCCGGTTCCAGTAAAGGAAATAGCACTGGCAAAATTGCGAATATATCACAGTTGGCCTAATATTCGAGCGGACGCATTTAATGGACAACAACCTAATAACTCGCTGGTTTTTGCACGGACAAATAAACCCGATGGGACCCCAGACTGGCAGGAGGTTACAATACCAACTGGGTCATACCAAATAGAACAAATCAATAAGGAATTTCAACGCAGGATAAAATCGATCACAGGAAAAGAATCAAAAATCGCTATTACGGTTCATGAACCGACGTTATCGTCGACGATTAAAATAAGCACACCGGGGTATATGGTTGATATTTATAACAGTTCAATAAGAACCATACTAGGATGGCCTAAGAATCCACCCGCGGACGCCCCCCCATCAACTATCCTCAGATACGATAACGGAGATGGTGGTAGGCATATTGCTCCATACAACGTAAATATTGCATCGGTGATAGCGATTAATCTAGTGTGCGATGTTATCGAAGGGAGTTACCAGGTGGATACCAAGCAATCAAATCAAGCTCAACAGGGGTATATCCTTTATTCGTTTTCACCAACAGCCCCTCCGGGATTTTTGATCATTGAGAGTCCGATTAATCCGGTCTATATGCGATGCCATGATCGGTTTTTAACGAGAATTAATTTTAGAATTACCGATCAGTCAAATAACCTAATTGATCTACAAGAGGAGGAGTTAGTGATCACTCTGTTTGTAAGATCATAGCAGCAGGGGGGGCGATGACATCGACGCGGTCGTCGATGTGCTTACCGAACGCTGACGACGCTAGGATCGGCGCGCAGAAGGTATTAATTAAACCAAATGACGTCCGGACGATCCCCTCGACGACGACGTCGTTTTTTTTTTTACCAGGCGCTGACGACACCGGATCCGCTGAGTGCAGAAAGTAATAATTAAGCAAAATAACGATTGGACAAAATGTCGGATTCGCCCCCCCTGCTGCTCTTGATGCCAACTGAGATGGGCGAAATGACGATGTTAGTCAGCAGGGCGATATCGGCGAAGCCCCCTGCCTTTAACATAGCACGGTCAACACCACAGTTGTACGTATTGAAATAACCCCACAGTTGCTCTGTCTCTGCGTGCAGGGCTTCGTCCACCTCCGATATTCTGTTATGGCTTGTGGATCGTAGAGGTATGGTTACAGACACATACTTACTCGAAGAATGTGTTGACGTAGAACTTTAATTGATCTCCCCCGACCACAAGACTTCGTGCAAGCGTATTTGAACTCCTTCTCTCCAAGTTGAAGCATATGTCGGTTTGCTTCCCGACCGTTATAGGTACTGCAATGACGGAAACAACCGCCTTTTGGCTCATCGATGAATAATGTTATTGTGCCCTTGATTTTTACCTTAAGTTACTTCGCATGTGTATGTCCGATTTAAGAGATGACTCACAGCATGACTTGTTCAAAACAGAAAGAAACTGGGAGATTCGAGTTAGTGTGGGAACGTATCCGTATGATATGGACGTTAGACCGACATACGGTGTGAGATCGTCGTCAGCAGCTCTGGTGCATGGCTTTATCTGCCCGCCCTAGCCTAGATTCAATATACATGTAGTTATACGCTACCTGTACGTGCCAGGGGAGCCCGAGGGCTGGCGCAGGCGCGACATCGACTCAGTTTTGTCTTTCGATAAAATGTGAATATTTTTAGAATGTTGCTGCTGCTCTCACAGCGGATGTCTGCAAAGCTGTAACCGCCGGATGTCTGGATCGAGATATAGTCGATGTTGCTGACTACAGCTTCGTTTCGACGTTCTCTCGTTTTTACCACGGCTTGCATGAAAATTACAATTTGTTCTCTCCTGGCGTCGGTATGTTTATCTTCAGTTGGGTTTGATATTCCTAAACATCGTTCCTGTGAGGTCTTGAATTCCTTACATAGTGCTACTTCTCACCGTTGGCTGTTAGTTGAAGCTCTTTAGTTTTTCCATCAGTTTGGTTATTATGGCAAGTAGGTAGAGTGTCCGGTACCGATCAAAGACGTTAATAGCAATGGATGGGTAAAGGATCTCAAACAGTGATATGCCTGAAACCTTAATTGCAAACTTAAGCTTATCAAATCTGAGCTAGTCCTAATACCGGTAACGTACTAACGTACCATGTTGACGTCGTCTGGGTGAAAGTCTGAACGCAACGGCCCATTTAAAGCATCACTTATCTTTAAATAACCCTTTCGGAACGTTAGGTTATTTTCAGATGTGAGTGTTACGGTGAAATGGATGGTCCTTCGAGATTAGGGCTCCATTGACCTCACCAGCTCCCAGTCTGAGTCCTTGCCAGTAAACTTGTCAAACCTTGCCTCGATATCGGCTGTCGTGATTACACATTCGGAATCATCGTCTCCAGAGCTACCTCGAACCAGATCCTACGTACTTACATCGTACGATTGTTTGTATGTATATATTATGTTTGTACGAATGTATTTATTATGTATGTGTTTGTATGCATGTATGTATTATTTTGAGAAAAAGCATAGAAATTGATCAATTTAGGAAAACATCTATGTTTTGTCACATAAAAGAGAAAGCTAACCGAAAAAATAGAATTATTTACATTTCACCCGCACCATGGAAATGACTTGTCACGTTAGCTCTTGCTTGCAATATTGGGTGTCTAACACTTGTACATAATATCTAATCAAAAAAGAAATATGTCCATTGAGCTAATGTAATCCAAAAGTATATGTCAGATATCAGTCTCGTGTTCATTTGTTCTTGTGCACTTCAATTCTTTCCAAGTCAGGCCATTTATAAAGGCAAAGTCAGTATGAAGATACTTTGACCAATGCGTCTATCATTTTCTCAAAGATAATATTGTGTTCATTGTTTAGGTTTTTGCATGAGAGACGCGTATGTTTGACTTTGCAACTAATGTTTGACAAGGTTAATGGTTATACTCATCCTCCGAAAAAATTTAACACATTGTCAAATAGCCAATATTTGCAGAAAAGGCCAAGTCGTATAAGGTAAAAATTATCTGGGCATAAAGACAGAGAGGGGTTGAAGATAAGTATAGACACGTGAATAATGGAAGGTTTTCTTAGGGATAATTTTATCTGCTGAATTGCGTAAAACACTTGCAACAGAACCGAGATATTCGCAATGTCACGTATATGTAGTTTTATTGATTCTAATTGTTTATTGATTCCACTTTTGTACATAACAAATGGTCTGCACGTGTTTTTATCTAGTTAATTGTGATAAGATTGTGCAAAAACGTCGATTACCGGAATTTGTCTGGAACTATGAACTGTGTTCTTACAGGTAATACAACCAAAGATATTTAGATGATGATGGTCAATGTTGGTATTACTGACTACATATATTTTTGACTGGGTAGAATTAATATAACTGAATAAGGGCAGGTGTTGGCCTCAGTTGAACAAAATGCATATCTTAGTACAAGAAGATGATGCCCGGTTGGAATCAGATCTAGAAAGATACTAAACGCATATCTTAGTACAACAGGGTGATGCCCGCGTGGAATCAGATCTAGCAAAGATACTAAACACATATCTTAGTACAACAGGATGATGTCCGGTTGGAATCAGATCTAGCAAAGATACTAAGCACATATCTTAGTACAACAGGGTGATGCCCGCGTGGAATCAGATCTAGCAAAGAAACTAAACACATTTCTTAGTACAACAGGATTATGCCCGGATGGAATCAAATCTAGCAAAGATACTAAACACATATCTCAGTACAACAGGATGATGTCCGGTTGGAATCAGATCTAGCAAAGATACTAAACACATATCTTAATACAACAGGATGATGCCCGGGTGGAATCAGATCTAGCAAAGATACTGAACACCATTTCGTGAATGAGAGGTTTATTTATGATGTAATTGAACGATGAATGAATCTGAATCAATACACGCGCGCACTATGTACAATACTGGACTTAACAGACTGATGCGCACAGACGTTAAAAATGGATATATGAAAATGATACTCTTCCTCGGTGGATATAATTACAACACGTAACTTCAGCAATTAATCAAACGAAGATCCACATATGGGTCATATAAACAAATGTGATTGATATATGGATCTAAGAGCGTAGATACAAAATGTATATAATTTATAATCAAATATGATTCATAATGGTTATTTCCAAATGAATGATCAATATATAAAGTTTATAACCAAAATATGATTTTATAGAACTTTTAAACAGACATGATGACCAACGTAGAGATGTTTTATGGTCAAGAATAATTTATGTATAATTAATTTTTCACTCATAAAGTGATAATGAATTATTATTTTCTCCAATATATTAAATAATATTGATTCAGATTGTAACATATATGAATCTCGTGGAATCTAATAGAAGATATATACGTCATCTTTCACATATAATGCATTGAAAACAAGTACGCACAGTTACTTGACACCTGGCATTATAGACGTGGGTTTACTAATTGTAGAAATCGGATGATTAATTTATAAAAGGATTTCAACAACAAACCTTTATCGTTATTTTTCGGCAGCTCTGCCACAAATAATGAAAAGTCCTTTCTGACTGTACTCATCGAAAAGGCATTGCACTAATTATAGTATTTCCCTGTAATCGTCTAAAGAGGCATTCGTTAAAGGAAACCACATACACACTTGAATAATCCACAAGAGTTCATATTAATTTCAACAACAATACATATGTCGTTTTCAAAGATTTTTTACATAGGACTTTAGATGGGAAATCGCAATTTCCTTTAAAACTAGGAGGACCTTTTCTTTCTCACTGACGCTTATGAATTATGTTATCCGGTCGTGCGAAAACAATAGATAATTTGTGTATGCCCTTTAAAATGGGGCTGTTGTTCTGGATTTAGTCAGTGCTCTAAATTTTGGAGCAGAGAACAAAGATAGGGAGTTCCTGATATGATGACAAGTCATTATGTTTAGAAAGTCATGCAAATTATAACCACATAAACCACTGAAGGTAGGTTGCTTACAGGGGATCATTTAGCTAACATACCGTTCTCTGGATAACAAATTTGGACCATACGCTCAGTTTCTAAAGTTCTGCTGCTTAGCTTTTCCGGAACATAAACTCGAATTGTACAGGTTTCTTTGCTGTCATTTGACTCCCTTTTTAGTATTCGACTGTCATATTGCTACTGACCGGTAGCTGACCTTGATTTGTTGTAGTTTCTTATTTGCTTGTCTTCTTTTCACCTGTTTCGGCTTTTAATAATACCCATATCACACTTTGCGCTGTAGTACTCGTGTGTAGTATTTGGTGGATTTGGTGTATTCATATATATGCAAGAAAAACTGTTGTTATTTGCATACGAGCAAGACAGTTTATTACAATTTAAAAGTTTAAATTGAATTGAACGAATATGCACACTTCTGGTCTCATTTTGCTTCCCGTTTACTGCTTGCAGCTTTTAATTACCGTCTCAGTGACCCTACTTTTGCTGTTGTACGTAGGTCTGCTTCCACTGACAGTCTGGACATCCTTGTCTTGCCCATGTTAGATTCAAGTAGCCAACTCCTTATTTTGGATCATCTCATTCGAACGGTCTATATCTATTCTCATTCTCTTAATTTCTTCCATAATAGCTGGTACCATTGTTTTGTATTTCATCCTTTACGAATTGTTTGATATCAATGATTGTTCGTATTTCAGTATGGGAATGTTTGTTTCAGTTTGCTCGTCTTGACTATTATTCCCCAAATAGACTGTCGATACATTACCTTTCGAATGATCTAAATATTTACAGAGTTCATAGTGTCGATTCTACTCGATTGCTATTATTATACCTAGATATAAGTCCCCAGATGTATCCTAGTATTACCATTGCCTTCTAGGGAATGGATCATTGCATATGCATATATCGTCTGCTAAACATTCGTTTACTGAAGTACTATCGGAATACGATTTTGGCTATACCAGAGGGCTAGCATGGGTACCATTGTTGTGCCTACCAATATCATGCAATGAACTCGTGAATATTATGAAGGAACACTATGTCAAGACTACTATATATGTCTCTCAGATTTTCTGCCTATTTACTTTTTTTCTGCAAGAACGTAACGTTCCAGATGGAAAGTGCTCGCTCCTGGATGTCATGTCAGTAGCCGAGCTTAATGATATCAGGCAAAGGACATTGTGGTTCATACAAATATTGTTAAAGGTAATCTTCTATTATAATACATTTGAACGTAGGTCGTTCGTTACATTGGTTTCAAGACAGTCTAACCGTTTCTCTTTTGTTTTTGTAACACACCATTAACAATGGTCAATGGGTGTTTATATTTAGAGCTGATTTTTCAAACAAGGACAGTTTCACGCAGCACAAACAAAAATCTCTGCTAAAAAGTCCATGTTTCTACTTAAAAGAAATGAAAATGTGTCTTTACAATTCGATTTACACTTAAACTATTTTTAGAAAAAAATTGTACCCCACTATATATTCTATAGGGAAAAACCGGTAAGATTTCTTCAAGCATTGTTCTCTAACGTAGAACCGTTTTACTTCACTTTGACTTGCTACTGGACAAATTAGTAAACTTTTACCATTATACGACATTTCGTTGCACGATGCCCTTGCTGGTCTAACTTTAAATGACTTTCTTTTATCAAATAGATTATGTAGGATTTGAGTCTAAATAAATTATGTTTTTCACAGTCATTTCACTCTGTTGACATGCTAGAGAAAACCGACAATAAACCATAAATATTAGCATATATACACTTGGCATTTCGGGGTTTTCAATCCCTCTAAAGTAGAACTTTCGAATTTTTACAGAGATATATTTAATTTGTTAAGCCCGTTAGAAATAATTTTGCAAACTTTCTTAACTAATCCTATGCTTTGAATTGAAAATGGAAGAATGTCAAATAGGTACATATATGTAAGCTGCTTTGAATTATCTGCTTTACAATATATAAGCGATACCTTTCACTACCTTTATTAATGTCAACAATTTCCTGAAATAACAAAACAAGGTATAAATAACAAGTATCGAAACAAGTTGATTCATGCAAATTTAGCGATTTTCTAAATAGAAATGCGAACGTCGTTTTCAGATTAAAAGAATGTAGCAAATATATAATTATATCATTCCGTTCTCAAGTGAGTACAGAATTGTTATGTGGTTTATATTTTGTCTTCCCATTTTGTTCTGCTTTAAAAAATACTGGTTGGAATATGCATATTTCTACCTTATCTTATCAACCAATTTAAGCACATGATCAAGACTAGTTTAATGATATCAGATAAAGGGGATTGTGTTTCATGCAAACATTGTTATTGGTAGAATTATATTGTAAGACAGTTCGACGTAGGTCATGATGTAGGTACATTCTGAAAATAAATTCATGACTACATCAATGGATATGATTAAGCCCTTGCTCACTATTTAGTAGTAGCTAATGCTGACTCTATCTGAGTTGATAGAGTGTTAAAAAACTAAATATAATCATATGTGCTGCAATGATGCAAGAAATAAGCCAAACACATAGAGTGGGATGGGGGAGTAGTACATAAAATATATTATCTGCATATTATCCTTGCATTTAATAATAAATATGTTCTGCATTGTGAAATTGGTAAAATCAAATCGGAATGAAGTAACGTTATCAGCAAATATGGTCTTGAGGAATTAATTTTGCCAAATCCCAAGGTATATGATGTTTACTCTCAGAAATGAACTTCACATCCTCATACAGTATGAAAGTAATACACCATCATCCGGTATGAATGTAATAATGGTATCAGTTTCACAGCACTTCTTAAAGGGGATTTCCGATGAACATTTCGTTATCGTAACATGTATTTCCATGTTCACAAAGGAGGTGTTATTGGAGGGCCATTGCAGCCAAATATATGAATTTTGTTAAACAAATAAGTAAACTTCAAACAAAGCTAGAAAAGCTAACATAAAACAAGCATACTTGCAAACATTAAACCTCAAATGATAAGATCAACTCTAAAACAAATCGAAACAAACAAGCGCTGTGTGAAGAACATGGCGGCATAAAGCAAACAAAGGATAAGCACAACAAGCTGACGACGAATGAAAGACACTAAAGTCAACGAAGCAAAATAACGTAAACTGAATCCAATAACCCTCTCGCACAGCAGACAAATGAAATACACACTAAGATTGTACACAATTTAATTGTCAATAAAGAATACAAAACTATATATATATATCTATCTATATATCTATCTATCTATCTATCTATCTATCTATATATATATATATATATATATATATATATATATATATATATATATATATATATATATATATATATATATATATATATATATATATATATATATATATATATATATATATATATATATATATATTGATCGAAGAGGCCGGTTGATTTTCTACAAACACGTGTGCTAAAATTAAAAGTGTTATATTTTGAATTGGACTTGTTACAAAAACTTTAACAGACACATGTGATAATATTCTACTTGATTTTGCTTTATATTCAATTTTAAATGGCTTTCATTTATCAGATAAATCTTCTACGATTTAGAAAGGACTAATGTATGGGTTGCAGTCATTCCCTGTATTGATTAGCTAAAAGATTAATATATATATATATATATATAAGTTGTCATTATGTTGTTTCTAATTCTTCTAAAAGAAAAATGTGTCGGATGTTAACACTCTTTTAAAATGCAAGGTGTGTCATTTAATGCGTATGACACAGAAGTATAGATTAATGTTAAGAAATTTAAGTACAACAAATCATAGGTGTCAAGTTAAAACTGGAAGGTAGGCAAAATCGGATATATTTGAAAGAAACTGTGAAGTGTGTCTCACTAGATATCGTAAAGGACTGTCATTATCTCTTATGATTATAGCTTTACCAGCGTTGATAATAATGTTTAGTTTTGTAATCAGTGCTGTAATATTTCTGGATTTTAACCGCATAAATGATTTAAGGTGTTGCAAAGATATTATATTGCCTAAAATTATATTTTTAATTCATGGGATAAGAACAATTTGAGAATGAGAGTGTAATCCTAACCGCGAGAGTACATGAACATTACTTTCCACTCGTACTTCTATATGCATATATATATATATATATATATATACATATATATATATATATATATATATATATATATATATATATATATATATATATATATATATATATATATATATATATATATATATATATATATATATATATATATATATATATATATATATATTTAACCATTGTATTTTGATATCATGATTAACAGAGGCTGAATAGCACAAATGCTTATTGCTTTTCTTCAATATGTATCCCTTCCTTAGGACATGAAATTGATTTTTTTTAAAAATTCACAATTTCACGTTCTCTCTCTCTCTCTCTCCCTCTCTCTCTCTCTCTCTCTCTCTCTCTCTCTCTACAGGGACAATGCTGACATTTCATGTCAAGGTGTTCCTTTGTTTCTGACCAGTTTGGGAATCACATTTTAAGATTTATTCGAATTAATTGGATTTAAAGGATAATTCCTTTTTCCTGGGAAAATGTGAGTGCTCACACAGAGTTCTGGGACAAAGACATTTCATTAATTCAAACACCTGATTATTGTTTGTGAATAACACAGAACTGTTGACATTCCAACACCACAAAGGATACTGCATACGTCATCGCCTTCCATCTTGGATTCTTCGTCGGGACTCAGACTTGGAATCACTAGAACATTTCATTTTTAGGAATTCCAAAATTGAATTCGTGGGTTATTCATGGATTATATTTGGATTTGATTCTTAAAACCGTAAGTTATTATTTTTTTCATTTTTACAGTATTTTTCCAGGGAAATAATTTATGTGATAAATTTTTAAAGCTTGTTGTTTTCACTCCTTCTTATGTTACTGTTTATTAGAGCCTAAACATGTAATATAAAGATTGGGCGCTCGTACTCGTTTTTTTTTTTTTAAATTTTGGCTAAGATATTTCAGAAAACTTTGCTTTTTGAAATTTGAATAACCCTAGTTTTTTAAATCTTTAGTGAAATCTGCATGCTTTTCTAAAATGGCATCAAGAGTGGAAACCTTTCTTTCAAGTCCTACCCAGGACCAATTTGACTTTTTTAAAACGATGTATTAATTCATCTTGCCACAAACTATGATCTTTCTGAGATAAAGGCTTCCTTAACGAAGCATACATTAAAATATTTTGTGATCCATTACTTGGTAGAAAAGAATGTTTTGGATAAAAGTGTTTTGGTTTCGGTTAATAAGTCTGTATCAGACTCGGACATAAAAGTAAAAGAATTAGAAGTAAAATACAAGATGGACTTGGAGTTGAAGAAGCTGGAACTTCAGAAGTATATAGAAGAAAAACATATGCAAATGCAGTTACAATATGAGAAAGAGTAGAGAGACAGGAAAGATAAAAAGAAAAACAAATGAAATTGGAAGAAAGTGAAAAAGAAAGAAAATGCAGCATCAAAAAGAAAAACAAAGATACAGAAAGATAAAATGCATCTGCAATTGGAGAAGGACAACGATGAACTAAAAAGGAAGAAAGAGAGAGAGAGAGAGAGATGCAAATGCAAATGCAAATAGAGAAGGAAGAGAGAGAATATCAATGTAGAAAAAATGGAGCTGGCAAGTGAAAAGCTTATTCCCGCTTAAAATACAAATTTAAGATTTAATGTTGCAAAGAATATTAGGTTAGTGTCCCGTTTTGGAGAAAAAGATGAAGAAAAAATATATTCCTTATTTTGAAAAAGTACTGAAAATTTGAAATGGCCAAGGCACCATTATACTCAGCTATTACAATGTGCATTAATTGGTAAAGCTAGTAATATTTACAGTTTACTGTCATTTCAACAAAGTGGTGACTATGATACTGTTAAGGAATAGATCTTAAAGGGTTTGATTTAGTCCTTGAAGCTTATCGGCCAAAATTCAGAAACTATAAAAAAGAATCTGGACAAACACATGTCGAATTTGCTAGAGAAAAAGAGCATGTATTTGATAGATGGTGCCTAGTCAAGAACGTTGAACAAGCTTATGAAAGTCACAAACAACTTGTGGTACTTGGAGAGTTCAAGAACTGTGTCCATAACGACATTAAGACTTATCTTGACGAGCACAAAACCTTGGAAACAGATGATAGTGCTGCTGATGAGTATTCATTAATTCATAAAATTCCTTTTGTAAATAAGAATTACACTCAACAGTCGTCTGACAGAAAAGTATTTCAGCAGAGCACAAGCCCTTCAAAATCATAAACTGGAACAACTATTAACATATAACCTTGACTCAAGATCATTGTCTCTTCCTACGTGTACCTAGTGTAAGAAGAAATGACACGTTATTTCTGATTGCTACAAATTGAAACATAGGCATCAGAATCAAGACAGTCCTATTCCAAATGCTCTTATTTCTAAGAGGTCAAGGTCACGGTTATGTATTGATAGCAATACATTTATTGGGTTTAATAAAACGAAGGCTGATATTATTATGGAGTATTATGAACCATTTATATCGTAGGGTTTTATATTTTAAGGGACACAGGAGCGTCCCAGAGTCTTTTATTGTCAGATACTTTGCCTTTTTCTGAGAATTCTTCATCTAATGAGAGTATTCGTGTTCAGTGAGTAGAGTGCGTCTTTGTTAATATTCCTCTCCATTGTGTACTTTTGTCATCAGACTTAGTCTCAGGACCTGTGACAGTCGGAACAGTCTCTATTTTACCCGTTGAAGGCATTCATTTATTACTAAGCACCGACCTAGCTGGAGATTATGATTAATCCACTAGTAACTGACAAGCCTTGATTTATTTCCAGCTTGTGCAGATACCAGAGCTATGGCAAAGGAAGATCTTAAGAATGATGTTGATAAGGAATGTATTCCTTTAGCTGACATATGTATTAGTCAGGCTTTTGATGAGCACACTTTCACTCCTTTTTCGGATCCATCCGAAGGTATTAATCACAGTAATCCTCTTTTAACGACCCCATCTTTTATTCTAATCAGGGTGATAAATGACAAATCACTTGTCGTCGAACAGGAAAAGATCATGAGATCTCCTGTTTGTTTAAAAGGGTCATTAGCGAAAATGAAGCTATTGAAGTTCCTGTCTGTTATTTCATTACAAATGGAATTCTTATGAGAAATGGAGACCTCTCGAGGTTCCTGCTGATGACGAATGGTCAGTGAACTATCAAATTGTAGTTCCAAAATGTTACAGACATCAAATACTTAGTCTGGCCCATGAATCTCTATTTGCTGGTCATTTAGAGATCAATAGAACTTATCACAAGTTCTTGACTCACTTCTATTGGCCAAAAATAAAAATGGATGTCAGTAAATGCTGTACATCTTGTCATACCTGCCAAATGGTAGGAAAACCAAATCAGAAAATTCCCAAGGCTCATTTACAACCTATTCCTGCCTTTTCCGAACCATTTAGTAGAATTATGGTAGATTGTGTTGGTCCCTTACCTAAGACCAAGTCAGGTAACCAATACCTCTTGACCATTATGTGCACGTCAACAAGGCTTTCAGAGGCAATTTCTATGAGGAATATTAAAACTATGATAAAGTTTCTTGCTCAGTTTAGTCTCCCCAAATCTATCCAATCGGGTAAAGGGTGAAATTTTAAGTCTGGAACTTACCAGCATATTATGCTTGAATTTGGCATTCAGCAATTCAGGTGAAAAGGTGAAATTACGGTTTGACAGAACCATAATAGAGAGAACTTTTGAGTTTGGCAATAATGGGGTTGTCTCCTTTGCTCAGTCTTCGAATTTTGTCTTCAAATTAGATATAACGGCCCTTACAAAGTTAAGAAGAAAATGAATGAGTTAAATTATAATATTAGTGCTCCTGGGACCTAAATAAATTATAGGAGTACCAGTATATTGAAAGAGATAGCCAGGTTAAACATACAATTAATTTAATTGTAACTGTCCCACTCAGTGAAGATTTATGTGAAGGAATATCATCGGATTCTACTGGTATTGAAGTGACAAATCTACGGAATTCAGAAATTATGGAATATCTGGACCAGAAACTTTCACATTTGCAAGAGCAAGAAAATAATGAACTTAAACATTTATTATTTGAATATGAGTACTCATTTCAAGGTGTTCTTATAAGAAGAAATAACATTTTCCATGACGTTGAAATTGTAAATTCAAAACATGTGAAACAATACCCGTACATGATGAACCCTCTCAAGCATGAATACTTGGGAAAAGACATTCAGTATTTGCTGGAGAATGATTTTGTAGAGCCCAGTAAAAGTGACTAGAGTTCACCACGCATAAGTGTTTCAAAACCAGATAAAACTTTCCGTATGTGTCCTGATTATAGGAAGGGGAATAGTGTGACAAAAACAGATTCATTCCCATTACCAAGAATTGATGACTGTATTGATAAGATCGGGATTACCAAGTATGTCACTAA
This sequence comes from Sinohyriopsis cumingii, assembly GCA_028554795.2. NCBI lineage: Eukaryota > Metazoa > Mollusca > Bivalvia > Unionida > Unionidae > Sinohyriopsis > Sinohyriopsis cumingii. The sequence goes on from CM068830.1 coordinate 101,586,546, forward strand.
ATTTGACCTTCTGAAAGGATTTTGGCAGATTCCATAAACGGAAAGAGCAAAGGAAATATCGGCATTCGTGACATTAGATGGACTTTACCAATATAAATAAATGCCATTTGGGGTGAAAGGGTCACCACGTACATTTCAACATCTCATGAATATGATTACCTCTGGTCTAGATAATTGTGATGCTTACATCGATGGTGTCATCAACTACAACGACACCTGGAAATAACATTTTAAAAACAATTCGGAAATTCTTTTACAGACTCACAGATGCCTGTTTGACAATTAATTTATCTAAAAGTAAGTTCTGCCGTGCTAGTGTAACTTTCCTAGGACACATCGTGGGACATGGACAAATAAAACCTATATATGTTAAGGTCAAGGCTATCTCTGATTTCCCTGTGCCTGTAAATAAAAAGCAACTGATGCGAGTCTTGGGTATGGCCGGATACTATCAAAATTTTGTTCCAATTTTTTTATAATTGCTGTACCCCTGACAAATTGACTGAGTAAGAAAACAAGTACCTTTGGACTGACAAATATCAGGAAGCTTTTGACAATTTGAAAGCCATACTTCAAAGTGTGCCAGTTCTTACAGTTCCAAATTTCAGCCAACCATTTAAATTGTTTGTTGATGCAAGTGGTAATAGGGTTGGAGCAGTTTTGATTCAAGAAGATGAAAATGGTATTGATCATCTAGTGTGCTATGTTTCTAAAAAATTAAATAAGCACCAACGAAATTATTCAACAATCGAGAAGGAATGTTTGGCTTTGATATTGGCAATAAAACATTTTGAAGTTTACCTTAATTCAGCTCCTTTTTCGATTGCTTTATTTAGTGACCACAACCCCTTTACTTTCATCGACAAGATAAAAAATAAAAATCGAAGACTTGTAAGGTGGATTTTGTTGTTACAGGAATATAATCTTGACATCAGGCACATCGAGGGAAAAGATAATTTAATAGCAGACGCACTTTCCTGTGTATAACAATGTATTCTTTCAATTACACGGTGTGTAATTCATAAGTGTTCTTCTCACGTTTTTCTTTAATCCATTGCAAAAAGAAAGCTTTATCATATAAATCTTTCTTTTTCTTATGGGGGGAAGTGTTACATATATTAGATTTAATTAATATTTAGGTTGCATTTGATTTGATTTGATTGTTTTGGGGTTTTGGAATCTTTTCATCTTTTTTCATGTCAACATAATGGAATTTTGTTTACTAGGAATTTGATATTTTCCATAAAATTCAGTTTGACCCGAGTTTTCAATTAGAGACCTAATAATAGAAACACTTGTTTCTATTTTTGACATAGTTCCTGGGCTTGATTGAGGGTAAGGTAAGCAACTTTTTCTAGCAGTAAAATGATTGGTTCTTATCAAGGACATACATGAGTTATATGACCTTTACATGTAAGCATGATCACGCCACCCTCTGTTTCGCAATATATTTCGCAATTAGGCATTTTTCCGAAATACTTAGTATTAATAGTGATGTTTAGAGACAGTTTTAGTTGTTGTTCTAGGGTTTAACGCCATTTTTCAGCACAACATAGGCTATACATGGCGGCCAGTATAACTGGTGGAGGAAGTACCCTGGAAAACCCAGGGAAGAACCACCGACCCACGAGAAGCTACTGACAGGCTTTCCCACGTACCCACGCTAGCCCATCCTTGGACTCGGACCCACGCAGACAGAGGTGAGATGGCAGTTATCCGGAACGGTGAGCGCTTTAGACCACAGGGCCACTCGGGGCCACTGTTTAGAGACAGAGAGATCTCAGAGTCCAGGGCTTTTAAACACTTGCGACCAGAAATACAAATTTGAGTTTTTGAGTTATTTGTTAATTTTTCTCCAAATTATTTGGACTCTAAAATATTGATTAGTTTCTCTGAAAATATTATTGTATTCATATAGAATTCTTGAACAATGACATTTATTGAAAATTCTATTTGGCTTTTCAAGACCAGAGGATAAATGTTTGTGTTTGTACAAGGAACCGTAGACGTCAACACAGTACAGGCTACATCATACGTCATTGCCTTCCATCTTAGACTCTTCGTCTGGTTTCAAACTTGAAATCATTAGAACATTTCAATATTAGGACTGTAAAAACTTTATTCGTGGATTATTATTATATTAACTTTGGATTTGATGTTTGAAACCTTAAGTTCCATTTTTTATTTTTTACAGTATTTTTTCAGGAAAATAAATTCTTTGTTATATTTTTCAAAGCTTGTTATTTCACTCTTTCTTATGTTACTGTTTCTTCGAGCCTAAACACGTAACATCACAAATAGGACTTCAAACATTTAATTCGTGGGTTATTCATGAATTATTTTTGGATTTGATTCTTAAAAGAGTTCTTATCTTTTCATTTTTACATTATTTTTCCAGGGAATTAAAACATAGTATTTTTTAAAGCTTGTTGTTTTCACTCTTTCTTATGTTGCTGTTTATTCGAGCCTAAAAACGTAACATAGATAACAATACTACTACTATTATTACTACTACTAATAATAATAGTAATGATAATAATAATAACATATTTATTTAGAGATTGTAAATTAACAGATGGAGTACAGCTAAACTCCTTAAGGTTCTACGTAATATAATTAATAATAGATGATGATGATGATGATGATGATGATGACGACGACGACGATTGTGATAATGACGACGACGACGATGATGATAAATAAAATGAAATATCATAAATTCGCAACACTAATTTGATCACATGGAAGTAATTAATCAACTATCTTTGAAAATAAGGTGAAATGCACTTTCGTATTTATTTCGGAGTTCACGGCTTCCATTAGCTTAAGTGAAGAAATTATTGGCAAACACTCATAGGTCTGACCCACTTAAGCGTATCGCCTAGGGAAATCCCCCTATGTTTGTAATGTTTGATAATGAGTCCGTATTATTAGACATGTGGGATGTAACTTAAAAATTATACATTTCACCGGCTTACCTCTTGAGATTTTCATGCATGTTAATTGACTTTATCCACAGGAAGCTCAGTCTTTACTGGTACTCCAAAAGTCGCGGGTTCAATGCCTGCACAGACCAGCCTGGTTTGGCTGTCCTTGTCAAAGGCACTTAGATGCCACTTTCTCTGCGATAATGTGTCTAAAGTACCATTAAAACCAACAAAACCATTAAAACAAAGACAAAGAAAGACTTTATTCACAATTCACCACGTAAATTACGTTTCAAAAAATGCACATCTAATTTGATTTCAACTTTACGTAATCCATTTGAACGCGAGATTTTTAAAGCAGATAGTATATTAACTGCTTTCAATCCTTCATTGTTTTACTTTGTGATTGAAGAAGAAATAGATCATGCTTACAATCTAAAAATTGTAACTTGATTCTTCTCTGCATAATATGTTCACCCGTCCTTGCCCCTATGTCGATATCTCTCATCCAAAGGTATTTGTGCCCTTCGGAACCCCAAGTATTTTAATCATGTATTCTACTTTCACAGTCGGTATACTAAACACAATGAAAACGGTAGCAACCATGCTTATGTTAAAATCATTCTCTTGACAGACCGATTACCTGTAATTTCTATGTAAAGATTGGGTCGTAATCCGGGTTATATGATTATTAATGGAGTTAAAATCATACAATTTAAATATTATTTATTACATATGTGTCGATATAATAAAAATATTATAGAAATACGATCATTACATCAGTGTCTCAATCGTCCTAAATAATTCTTAATGTATGACCATGAACACTGTGTTATTTATTTCACTCCGGAAAATTAAGTTAATGTCATCTAATAAACTTCCTGGTTTTAAAATTAAAACTCAGCCAACCAAGGAATCCCGGAAACTTACATACCGTCCAAATTGACCAGTAAACTTAACCTGGAAAAACTGATCATCTATTGATGTGCCCTGTTAAAAATAAATGAATATTTTTCCGGCAAGGAAAACTGATCGACTGAGAGATCGGAGAAATTTTGTATGTTCGAAGTCAAAGGTATAAAGCAGCATCTAATCCAGACTTCCACAGATTTTATCCACAGAGCAGAAAATGTTGGGAGACTTAAGTTCAAAGAACTGAATCGCTAGGAATTCATATAACTTTTATCAGCTTTGCAGTTTTTAGTCAGATATATTTTCACAAATGAAATTTAGTAGCAGTAACTCTCTCTCTCTCTCTCTCTCTCTCTCTCTCTCTCCATATATCCTGACACACAAATACACATGCAGTACACGACCTCGGTTGCATTTTCTTTATTCTTGATTACATCTTGAAATTAATTTCAATACTTTTATTTTATGGTTGATTTTTTTTATGGCTGAAATTAGTAAAGTGGAATACTATAGCGTCGAGGAGACTTCATTGTTATAATAGAGGGTTGTACCCTGGCGTCAAGGGAAATTAAACATAGGGAAATTTAATATGGAGTGAATGGGGAATTGAATATAGCGGTATTGGACATTGGCAACAAAGTGATATGTCCCGCTGCGCCAGACGTTATATAAAATTGTATGTCCCGCCCCGCCAGGCGTTATATAAAGTTATATGTTCCGCCCCGACAAGCGTTATTGCTTTTCACGGCGATTCACGGACAATGGGAATTACCATTACACACCATTACGTCACCCCACCTGTTCCATTCCTACAGCCCAAACAGCCCCAGCACCTTTTTGACTTGGATTTCCATTGTCATTATAGTGGCCCACAACCTTCTCGCTATGTTCATTTCCCCATTCACTCCATGTTACATTTCCCCATCTTAAATACCCCTTGACGCCAGGGTACAACCTCCTCCCCCATTTTAACATAGAAGTCCCCTTGACATTATATTATCTGACCTTACTACTGCTGAATTTTTGTTGGTCAAGAAAAACAGTTTATAGCCACTGATCCATTCAGGAATTGCTTACATAGCATTCATTTTGGGGTTTTTCTTCTCCTTCAGATACATTTAAAAATGGTACTAAATGAAAATTTCTCATTCAAAACGCAATCGCTTACACATCTAAAGTACCAAGGTTGTAGAAACATTTTTAAATGTTACATTTTCTTCGTTACGATATGCAGGTCAGGTCAAGAAAGTTTATCTGCGTCATTTTTACAACCGTATTCTTCAGTGGTCTTCTTTTTCTCCCTGTAGTTGTCTCATGGTCCATGCGAAATATCCGTTTAGAAGAACAGAGCTAATTCCCCGCTCCATGTTTAAATATACCATCGTTGCGCGTTAGAGATATGAATGTGTGTAATTTGAAAATATGTGTCATTCAGTACAAAGACTGGGTACATCTGTGAACAAATAGGGCAATCAAAATGTAATCAGGTACATCAGATAACGGATATTAACCTTACAGGTTGAGGTTCCTCTACATCTCAAAACATTTACTTCATAACTCCTGTGTAGATTTCTCTATTACTTTTTTGTAAATAAGGTTTGACTGTGAGAGATTTTTAAATAATATAATTTTGTTTAAACTACGTCGACAAATGGAAAAGAAGACATTAATGATCGCCATTGCATTTTAACAAGAATACCGCTTCCGAACCAAAACAAAGTATCCTTTCGCATAAAATTAAGGTAAATGCTGTACATTTGATTTATTTCCTTGTTGAACACTTGAGTAATGTAACCCTTCTAACATTCCATAAACCAATCCCATGTTTAAACAGGTATGCCTCATACCTGTATTACCTGTATAATGAAATGTCGGTCTGACCTAACCTATTTACCTATTTTTCAGACACTGTCTACAGCTTGGTTTTCTGTGCTCTTTTGGTTATATGGAACATTTAGCGCTCCAGTTAGTGACACTAACAACATCATTAAAACACCATGTGGTAACCCTGTAACGATTACGGAAGTAAATAAGAATACGGAACGAGACGATATCAAAACTAGATATACTCGTCAATGAAGCGAGATCTCTTGCAAGAACGTCACAATTCGAGGTCAGTATATTCTCCACCGTTTATCAAATTAAATAAAACACTTCAAGGTCAAATGCTTAGAACTGAGCATTATTGTCGTACCAATTAAATTCTATTCACCTCTCTCTCATCATTTCAACTATAACAGGGGTGGATCTATGATATTTTGTACAGCAGGGCTGGGTGCATGCATTTCAAACAGGTTTAGTACGTTTTCAAACAAATTAACAAATCTATCCTCCGTTATTTTAAAACCATTTAATTATATTTTTAAACTTAACATGGAAAATAGTGAAACTAAGCCCAAAACATATGAATTATTCAACAGCGGGAGCCATGAAATATTATTTCAGATCATATACATCTATAATGATTACAACCATATGTTTTTTGTATATTTCTTTACTTGCATATTTGGTGATGATTCAGGTCATATATTTTTATATTTCTCGACTTGCGTATTTGCATGACTCAGGCCATGCGTAACTCCGCCATAGTCACATTTTTAAACAACTTCAAGTTTTTCAAGACTATAAAAGCTGAGGAAAAGAAAGTGGGATTTGATACTGCAAAAGGTGTAAGTACAGATCTGAATGATAGTGAACAGTCATTCTCTTCAGACATTTTCAAAAGATATTACTTTATTAAAACAGCAATATGCTAAGCGATTATAGTTATTCGCGATATTATTTTAGTTCTAGTAATCTCAGTTGCGATTTTATAAATATGTACTGTCATGGAGAATATGTGTGTGAATGATATGCTTTACATAGTCCGACTCATACACACACAACCAATGAATCGCATGGTCATATCCTGTATGATTCTTTGCCCACTATATACCCCGTTTCAAATCGAATCGAAATACCAATCACCTACTATACTCTCGAAAGTTTGGTATACGTAGAACAAATACTATATGCGTGAATATAACTTACGTATAATATGGGAATTCGGATGACAATATATGTTGACGGAAATTACTAAAAGGGTGCGACAGATTCAAAAACACTGAAATGCTTTGAACACATAGGTGATATTTTTGGTGTAATTGGCTTGACATTTGGTGCAATTTATCAGTCTATAGTATTTTTGTCTTTTATCAGCTTGGAAAACATTTCAAGAGCAACTTCGAAAATTTCTCCGAGCTTACCATCTACATTAATTTGGCAACTAGAGATGCTGATGCCAATCATGTGGTTAAAATCAAGACAGTTATGAACAAAGTGTGGTCGATCTTATGTGAACTTCAAGTCGGAACCTTGAGTCAGGGAGAATCTATCACACAGTACTTGAGCAGTGCCATGATTAGCGATCAACTACACCTAGTTACCTCACCGGAACGAATTTTTTTCCGTAACTACATCCTAATGCGGGATATTGTAAAAAACCTAGGACAATTCAGTCTTCTGTGCAAGAATATTAAAGATAGATTATAATTTATCTGCTACTGGCAACGTCACTAAACAGCGTGGTGTTGTCTCAATATATAAGATGCTACCTATTGTAATCATATGCTGATATTTGTTTTGTTTCATCAGTCTGTATAGTAAGGTACTCATTGATATATTGCATGGCAATATATACACGTCTTGAATTACACGAGGTTCTCATAGGTGTATTTCATTATAAAACGTAAAATTAAATCCAAACACATAATGTGATTCGTAATGTTACATTTTTGTTTTTAATTCCTTTTGTATGAATATGTTTAAGTTTCAATAGTATGCCTCATTTGTTGCTTGTAGTTTATTTATCTAGTCCATATATTTGTCTAACTTACCTTTGTCTTATCACTGTGTCTCAGTACCTGGTGCTTCAATTGAACGTTTAGCATAATTGTTTACATTGTATTTTATATATTGTTCATTTACGTACGTGTGTTCTACTCATTTGTTACCTCATTTTACTGCATTCCACAGATTGTAAAAAAAAAATGTTTTGAATTTAATGTTTAATGTGATGCACTTTTTCTTTGTTTTCTCAGGAATAAAACTCCATAATTACATATTTAATTCGTGGGTGGTGGAAGGAACTGCTCTGTTTGACACTTATAAATAATGCTTGACTTATTGTGAATATGTCACTAATCAGTGTTTTAGACTGGAAGAGATTATTCATCAAATACTATTCATTAATCTATTTATTCCATGTGTGATTTTAATGTCTCCGATAATTTTATGGATATAAAAAGCTGTAGAAGCCATACCTGTGATGTTTATCTTTTATAAAATAAATCATAATTTTGGTAACAAAAAGACTTGGTTCTAAATGGTATTTTCAATCTCACAAGTGTCGTCTTTATGGCCAAAACAGAGATTACATGAAATGGCTTCCAGGTCAAAACACATGTTACATGAAACGATGTCCATGAAATGACCTCCAGGCCAAAACAGATGTTCGGTAAAATGGCTTACAGGCCAAAACAGAAGTGACATAAACTGACTTCCAGGCCAAAACAGAAGTTACATGAAATTACTTCCAGACCAAAACAGAAGTTACATAAAATGACAACCAGGACAAAACAGAAGTTACATAAAATGACTACCAGGACAAAACAGAAGTTACATGAAATGACTACCAGGACAAAACAGAAGTTACATGACATTACTTCCATGACAAAACCGAAGTTACATGATATGACTTACAGACACGTAGAATGCTATTCATGAGGTTGAGTCATCATAAATTAATTGCTTTGGTATATCTCACGTTTAACCTACATGTTTGACAGGTCTAGAAGTTTTGTTTGGGTAGCTAAAGACATCCAGGACTGTTCTGGTATCCTAAGTGGCTAGAACGTTTGCCTTAGATGTGTGAGGTCGCGGGCTTGAATCCAATCTGTGTCATAAAAAGATTCATAAAAATGGTACCAACAACTACCTTGCTTGGCGCTCAGCATTAAGAGGTTAGCGTTAGGGCTGGTAGGTCTGGTGTCAGGATAATGTGTTTGGGTGGACATGATGACACATGCCTACGGCATAATGCGCCATTGCTAGACATCATTATAAACTGCGACATTGCAGACATCATAGCAATACGACTAAAACTGTTAAAGCTACGTTAAAAAAAACACAAAAAAACAATATTTGTTTTCCGGTATTATTCTTAATCTTATCTTTAAAATATTGAATTATGTTATCACTGAATTAGTCACAAGTTCAATCAAACTCAATGTGAACTGCTCATTCTTCGTGATGGATGGAAGGTCGAGCATGACTTTCTTCTTGGTACCCACAAGGCTTATCTGTTTTGGATAGAACAGCACATTTTGATATTAGTTGCTCTTGGAACATCTAGGTTATGATTCCTATATGGAATTTAGTTGTCATTGCAAAAGATAGGTTATTATACACAACGTCGTGTTTAAGTCACAAATCAGTTTACAGAGTTTTTCTGTCCATATAATATAAGCAAATAGTATTCAATGTATGTAATTTCTAGACAATGCACTGAATAAAAGTGTCAGACCTATATGTATGGTAAGAATCATAACAATATAAAGGTAACTCTGTACTTAATATCTTAGAGTTGATGGTGGCTCAACAACATTTTTCAGCATAACTGGTGGAGGAAGACCACCGGAAAACCCCAGTAAGATCCAACGACCCATGGGATGATCCTAGCAAGCTTTCTACCATATCCAAATTAGCTGAGCCCTAGAACTGAACTCACCAGGACAGAGGCCAGCTGGATATGATCAGTAAAGGCCAGCGGTTTATACCACTCGTCGACTCAAGGCCCCGTTTTCTTAGAGCCAAATAAACGAACGTTAAACGTGCCATTTAGACATATAGAGAAGGGGCACAGTCTTATGAATAAAATATTTTCTTACTGTTAATTAGCCAGTAAAGATAATACAGTGAATTATATAAGTGTATTTTTATCTGTCAACTTGTTTCCACGGTGCTATTTTCTATATTCAGGCTATACACCATATGAGTGAATTGTTGTGCTTAAGGAATGTGACTAGTTCGCATATTGCGGATGACGATATATACAATGTACTAATTTCTTTCCATGTTCACATACATATAGCTTCAGACGCAACACAATAATACTGCATTCAAACATTATTATTATTATTATTATTATTATTATTATTATTATTATTAAAAGATCATTTAAAATGAGTTAGTGGGTATACCATGAACCTGGAGAGACAGAGGGATAGTTGAATAGAGTCACCGAGAAATAGAAAGAAGAAAACCAGAAAAAGGCAAATGGACAAATGAATTATAAATGCAATACATTATCTGTGACTGGCTTATTAGCAGTAAAACACTATTTTATTCACGAAATTCTGCCCCTCCCCCTCTTCTTTTACACAAGACAAGATTAGAGATAAGATCTGAGAAAAACACAAAGCCAATATCAAGACCGGTGAAAACATATGTTAAAATGACGCTTTGTAATGCAGATTCAATATGATGATTCGAACACAAGTGTATCATCATAGGTGTCTTGCAGTTATTTAAGATAACGTCTGTTTTGGCCTGGAAGTCTTTTCATATAAATGTCTTTCTCTGCTTTGGCCTGGATGTTATTTCATGTAACTTCTGTTTTTACCTGAAATTTATTTCACGTCACTTCTGTTTTGACCTGGAAGTCATTTGGCCACGAAGAAAGCATTTGTGAGATTGAGAATACCAATTAGAACATGCTGAAATGGTAATAACTACATAAAGAAGACACCTACTTTTCGTACCAAAAATATAATTTATTCAATAAAAGGTATATATCACAGGTATGGTTTCTACAGCTTTTCAGGTCTATTGAATTATAATTGTCACACACAATAATTCCTTCCATCAGCCACACATACGATATGGAATTGTGAACTTACAATCTGGAATCACCTGAGATTTATTCCTGAGAAAGTAGTGAAAAACTGCATCACATTAAACATTAAATGTTAAACAAAATGTTGTTATCCATTCATATGCGTATATGAAAACGCAAAAACAAATGACTAACATACACTTACGTAAATTAACAATACAAAATAGAATGCTAACTGTTATGCTAAAAGTTCATTTGAAGCACCGGTTACATATACACATGATAAGACAAAGGTAAGTTAGACAATTATATGGACCAGATAAATAAACAAAAGACATAAATGAGGCGAAAGTCAAAATTTAAACATATTCATACAAAAGGAAATAAAACCAGATATAATAATTACGAATTGCATTATTTGTTTGGATTTAATTTTGCATTTTAAAACGAAATAAACCTACGAGATCATCGTATCTTTCAAAAAGTTTACCTATTTCCATTCAATAAATCAATGACTAATACTATTGCATAGACTGAGGAAACAAATCAATGTTAATACTTTACATGCAATATACTAATGAATGAACAAAATAGGCAGCAAATGATATATTGAGAAAGATCCGCGTTATTCAGCGAAGTTGCCAGTAGCAAATATATGATAATCTATCTTTTATATATTTATACAGAAGGCTGAATTGTCCTAGGTTTTTTACAATATCCCGCATTATGATGTAGTTACGGAATAAAATTTCTTCCGACGAGGGAACTAGGAGAACTTGGTCGCTAATTATGACAGTACTCAAGATTCTCACTGACTCAAGGTTCCCGTTTGAAGTTCACATAAGATCGTCGAGACTTTGTTCACAATGGCCTTGATTTTGACCACACGACGGGCATATGCATCTCCAGCCGCTAAATTAGTATAGATGGCAAACTCAGAGAAATTTCCAAATTTGCTCTTGAAAAGGTTTCCAGGTTGAAGAAATGAGGAAAATAATATAGATTGATAAAATGCACCAAATGTCAAGTCAATTACACAAAAAATATCACATATGGTTTCAAAGCAGATCGGTGTTTTGAATATATCGACCACTCTACGTACCTTTCCAGTCAATGTATATTGTCATCCGAATGCTATATGATATTCAAGTTCTATACATGCATATACCAGTTGTTATACGTCCGAGAGTATAGTAGTTGCTTGGTACATCGACTGGATTTGAAACGGGGTATATAGTGGGCAAGAACATACCGGTTATGACCATGCGATTCATTGGCTGTGTGTGTATGAGTCGGATTATGTAAAGCATATCATTCATACACATATAATGCACGAGAATACAAATTTATAAAAACAATTTGACGAGTATAGGTAATAAAATCTAAAACTGAGACTGAGATTATTAGAAATAAAGAATATCGCGAATAGCTATAAAGTTGTATCTGAAAATAGGAACGATATATTTCAGTCAACAGATTATTGTTTTTATATAAGTAATCTTTTTTTTTATAAAGGTCTAAACACAATACATGTTAGGTATCATTGATAGGTGTACTTACACCTTTTGAACAATGAAGTCCCAAATTCATTTCATCAGCTGCGATAGTTTTGAAAAACTTGAAGTTCTCCGAAAATGTGACCGTATCGGATTTACCTATGGCCTGAGTCATCTGCAAATATACAAGTAAAGAAATATAAAACGCATCTGTTTGTAAATTTTACGGATACCTTTTTCTACAAGTATATTTCTTTCGCTCTTGCCGTTTAATAGGTTGTATAATGTGGCATTGTTGTTTTGGTATTGTTTCACTGTTTTGCATTTTAATTTTTCTAGTGAGTTACATTTCTCTTAAAGCTATTTTTTTGTAGTTCGTTTAACCACTGGTGGATATACTACGGGGAGGGTTTCCTTGCAGTCTTCCTATTGTTTCCAGTGAAACGATAACATTCAGCTTTTATGATAGATTAAACAAAATTGCTATTTTCATTAACACGAACTATACCTGTCAAAATTCATGTGTGTGTGTGTGTGTGTGTGTGTGTGTGTGTGTGTGTGTGTGTGCGTGCGAGAGAGAGAGAGAGAGAGAGAGAGAGAGAGAGAGAGAGAGAGAGAGAGAGAGAGAGAGAGAGAGAGAGAGAGAGAGAGCGGGAGAGATTGATACCGCAGTCATACTTAATTCTGATTTATTTCAAAGTGAATATACGGACCCCGAATTGTGACGTTCTTGCAAGAGATCTCGCCTCATTGACGAGTGTATGTAGTTATGATATTCCCTCCTTGCCTGTTTTCTTGTTTGCTTCCGTAATCGTTCCTTGGGCCACCGCATGGTGTCTTAATGATATTGTTAGCGTCACCAATTGGAGCGCTAATGGTTCCATATAACTCTAGCGTAATCAAATGAGCGCTGAGAACCCAGCTGTAAACAGTGTCTGAAAAATAAGTAAATAGGTTAAATCAGTAAATCATTGCATTATACGGGTAATAGAGGTAGAAGGTAAACCTTTCTGAACTAAGGACTCGTTTATTGATTGTTACAAGTGTTCTATTAATCAGGTGATGGACAAGTAACTAAATCATAAACGTACAGCATTTATATTCAGTTTTATGTGACATAATACTAGAATCGTGTTTCGATTGCAAGGGGTATTCCAGTTAAAATACAATGGATATCATTAGAGTCTGATCTTGATCTTATGTCGACGTCCGTTGAAAGAACAGTGAAGAAATGTATTTACAAACGTAATACAAACGTTTATTACAGAGCTATAAAGTAGTTATTGTGTGACATAGATAAACATTAACTAGCATGGATAGTCCGTTATCTGCTCTAACTAAACATATTTTGATGGCTCTCTTGTTTACTGTGAATTAGATGTAATTATAAATTTGTACTGAATGTCACAGAGTTTCGTATTGCATATTTTAATATCTCTAATACGGGGAGTGGGTATATTTAGAAATAGAGCGGGGACTTCCCTCTGTCCTTAACAGAGGATATTTCGCATGGATAATGAGCCAACTACATGAAGAAGAAAACAATCCAATGAAGAATACATTTATAAATAAGACGCAAATAAAATATACTTACACGATTTGCATATTTTACAATAACAGTTAACATGTAAAATTGGTTAGACAACTTGGGTACTTTAAATGTACAAGACACTGTCTTTATATGTGAGAAATATTCTTTAATACTATTCTTACATGCATCTGATAGAGAAAAAAACCTGATTATGTGTAAGGAATTCCTGGATGGATACCAAATAACTTACAATATATAGTTTAGTGGTTATTTTACTTATTTTGTTATTCGTCTTGTTAAATGCATACAGAAAACAATGAGTTAGACCAGTTGCCTTTAAGGAGTGATGAACAAATGTTCAGCCAGTAAAAAATAATAGTATTGAAATTAATTTCAAGATGTAATAGAGAATAATGAACAAATAATTGCGGTCGAATCATGTAACGCATGTGTATTTGTGTGCCTGAGAGAGAGAGAGAGAGAGAGAGAGAGAGAGACTGATATCTACCCAAACTGAATTTCATTTTGTAAATATATATTTGCTACAAACTTGACAACACCTCTGTGATGAATTTCTACCTAAAATTTAAGAAATCCATCGCCGAGTTCCTGATAGAATGATGAAATATGATCAAAAGATCACGAATGACTTATTGGTGAATATGTATTTGTGAATATTGTTCCAGGCAAAAAAAAGAAGATCATCAACTGAGACTACTGGGATATTAAGCATATAGATCATATAGGGCATGAAAGCAAAATAATCTCTAAATTTCCAAAGATTTTATCCACAGCGGGAAACAAATGTGCGAAATGAAGTTAGAAAGTATGAATGGCTAGGAACTCTAGATATCGATTTTCCTATACCTTTAGGCAGATACATTTTCACAAAAGAAATTCATTTTGGGTCTCTCTCTCTCTCTCTCTCTCTCTCTCTGAAAAGACTTTAATTATATTTTCATTATTCTCGATAACATATTGAAATTAATTTTAATTCTATTTGATATAATAGATGAATTGTACGCACCATTGATTAAAGGTAACTATTTTAAGCCACTGTTTCATATCTTCATTTAACAAACACAAAAAAGAAACAAGAAGAAAACCCCATTGATAACATTTTTTTAAAGTTATCCCGTATCCATCAAGGAATTTGTTACAACGCATCAAGTATTTGTATTATCAGATACATTTAAGAATTATCAAACAATAAACATTTCTCATATTAATAACGCGATATATTTTCCATTTAAAGCAGCTGATTCAAAGTATCCAAGTCTTCGAAACAATGTTATATGTATATTTTCATTCTAACGATATCCACGTGGTCTAAATATATTTTCAGGATCATTTATTTCTGCAGTGTTTTCTCTTTCATGTACTGGACTCATGCTTGAAGAACAGACGGGATCCCAAACTCCATTTTTTAATGTATCATTCCTTTGTTTTAGAGATATTAAAGTATTCAAATCGAAAATATGTGACTTTCCTTTCAATGACTAGGCAACAATTTGCTCCTTGTAAATAAATGAGCCGTTAAAATGCTATTAGGTACGGCAGATAGTGTGTATTGACCTTTCCAGTTAAGTTTTTTTTTTCTTAATATCACATAATATTTACTTGATAGTTCTTTATTAAAAGTTTATATTACATTATAAATGCCGTTTAACTACGAATGGTGCTAAAGTATTTTTGTTTACTTAAAAGGAAGTCGAGAATTGAAAAAAGTGATTATAACGATCGCAAATGCATTTTAATAGGAATACTGTATTCAGTCAAAATAAATTCCCAACATTATTTTGTATAGGATAGGAATAAATGCTGTACGCATCAATGATCTAGTTCCATGTCACTTTAATAATGCAAACACTTCTAACATACGATAAACTAATCATTTATTCACTCAAGCACACCTCGAACCTCTATTATCAGTATAATGAAATGTGTTAATGACTCAGCCTACTTACCTATTCTTCAGAAACTGCCTACAGCTTGGGTTCTCAGCTCTCTTTTGACGACACAATAGTTACATGGAAACGTTCATTTCGCACTCCAGTTGGTGAGCCAATGACATCATCAGCGCATCATGCGGTTAACAAATAACTAATATCCCTGGGAAAACAATGTAAAAATGAAAAATATAAAAATTTAGGGTTTTAAGAATCAAATCCAAAAATAATTCAAGAATAATCCACGAATTAAAATTTAGAAGTCCTAGTAATGAAATGTTGTAATGAATTGAAGATCGGGTCCGATGAACAATCTAATATGGAAGGCGATGACGCATAATGTAGTCAGTATAGCGCTGATGTGTTTACAATTCTTTGAGAACCACAGAAAACAATATTTCGGTGTTTGAATTCCGAATAAAATTTAAAGAAGTGTCTTTGTCCATGACTTTCGTATGAGCATTCAAATATTTCCAAGAAAATTAATCAATCTTTAAGAATCCAAATAATCTGAATAAAAATTAAAATGTAACTCCAAACAGGTCACACAAAAAAAACACTTTTCCAGCGTCCATGGTAAAAGTCCAAACTGAGAAATATCTCTCTAAACATCACTGCTAAATCTAACTACTGCGCAATTTCGGAAAACCAGAATTGCGAAATAGATGCTTTTTACAACTAAAATCACGTACTACTAGTATGACCTTGATAAAAACCAATCATAAAGAAAGTTGTTTACTTGTCTCCATGATTTCTGAATCAAGGTCGGGCACTAAGTCAAAAATAGAAACAATGTTTCTATTATTAGGTGTTTATGAAAAGAGTCATGTCTAATTGAATTTTCTGGAACATATCAAATTTCTAGGAAACAAAATTACATTACTTTGACATGTAATGAAATTAAAAATAAAAATATGTTTAAACTTACAAACAATTAAATTAAATCAAATATAAATTAAATTAAATATACATAATTTAGAATTGTACATTGCTGCGATATCAGTGCAATCATATTTACCTCCCCCTCTCTATCTCATGGCTTAAACTTTAACAGGCTTGGTACCATGATATTTAGCAAGATAATGGTGGGGGCTTGATGTTTTATCAAGTGTAGTTCTTTCCAGTTGTACGTCTATCGTCTATCATTGAAAAACGGAATGTTTTATATCCACTGGGGAAAAGAAGAGTGTTCCATGAAAGCCTTCACCCCGTTACATATCAACCAACGCTTGAAACAACTGTAGAAAAGCTTCATGAGAAGTTTAATTATCTTTGAAACTTAAATGGAAAGAGTGAAACATTGCCAAGACAACAATGCCACATCATATGATATTATAAACGGCAGGAAAGACGAGATATAAATTCGGGTAAAAGGTACCCATAACAATTACAAGCGGATGGGTTTTATATGTTTTGACTTGCATATTGGTGGAGGACGTAGACCATGTCTAACCGATATATATAGCCACCTTTCTGGGATAACTTCAAGTGCTTCAGGACTGAATGCTGTTGAAATGAAATTAATTCTCATACTTTAAAGATTTTAGTATATATCTCAATGACAGCGATGAGACCTTTGCAAAAGCTATGGTTGTTTTGAAAAGACAAATAACAGTAATATGTAGATTCAGATAAAGCTTTTAAGCTATTCGAGGTATACTTCACTTAGTTAACCTAATCTTGCATTTAGAATCATGGACCTACACTGGTGAACGTGTTATATAAATATGTATTGCCAGGAAAAATATGTGTGTGAATTGAAAGCTTCCAATACAATTATACTGTTCCAAAGAAAATCAACTACAGCATCACAACCGGTATGATTCTTTCTACAAATTGAATCGATCTACCAATAACACACTAAACTGACATATGTGGTATATTTAGTACGGCGAAGATCAACGCCGTTATGAACAGGCTGAGGAAGATCTTATGTGAGTTTCAAATTGCAACCATAGGTCAGGGAGAATATATCACACAGTACTTGAGTTCTTCCATAATTAGCGACCAAGTTCTCCAAGCAAACTGACCAGAAGAAATTTATTCCGTAAATACATCGTTATGCAGGATGCTGGAAACAGCCTGGCACAATCTGACTTCTGTATAAATATAAAAAGACGGATTATAATTTATCTGCTACTGGAAACGTTTATAAAGAGCGTGGGTCTGTCGTAACTAATTCTTGCATTTATACATTGGTATTTTACATGTAATGTATTAAAATGTTTTCTTTCTTCGGTCTGTTTAATATGGTAGTCAATGAAACATTACATGTCAATAGATACACGATTCCGAGGTATTATGTATTGTTAATTTACGTAAGTTAGAGCAAATGTTGTTTTGAATTTTAATGTTTAATCTCGTGCAATTTTTCAGGAATAAACCTCAAATGATTCGACATCGTAAATACAAAAATTACATACATGATGTATGTTTGATGGAAAGAACTGTTCTAGTTGACAGTTGTTAGTAAGTTTTGAAATATCGCAATTTAATGATTTAGAATGAAATATTGCATCATCAAATACTATCCATGAATATATTTATTCCGTGCGTGATTGTAATGTCTCAAAATATTTGATAGATATGAATAACTGTAAAAACCATATCTGTGATTTTTTTATTGAATAACTTATATTTTTTATACTAACAGTACGTGATTTCTTTACGTAGTTATTAACATTTCAACTGGTACTATTACAACAGCTTTCGTTGTGACCAAAACAGATGTTACATGAAATGACTTCCAGTTCAAAACAGAAGTTACATGGAAAGGCTTACATTCCAAAACAACAGTGACGTGAAATTACTTCCAGCCCAAAACAGAGGCAATATGAGATGAGTTCAAAGCCAAAAGAGAGGAAGACAGTTACAAAAATGGCTTCCAGGCCAAAACAGAAGTTTCGTGAAATGACTTCCAGGCCAAAACAGAAGTTACATAAAATGGCTTCCAGGCCAAACAGAGAAAGACAGTTACAAGAAATGGCTTCCAGGTCAAAACAGAAGTTACATGGAAAGGCTTACATTCCAAAACAACAGTGACATGAAATTACTTCCAGGCCAAAACAGAGGCAATATGAAATGACTTCAAAGCCACAAGAGAGAAAGACAGTTAGAAAAAATGGCTTCCAGGCCAAAACAGAAGTTACATGAAATGGCTTCCAGGCCAAACAGACAAAGACAGCTACAAGAAAAGGATTCCAGGCCAAAGCAAAAGTTCCATGAATTGACTTACAGACAAAACAGAAGTTACATGAAATGATTTACAGGTTAAAAGAGAAGTTACATGAAATGACTTCCAGGCCAAAATAGAGGTTGCATGAAACGACTTCCATGCTAAAATAGAAGTTGCATTCAATGACTTACATGCCAAAACATAACTAACATGAAATGACTTCCAGCCAAAAGGGAAATTACATGAATTGACTTCCAGATATCAGGTAATTAGTTTACCTGAATTTCCAGTTCGAGGCATCATTCGATTTATTACGGCTGAGCAATGTGTTGGCAATACTGCTCTTGGAGTGGATTCCTCTTACTACAGAGTAATGGTTTGATGTAGCTCCATATATGTGTGATTGTTCATGAAAATGAACACCAGGGATATTTTTGATAATGTCTGTATGCGTGCGAATCGGCGCATTGGACTGAATTAACTCGCATGCACTTATATTTTACAAGTAAATCAGGATGTATACATGGTGTTATTTTATCAAAAGTTTGTCAAACAGCTATATTGGCGTTGTAACTTAGTAGATTAGTGATATGGTGTCTATACATACTTTAAATTGGACACACCACAATTCCCAACAGCAGATTTTACGTTTTTGTTGTGAACTGACATATACAACATAATATATGTTTGAAAAATTCCTTTTCATAAACTATCATTAAATCATTTTATATCTAGCTCCCACCCCATCCCACCCCCATTTCTGTAATTGAAAACGTCAAATTAAACAGTGCAACACACAATTAAGAATAGAAGTGGGTGGGTGACATGGAATTTTAACTTAGCTTAAACATATCTCAGTCATGTTGCTACGATGTCTGCAGCGTGGCAGTTTATAGTGATGTCTAGAACTGGGTCGAAATGCCGCAGACATGTAGCATCATGTTGCACCGAGTCAAATTATTCTGATATCAGTCTGACCATTCCTAACTATTATGAACAGCCATCTCAGCCTGAAAAAAACTGGCTACTTATACATTTGCCTGGTTTAAAATATCCAAAAATATTCCTATGTATATGGTATAAAATTAACATTAAACCTATGCATCCTCAAACTTTGAGCTGCTTCTTACAAACATGTAATATTGGTATTGTGACTTGGTTGTCATTTTATTTATCTGTAATAGTGGTCCTCTCAGCTTGGAAAACTTTCAAGGGAAACTTCGCATAATCTCAAGAATAGCTATCTTCTGTGATGTGGTCACTAGCTATGCAGCCATCATTCATGTAGTCAACATCAATGCAGTTTTGAACAAGCTGTAAACAATCGTATTTGAACATTAAATAGGAACCTTGAGTCGGTGATAATCTATTCTTCAATACATGAGTAATTCTAAAATTAGCGATGAAGCTCCTCTAGCTACATCGCCAGTGAAAATCTTATCCCGTATGCTCAGGTTTATGCCGAATGCTGAAAATTCGGCCTTAGGGTAAATTCGGCCTTCGGTATACCTATAATAAATATAGATTAATATATGTCAAAGACCGGCAACCCCACCAAATATGGTGGGTCTGTTGATACTGAACAAATCAGTTGATGCCTCTTCTATTCATGATTGGTACTTTTCATATAAATTATGACTTTTTGTCCCCTCGATCAGAAAAAAGATAACAGTTGATATATTTCTTGGCAATAGGTAAACGGACTGAGCAACAAGATGACCTATGAAGTATAAAGATTTTACAGATTTTTCAGATGCGCAATGAAATTCATAGATATTATATTTGTTATTTTTTATATGTAATTTTGTTTAATAAATATATTCAGATTTCCCTTTGTCTCTTTTTGGCATTCGTTTCGGTTTTTATGCCTGAGGCCTGGAAAGCAAACTGCTGTTGCCTTGCCAAAAAGTTTGGAAACAAATTGGTGTATTAAATGAATTTTACGCATAAAATTTAACATTATATTTTTAATTGCTAATAAAGACAAGTGTACGCTATTCACATTTAACACGCATGTTTTGCATACATTTGTTTCATGTTATATTTTACTTCGAAATAAAAAAAATTCAAGGCGTTAAACCTTTAAATGAATAAGTATATATTTTACATTTAGGATAATACTATTGGGTTCCAGTTTCCGTATTACCTCTGCTTTCCAATTCATAACGACAATATCTGGGTTAAGCCCGGGTAGATCTCGGATTTTTACCTTAATGTTAACCTTAAATTATTAATTGTGCCTTATCTGAATTTCTCTTAACCATTAGAATTAAATACTTGGGATCAATGTTAATGCATTATTTGGAATAAATGATCAGTCATAATGCAAACATACCTTTCTCTCTCTCTCTCTCTCTTCGTAGTGGCTGAGGGATGTGTATATATATATATATATATATATATATATATATATATATATATATATATATATATATATATATATATATATATATATATATAGATAGATAGATAGATAGATAGATAGATGTAGCGGACACAAATTATCCATATGATATGTCATAGTTTTTAACGTTAAAGTTGTTTGAAGCAGATTGATCGTCAAAGTAGTTCAGCATGCTCTTTCTTCATGCTAACGCGGGTGGAGGGTTACGCAAAATTATACTCCTGTTACCCCAAACTTAATTGGCGTTGCATAGAAATAAGTCCCTGTTCGAAAAGTTTGCAAATTTGGCTACAATTCCTCTACAGGCAGTTATGTTATTAATTCTATATCATATTGCACTGGATCGGTAACGGTACGTGTTGTATGCACATTCCCTTTCTAGTCCCAAATCTTTTCCAGGGCATATACGATCGAATTTTTGTTTCTTAAAAGGATACACTTACCTAGTTATATGTAAATCTAGACAATTTTTTCACTAACAGTTCCGTACCCGAATTTCAAAATTACGGGCACAGCATATAAACAGATGACAAATAATCTATTTTCTTTAAAGTGAACTAACGGTAATGGAAATGTATACTGTTTAGAGCTAAGTACCACAATTTTGTGCATAAATATAAATTTATTTAAAGTGAACTATTAGAAACGAAGATGTAGCATACTATCATGCATAACGTATAAAGTATCTCAATAGTTTCGACTTCCGTTTAAACAGGACATGCATAATTATAAAGAGTTTTTCTTTCATCTCATTTTGACATAGGTATATTTATAACAAGATTGCTCTGTTGATCGACACCTTTTCATTATAGCAAGGAGTGTTTGGGAAATTCACCGTAGATTCATAACACTCAACTAAACTTCGACCTAAACTCGTTTCGATACAATCGATCGCCTTTAATCCAGAGACGCAATTTGAAAAGTATTTCTCAGAAACTGCTCACCCTTTGTGCATACTGTTACGAACAAAACTCGACATTTCTAAAATATTAGGAAATTAATTTCTAATATCAGAAAATCAATTTTTTATAATGTACAATCAGTTTCAACATTTAAAAATATCTTTCTTTTTATCTGAAAAAATATATAACAAAATCTTTTTAATTAATATATTTTCATGATAGAACATGTGACTCGTATAAAAAAATATAGTTTTATATTATAATATTCAACAGTTTGCTTTACAGTCCCCATTTTGTCGCCGGTAAGGTTTATATATGCAAATTAGATTTGGTTACTACTACTACTACTACAACTACTACTACTACTACTACTACTACTAATAATAATAATAATCTTTATTTGTAACAGATGATACCTGTCCAAATTATATCCATTGATTAAAAAAGTACGGAGGAACCACAACATACTAATTCTAGGATTAGCAGACTGACGATCTAATAATTCCAAAAAGTACTTGTACAAAAAATACTCTATATTAGAAAATTCAAAGCAGTTGAAATTAATATATGAGTCTGACAATATTATTAGATTTTTTCTGTTAGTGCAGAGCTGATATTTTGGACAAGTATATTTATTTGCGTTTCATCCCATATATATATATATATATATATATATATATATATATATATATATATATATATATATATATATATATATATATATGTGTGTGTATCTCTTGCTGGAATACTTTCATTATTTTCACTTTTGACTTTTGATGGTCAGATAATCAGCTAGACCCAAGTGAATTATTGTTGGTTGATGAACATATTTGTGAGGAGCAAGATAAATCTAGACGTAAGCTGCTTTTCGACAAAAGGAAGTTAGTGAATCCATGTGGCGCCTGGACATCTGATGAATTCGATCATCCGAATCAATTCTGTTGAAGACCTGGCGGAACTTCTACCTGATGTAGATTTCAATTACCTTTCCAATGAGCATACAGAACCAAGCTCGTCTACCGCTGATAGAGATATAAAACACCAGTTCATAACCAAAGAAAGTAACATTTCGTTTTAACTTATATTCGTTGCTGGGCTATTTCTGCCTGCCCTTTTGAAAGTTCGAAACACTTCTCCTTAGTTAATATTAATATTGTTGCCAAATTATATTGATATGTTGTCGAATATTCCTTTCCATAACTACAAGATTTTCCCTTTTGCCATTACACCCAAGCGACATTTTATTTTCAATTTTACTCAGAATTGTATACAGGTATTCATTTTCAACGTTTTTCAGTAACTTAATTATTAAACGTGCACCTTTTATGCTCGTTTTCGTTTTGCACACTATTAGAGAAGAAAGTTCATACAATTTTGTTTTACAATACCATTTGAAACTCAGGCTGACATTTTGTAATTTGTTTTCGCGAAATGTTTTTATGCATCTTTCCATTTCTTTAGTACACAATACCTGTGAAATTCAAAACTATAATAATCAAGACAGTGTATAATGTACGATATAGCTTATAATGCAACGTACAATGCTTATTTCTTCATCAACATATGCAAATTACTTAAAATTTAAAAGAAGCATACCCTAATGTGGTAATGAGGTTATATCGTCGTTCAAATATCATATTTACACTTATGCTTCATGGATTATGTTCATTATCCAATGATGCGATGATAGTACAATCTCTGTTTTGTTCAAAGTGCACAAGTCCTCGCTGTTTTCATATGGAATCAAGTTCATTGGTAACAAAAATCGTGCGCTAGTAAAATATTCCTATTTGAGTAATATCGGTTTCTCACTGTTTCTTGTTCGCGTTCTATTTACCCTAGTTCAGACGACCTGGTTGCTGAACTTACTGATAAGAGCTGCTGACACTCATCCTAATAGGGGTCCAGATCATACCGCCTCATTTACCAGGTTCTCATACGACACATCTACCCGCTAAGCTCTGTAATGTTCAAGGCATTTTGTCCAAAATAGATACATTGCATGCATAATTTTATATTTTTGCCTTGTCTGAAACTTGACCGCAGTTTCTTTGATTATTTTTCCCTCCAAATTTACATCAACCAAGTCAGGAAAGGTCCTGAAGGTGACATTCAAGTTTGGGGTTGGACAAACGAAATCTTGTTTGGACTTCTATCAACATTAATAAAACAATTCAAAGTCAGTGCTTAACATTTCAAAATTATATTGTCTGAAATTGCACAACTCGTGCGGCATTTAAAACACTTGAGCCAAAAGAACATTTGTGTTTTACGTTCAAGTTTATTTAAATCAGTGACTCTAAAACTTTGTTCTACAAGGCTTATAGTAAAAGTCTTTTAGGTCGTGTAGTCGTGCATCACCGATTGATTCAGTAATCCAGTACAATCCTTATATTCTGACGATTAGACTCGATGTATTCTTTTCCTGACACATTTTAGTACATGACAACAAGCCCATAGCGATCTATAGTTTTCGTTTGGAAGTGTCTTCATAACAGTTCAGGTGCAGATTATTCAATAATCAGGATTGAATAGGCCTTGGTCAAGCAAAATTAGTATTATATTTTAAAGCAATAATCTAAATTTAATTTCATTTATGTAAATGCTCATTCATCTGCATGACATTTACTATATCTAATTATGCCACGTTTGAAACGCTGTTTATATATATACAGTTAGATATGTAAACACAAAAAATACGAATCAATAGAAGTTTCAACATGTAAGATGTTTTTTGCCCAGCATGGTGTGCAACTAACTGTTCCATCCTTCAGAAAATGAAAGAGACATTTGGCCCCTGAAGAAGCCGAAACATCAAGGTAAATTTCCAGAGCTTGTATTCACGTTGAGCCAGATATCAGGAGAATTCAAGATTTTACGATTGTTGCAAGATAAATGCCAGTAACATTTGTGAAAGTTAATAACACATGCAAAATGAGACTCTTCGGAGTGATTGGTGGAATTATTATCATAAACCAGCCTTCGTTGTAGAAGTTAAATTGAGCACAAGTGTAATCATGTATGGATTTTATTTTATATCAAGAACATGATAAGGTGATCACTCACTAATAAGATTTGATAGTATAACGACTGGAAAATGGAAATAATGGAAAAACGTGTAATCTAAGTGTTTACTGTGTCAATACCTGTCTAAAAGTTAATGTGACAGCATATCTACAAAATACAAATTTTCTTTAATTTGATATTTAAAAAATTATGTTTCACAGTGTATACTTGTTATATAAAATGCTTATGAAAGTATTCAAATACTTAGGCATATAACAATTTTTGAATTTCTCATTTATTTGTTTTATTTGTCAATACTTTCAGATGCCTTTTTAGCATTTTATCATTTTCCCATACGATGATAAAAGATCCATGGACTTGATGAAATCACAGCAAATGCCACCTTACTTGAGCTCGGGACATCATGTTCCATCATCGCACCATAATGCGGACTCAATCTTAAATTGATGTGTCTTTTTCGTCCAAGACAAGAACACTTCTCGTAGCAGCTATTTGTGCTCTTTGCATTCAAAGATTTTACGTAATTGCTCATTTTAGTAGATATCTGAATTCACTTGCTTGTTGTATGTCCTACAAGGAATGTGTATGTGCAGATTTTCATTTCCATTGTCAGGAGGTTAGAGGACATTCAAAATAACGGTTCGACAATTATCGATAAAGTTGACAAAAATGAATTATTTAACGACTTTTTACAGAGCAAACTGTACTAGATGAAACATATGTTTACCTTCTAAATATATCATTACATACGGATCTAAGCCTAAGTTCCATAAAACTAGGAACGTAATGTTTTCAAAAGGCCTTCCTCTTTGTTAGTCTTATGGTCCCATTTGTCTAAATAACTGTATTCTGCGTAAACATTTCCATTGTATCTAACTGGAGACCAATATCGCTTCTCAATAAGTATGGCAAAGGTTTTGAAATACTAAATTTTACAAAACATATTCAGTTACCTCCGAGGTAATACCATTCTGACACCTTTCCAGTCTTGTTGTATTCTGGTTTATCCTATATTCAATTAATTGACTTATCTATATGCTACGTACTACAATGCAATGAATTCCGGTAAGAATATTAGAGCAGTCTCTTACGACATAAGTAAAGCTTTTGACCGAGTGTGGCAAAAACGACACGTTAAAACATTGAAAACTACTGGTATAACAGGAAGCTTTATAAAATAGCTCTCTAGCTAGTTCAGTGGCAGAATATTGCGAGTGATATTTCCCTGCGTGTTTTCAGAGTGGAGGTGAAATAGATCTAGTGTAGGCAAGGATCTCTTTTTAATTGTACATAATCTAGTTGTAACCTCTCATAACCTCAATTGTGACTTTTTCTCAGTGGGCAAATATTTGCTTGTATCTTTCAACCATTCTAAAGCCGAATCCCTGACAATGTCATGGAAAATTAATAAACGAATCCATCCACCTCTATATATGCTCAATCAAAGAATTAATGATGTTGAAAGGGAAGCAAACCTATTCCTCTAAAACAACTGTTCATGGCCCAAACAACGAGGATTATATAAAGGAAAACGCATGGCCAAGAAATAATATAATGCGTGAACTCAAATTTGCTTGAGAGTAGATCATAAGAAATTATATTTGCTTCTTTTATACGACGCATTCTGGAATATTTGGTTTGGGAAAACTGTTCATTACTCGAGAAAAAGGAACTCGAAAAAAATGACTAATAAGGCAACAGAACCTGTAATTGGTGCATCGAAATTGTTGTCTTTTAAAGCAATATATCAAGGAAGAGGAAGGGAAAATCTTGAATCCAGACTTCAAAAATACAAACGTACACTCTTCTATACAACGACAACTGTTCAAACTCCCATATCTCAGATCTCTCATTCTACAAGCAGTTAGTGGTATTACTCATGTGACTTATGTAACATAAATAATTTCGAATTTGAACAGTCTTTATTTCTATCTTTTCCTTCCCTCGACCATTTTAGAATGGAATACATCACCTATCTATCGAGACTCGACAAATAGACTCGATTCAAGCTTCATAAGTACGTTAAATACTCGCTACACGTGTGTTCCCAGGCACTTTTATTGGGGTAGAAGGAAATTTGAGATTCTTCGTGTCCAACGTAAAACAATATTTTGTGTGATGATACAAGGTTCCGTGTGAAGCAACGACTCATCCAGAAGGCAGCACTGTTCATTCTTAATTTTAATTTTTTTTTTCTTCCTTTACATTTTGTCCTTTTTATTTTGTGCGTCTCTTTTTATCCCGTTTTCTCAACGTTTAACACAATGTTATACATATTTTGATTTACAATTTCTCGTTTTAACTCCTTTCTTCCTTTATCATCATATTTGAAACACTCTGTTGTTTTAATTCCCCTGCTTGATATACCTTAGCTATATGAAAATGTGCTGCCTTGAGAATCTTCACTTTGAATTTTTTGAATAACTAGCTGTTTTATTAAACCTTAATATCATCCGTAATGTGATCATTATCATATGTATTTACAAATTTTATATCGTAAATGGAGAAGAACATTATCAACTAATGGTTTTCGTTCTAAACCTTTACGTTCTGTATTGTACCTCTTGTAATCTCCAATTACACATTTATGATCTATAATCTGTTTAAACTGAGTTATAATCGTTCCATCAAATTCACTACGATAAATTTCATTTCTATGAAATTAAGTTATATAGGCTGGATGGTAAACCTTTCTCAAGGGCAGATCTTGTAATTTATTGCAATTACTTTAAGAACACAGTTGCATTTTTTCTCCTAACGCATTGGTTAATAATTTTATGTACTAAGCCACCATTAGCCATGAAAAAAAGTAAGTGAGGATATGGCTGTAGTATCAATAGAAATATACATGTTACTAATTAGCTTTATTGTGAATTCACCATTCATTTGACGTTTCAGTAATTGTGCATTCCATTTTGACCTCAAAGTGGTAGACGTAGTAGCAGTTGTGGGATAAATGACAGCCCAGAAAAATTACAATAAACATTCATTACTAAATAAAAGCAAAGTCAAATGGTATAGATCTTAGACCTATGCTATTAAACGTTAGGGTAAAACCTGTTAAGTATTTTAAACATATGGTAAACATTTGTTACATAAACAGTATTCCCTCAGAAAGTCCATAATGATCATATTAAATTAGATTTATGATATTTTGAATCTATCATTTCTTTCAAGTATTTTTTTTAGAATACTTAAACGTTTTCGCTTTTCTCTTCTCTACACAATATGATCACCTGTCTGTATTCCAATATTTCTAGGTCCATCATTTACCAGAACGCGAGATTGTAATAGATTCTACAATGATGATGACAACCTAGTTTTAGGTGAGGCCTATCGTAATTACATTATCACTAGCATTAATCACATTTCAAATCCGATCTCTTTTGCATGATTCTATCGTCCCAACTTCGTTTGCACGTCGGAATCACCACTACCTATAGTCGCGTGTTTTGGTTGTATAATCGGACTACCGAACTACTGTTAACAGCTCCATTGGTTCTCCAACCTAATTACCTGTAATTTGTGTCCATACACATGGTCGTTATCACGGTCATATTATCACTACAGAGGATAAAACCTTCTCCGTGTAAAACTGTTTACCTCATATATGCAGAAAAAAACAAGGTATTCTTAAAATGTCATCCGGATTGATTCCTAACGAACTGTATAAAATTTGTTTTAACTGTTTAACAGTGAAAGTTATGCTTGAACGATACAGTGAGAATGTCACATAGCGAACGTTTCTGGATTTACCTCCCCGTTTCCGATACAATTGAACACAGCCAACGAAATCGTACCGGAAGAATATCACGTGCCATGTAAATTTATTAGGCAACTAGGAATGGAAAAATTACCCTGTAACGTGTTTAGAAATGTCCGAATTGACATCCGTGAGGAAATTTGGATAATCTTCTGTGACTACGGGAAATTCCACGTATAGGTCAGATATCGTATAAAAGCAACATGCATTCTATACTTCCACATACATTATTCACAAAGCAAATAAATTTGCGAAACTTCTGTTGCATATTGTACATTAATTTACATTCAGTATTGTCATTAATTACTAGCATTTCAAAAATGAAATTCCATTTGGGTAAGTCTCTCTCTCTCTCTCTATCTCTCTCTTTCTCTCTCTCCCTCTCGCAAAGACTTACAAAACTGTCCCTAATAGCAGCCACGCTAAGCGCTCAGCATGAAGAGGTTAGTGTTAGATATGGTCGGCCTGTTGTTATGGTAATGTGAATGTGGGACATCATGGTACATGTATGCGGCATGATGCCCCGGTGCTATACATCACTATAAACTGTCACACTACCGTCATCGTAGCGAAATGACTAAATAATTCTTAAAGCATCGTTAAAAATCCTATATATATATATTTCTCGGTCGGACACAAGACGACACACATATCACTTGAAGAGATTGAAATTGTTTCGATCGATGTTTCTCCATTACATCCTGGATATCATTTTATAAATTTTATTTCCAGTGGCTAAACATGTCAATCTTACTGACTAAAGTTGGAGACATTGGGTACATGTATATTTGCTGTGTAACCGTATGCAGGTTAGAGGTATATTGTCCACGTATACTGTCATCAAGTCATTAAAGTATCAGTATTACCAGTCAAAACTCCTCCACTGGAACTCCCTCTGAGGCAAACACTAATCCGCACTGATTTATTGACTTTTCTTATCTTGCGTAGTTGTCTCAGCATCCCTGAGAAATATACTCCTCCATTTCAAACTCTTTCCTTCCTTTGTATAGAGATTTAAGTAAGAAAATCGAAAATAATATAATATTAGAAAAGCTCCATTATGTGGAAATATGCCTAAATGTGCAAGATAAAATAGCTGAATTGTTGCCAGGTAGATCAATAAAAGGGAACTATCTTTAAAATGAACAATGTTGTCATTGATAGATCTTTGAAGGTTTTCATCCCTTTTATCAATGCTTATTAACCACAGATCAGTATTTCCATAATTAAAGGAGGATGACAAACGAAAAGAAATATTATAATCATTGCCGTTGTATTTTAACAGACAGTGTTTCCACTGGATAAAAAGAATCGTTACGCTAAGAATGTCACATTGTCCCAGCCAGCTGTACGTATGTATGCGTTAGCACAGTGTTTTTAAGTAACTGAACCCTTATTTGAGTCAATAAACTAAATTAGTTTTCAACACGCACACGGTCTACCTTATTATATGTATAATTAAATGTGTCACTAACTTACCGTACTTACCTTTCTCCAGGTCCTGTATACAGCTTGATTTTCAGCAGTCTTCTGGTTACTTTAGAGCTGTTTCGGGCCTTTGGTGTTCCAGTTGGCGACATTAACAACTCCATCAAGACACCATGTGGGGGCCCTGTAACGATTACAACAGCAAACAAAACAACCAGCATCGAGACGATATCGAAGCTACATATACTCGTCAATGAAGCCAAATCTCTTGCAGGAACTTCAAAATTTGAGGTCAGCATAACTATCATTAATTGTTTAACGCTAAAGTTAGACGTTAGAACATTAAGCAGTGTGTCATTGTATATTTTACTGTGAAGTAATCTCTACATTTATATATATATTGTTGCAAACTAAACTATTTAAAAATAACGTGCACACCGATCTACTACTCTCAATTCCTTTCTTAATTCTTGAATGTTTATCAGAATAACACATACGTTTCATGAAAAATGGAATAAATTTTATTCCCAAGCACCCAAAACTCGTCAGATAAATACATGTATTAACAGTTAAAGACAATACAATCATATATACAACAGGAGTTTAAGTATTAAGGTAGGAGCGACGAAATATAATTTGCGATGAAAGAAATGCTCACATGGTTATTTCCAATACATGTTTGATTTTTCTTTCCTTGCATATTTGCAGATGTCTCAGTCTATAGGTAGCTCTGATATGATCCTGTTTTTGGACAGCTTGAAGTTTTTTAATACTATCAATGCTGACGAAGTTAAATTCGGCCTTGACATTAAGAAAAGTGTAAGTATACATTTCAATGACAGTGTTAAATTTAATGTATTTCTACATATTTAGTTATATACGACAGCGACCTGCTGATTGACATACGATCCCTTTTGTTACATGTAACTAATTCCATTCAGCCATTTTGGCAAATTCTTAATTTCTTGTTAACTTGATTTTGCGTTTAGATTAAAGTTCTTCCTAGACTGCTCATATTGTTTTCTAACTTTCGCCATAGAAAATATGTGTGAATGGATTTCTACTGAACAAAAACGAAACGACAAATCCTGTATATATTGAATTTCTTTGCGATTTAATATGGTTTCTTCAATTCCAATCAACTAAAAAAATTGTCGGATTTGTTATCCTTGGAACATACTTCGTATGTATCAAAAGAACTTACATAAGAATATGAATCCAAAGCGTGATTATTTGTTCAAACGATGGCAAATGAAAGATTTCATGCAGAGAAAATCGCCGAGTCGGAAGCAAAGGTAAGATTAATGATGTTAATTGTTTCTTGGAGCATTTTTATTTATCTGTATTTTTATTATTTCAGCTCGGACAACTTTTCAAAAGCAACTTTGGAAATTTCTCCGAGCTAGTAATCTACACAGATTTAGCAGCTGGTGATGCAGCCGCCAATCATGTAGTCAACATCAAGGCCGTTTTAAACAAATTGTGGACTGTCTTGTGCGAGCTTCAAATCGGAACGTTGAGTCAGGGAGAAACTCTCACTCAATACTTAAATACGTCCATAATTAGCAACGAAGTTCTCCTAGTTACCTCCCCAGAGAACATTTTATTCCGTAACTACATAATTATGCGGGATGTGGGAAAAAACCTGGAACAATTCAGCCTTCTGTATAAGTATATAAAAGATAGATTATAATTTATCTGCTACAAGTGATTTCACCACAGGATATGGGCCTGCCGCCAGTCAGGATATCACATGCTACCTCGTTTGTTTGTGGAGTTCTATTTTCCGTATAAAGTATTAAATTGTTCCCATTCCTCTATCGGTGCAATAAGGTAATCGTTGATATATCTCTTGACCATAGAGATACAATTCAGAACTACACTATGGTCTAATTGGAAACGCATCGTTACGAAACTGATAGTAGGACATACACCTTATTTGTAAATATAAAGTATTAAATTATTTCCATTTCTCGATTAGTGCAGTAAGGAGTCGTTGAAATACTTATTGACAATACATGCGCCAGTTTTGAACTAACGATGATCTAAGGAGCACGTATCGTAGGGAAACTGAAAATGGCAAACACAAATAAAATCCAGCCACATAATATGGTTCATAAATATCGCCTTATTTGTAAACCTGTATTTATGAATGTGTTCTTTTTCGCTTTCCTGTATTTCTTTTTTCTTCATATATTTATTCAACTCGTCTTTGAAACAACGAGCTTTGCAAATGTATACAGTTTCTTTGTCTTGCCAAACAGTCATGAATGCATTGTTTTGACGTCAAATTTAACATGGAATTTGACATGTTTGTGTATTTTGTTTTGATACAACAGTATTATACATGTAAATGTGAAAGTAGAACGAGAAAGGCTGTTCGAGTTTTCATATGAATCTGACGCAGATGTTCAGTACTCTCTGAACCAGATTCGGTGTGTTAGGCTTTGCATGGATAATTAATTGACGTGTAGCGGAAGAAATGTTGTAATGTTCTGCTTCAGAACTGTAAGTAATATTAACATGGTCTGACAATGTCAAGAATGTGTGTTGTAGAATGAAAGTTTGTTATCCGCAAAATTGCATTCTCTAATTTATTTCTTGTATATGTGCCGTAAATGTCTCAGAGAATTTTATATATCTGAAACTCTTTGAAATCCATGCCTGTGATAGCCATATTTATTGAATAAAGTTTCCTTTTGGACTTAAAATTATTTCTTGGTGTTGTTGTCAACATAAGTATTATTATTATCATTCCGAATATAGTCCAAAACTTCAGTCTTACACCGCCGTTTTACAGCCCATTTATGAAAGTACGTTGTTTGTTTTTCAACAGTTTTTTTATATATGTGATAGTAGAGAAGATGCTCTTTTTCAAACTAATTGTGATGAAGTTTTTCATTTCTCCCCTAACCGAAATGGGAAGAGTGCAACATCTTCGTAAAAGCATTTAAGCTCATGTATTTAGACTACTAAACAAAAATAGCAGTGGGTGCATTTACAATTGCGTAACAAAACGTTTAAGATAAATACTCGCTTTGGGTTTGTTTTGTATAAAATTAATTACCTCATAAATTCTTTTTGTTGACATATTTATTTCAGATTCCTTCGCGTGTTTTATGTCTGATTCTAACTGGTGGGTAATGTTTTTAACAAATGAAATGTCACACCCTATTAGGATGATGGTTGTCGTGAACTGAAACATCTTTAACAGAACATTAGCATTTAACTCCGTATCTTTCTCGCTCTTATGTCCATATTCTACCCATCATCTTTATCCTCTAATATATTGCCACTAATAGACAAGTAATCTAATCTATTTGACCTCATCGCACGATTCGCTAGAGCTTTGTTAGGAAAATATTCAAGCAGAACGATGGTTACTAATGACAACCCAATTAGCCATTTATTGGAGCAATATTCTGTCCTTAGCCTATCATTGAAGACCTAAATGATAAAGCTGACGATTAGCTTCAGGAACTGCTGATCCTTCACTTTCTTTAGTTAGAGAAAGCTAATGCTTTGCCCAGTATCTCAATATGTATTATACTAAAGATCTACAATACTGAATATTTCTTAAAATGTTTCTCATATATATGCACCATTAGTCCATTCCGAATAAACTGAAAGTGGAGCCCCAGGTACCCTTAACCGATATATGTAATGCTCTGTAGCATTAATGCTATGCTCATTTTGCATTGAGTAACTCAATCAACTAAACACTGGTGATTTATATGCTAACATTTTGTTGTCATCAAAGTCATGTGATTACTATTGGAATTAAAACGGTTTGCATGCAAAAATTTTGATAACATCTCTTTAGGTAATTACAAGGATATTTTAAATATTACGATCAATACATATTCATACATATTCATTACAAACTTGCTCTAATACATCATACAATATTCCTAATATAATTATATTTGGGTAGGCATTTTTCAATACGCTCAGACACAGACAGACACATACCCCACATGATGTCCTAATTCTCGTCTCGATTTCCGTATCTTGTATCCATCTAGGAATGATTTTAAATCACACCAAGGTTTTTCTTCAGTCAATTACAGTATTTAAAAAAATCTAATATTACGCATATGAAAACTACGGTCTACTTTGTTATTCAATTACCAACACTGTCCAAAAATCTATAAGTTAATGATGTGCAGGTAATTATAATATTGCCAAATTCCAATTACATGTGTCACTTATAAAAGTGGAATAGGTAGTGAAAATGTTTTCTCATGTAGAGGATAAATCCGCTTCCAACAACAGAGGTAAGTCACTCTTTATTTTAGAATACCTGTATTATTAAAGCGTTGAACGCAAAGAAAATACGTTGCATTTCGAAAAAAAATCTTAAAATACTTCTAGGTAAGACATCAAACGGTAAAAATGACTTCAGGAAGACAAATAAAATGTCTCTATATTTATTTGTTGTTAATGGGTTTTTTAATGTTCTCTTTTAGTAGGTATACCGTTTCCAATAAATAGAAAATATCATTATTCCTTTCCTGACTAGTGGCATGTAAATGCCAATTGGCAATGCATATTCATTCGTTTTCGCAGCGCATCGCATTTAAGTAACCGATCCCTTGTAACAGTCAATATATCATACTTTTGTTCAAACAAGTATACCGTCTACCTGTATTACCTGTATAATGAAAGGTGTTACTGATATCACCTATAGACCTATTTTCAGGTACGGCATAGAGTTAGGTTTTTAGCGGTCTTGTAACTACGCTAGAGACATGTGGTATCTGAACGACCCAGTTTGCCATCTAATTACACCATAAAGATACCTTGCATAAGCCCCTTAGGGAAGCAAATACGTAAATAAGCAAAGGGACACTATCACAAATACATATACTAGTCAATAAGGCACATTCCCTTTCAGGAACGTTAAAATTTGAGGTCGACATATTGTACATGAGTTGCATGAAACAAACTTCGCTCTCAGTAAATTGTATATTCCTTTGACATCTATGAAGTTACCCCTCCCCCCTCTCTCTCTGATTCCGGCGCAGAATTAACATAGCTATTGCGATCGTTGGTTGTCATTTCGAGATTTTAATATACTAGTATCTTCAAGTTTAGGAAACTCTTATGAGAAACTTTGAATATTTCTCATCGAGAGATATACTGATTTGGCCGTAAGTGATGAAGTCGCCAATCATGGAGTCAAGGTCGTTTTCAACAAGTTTAGGACTATCTTATGTGAGCTTCAAATCGGAAGTTTGAGTCATGTACTTAAATTCCATAATTAACGATCCAGTCCTCGTAAGTACCTTTCGATCCCATTATCTTTTTCCAAAGCTGCATCACCATGTGGGATGTTGAGAAAAAAACCTACGACAATTCAGTCTTCTGTTTAAGTGTATAAGAAATAGATTATGATTTATTTCCTATAGGGAACCGGACGAAAGAACACGGGGTCTGTCTCCGTTTAATATATCAGGTGCTGCCTCTTTAATTCGTAGATTGATGCTTTTTTTGTTAATGTTTCCTCATTTTATTAATATATTCAGTTTGCACCATTCATGTAGGTGTTGACTTTAAATAATCGAATACCATAATATATTCAAAATAACATTACCAATCATTATGTAACATATCGGAAGTCTCGTAACCGATCATCGTGGATCCAGCGTTGCTGTCTTAAATAATATTTCGTCCAGTCGGCGTTTTATTTAGTTTTTTTTTATATACTTTTCGTCGTCGTATTCACAAGAGCTATATTGAAGGCAATATTTGTCGCATTCAAAAATATGAATTTGTATGTTTCCATTAGACGACACAAAGGATTTGCAACTGATGCACAATTCATTCTTTAAACAGTCTGCCTGGATTGCAAGCTGCTCTGTACAATGCAGATAAATGCGCTTTCACTATTACAAAATGTGTATATTTTCATAGCAAATGTCTTCATAATAGGCAAATGATGCTCTTCAGTTTCTGATAACAGAAAATTGTTTGTATTTGAAATCCTCAGATAAAAATGTTCTAATACAGTATTAATTTAACAAACTAAACAAATCTTTTATTATTCTTTCGGATACTCATTCTAAAAATATTTTGGACGATAATTTATATTATTATATATTGTTTTGAATACATTATAACACTCTAATCCTATTTAGTTTTGAAAACGTAGTACTGCTTGTAATAATAATAATAATAATGCCACAACGTCCATGATAAAATTATTTCATGTCAAAGCTCAATTAACATCTTAATTTTAATTTCCTCTACGAGGCACCTTAATATTTAGCTTGGGGTCCACGAGTCCATTATTATCCATGAGCAACATTGTGCAATCGTATTCTTGGATTAGGTAAAACCGTCTGCAGCGTAGGTTTTTGGGGGAAAGTCCTTCTACATTTGTGATTATTTGACAATATGTCTCTGGAAATTCGTGGGGAAAAAAGTAAATGAAGGTCTTGTTACAAAAATAACAGTCTCAGAGCCAATAAGGCAAAACGACGAAGTATTCTTATTTTCGCTGGATGATTGTATTGTCATACACCAGAAGATTTGCAATTTTCGGCGTCAACTATGTTGAATCAATATTTCGGATTTAGGCTAGCGAAATACGCCGTGATACTGAGTACAGCTTCTAACATAACTGGGGAAGCACGCAAGTGAC
Organism: Sinohyriopsis cumingii; assembly: GCA_028554795.2. Taxonomy (NCBI): domain Eukaryota; kingdom Metazoa; phylum Mollusca; class Bivalvia; order Unionida; family Unionidae; genus Sinohyriopsis; species Sinohyriopsis cumingii. The sequence goes on from CM068830.1 coordinate 101,623,580, forward strand.
CACGCATACACATATCTTCTTTAGATATTCAAAACAATTGCAAAAATATACTTCAAATTTTGCATCATGAATTTCCTGAAAATATACTTTCTTCCTTCTGCAAATCCGTAACTACATGAGCTATGGCATGGGTTCTAAAGCTTGCTTACACATTTAATGAAATTGTACTGTAATTTTGACTATGTTCCAAGTTAATTCTACTCACTCTACTGAAATTGAAATGAACGTGAATCTCCATAGCGTCTTTTTGATAATTACAATTGAAAGAGTTCATATGTTTTCACGTTATGATTCCAGTCATTCAGTGACAGAACGGAAACACATGCAGCCAAGTCAATAAGTGTCCCAGTCACCCCTGCTCAAATCACAGACACATGTATTTCGTATGCAATTGAAACAACTAATAAATCCAGCGGGACTGAGTAGAATCGACAAAACAAACCAAAATCCATTCATTCCATACCAACTGGAAAAGATGTTGCAATATACATTCATTCACAAGATTACTCTAAATTTCAAATTTAAGTAGAGCAAAAGCGGCAATTCATTTTGAAAGTGATGTCGAGCGCGCGACTTAGTTCAATCTTTGACGGGAAGAGTTATGTGCGCTTTAGTATTGTTGTGTCTACTAATAAATCTGCGCTTGTATTTTTTTAAAAATACAGCATGATTTCAATTATGTCGTTTCTTATAGTGTATTTTTATTTATACATTAAGCCTTAGGTACAATAAGTAATGGAGTATATGATAAAAAGTTTACTGCATTTGTATGTGATAATATGAACTCGTTTTGTTGGATGGATATACCGCATTCCCAAGGTCGTGCAATATATCTATCCGACAAACTCGTTCATCATTTCCATACAAAAGCAGTAATCTATAAATATTGTGAAATAAATTCTACCTAGTTCTAAAGGTTCTATTACAAGTCCAAACGTATGAAGTTCAAACTGAGTTCCAGTTGTATTTCAAATAACTTCCGATATTAAATGTATTGAAGTACCTATAATATCGAATATGTTAACGTGCTAGTAGCCTGGATAGTTATGATGAGGAAACAATCTTTTGATATATCCTAATAATATATTAAAAATGACATCTTTGTCTGAATTCACTATGATTCCAAATTATCGTTTCTGTCCAAAAATATTATTGATCACTTTGAAAGTACAGTGAATAATATTAAATAAATCCACCCTAATGAAAAACTAAACCTAACAATAAGACTGATTATGTTCCAAGATGTTAAGGCAAGAATGAGTAATATTTATGTAAATAATATTATATGCCCCTCTACTTGACCTAGGTCGCAATTACCATTTTCTGTAAATACTCCGTCAATTAATGGAATGTTCTACTCTAGAAGATTCTAAGGTCAGAATCAAGACTACATCTGTGAACTGGAACTCAGGTGAACATGTTTACACTAATAATGATCTGAATACTTAACTCACAACCATAAATACAATTTTAGCTATGGATTATGCTGTTTACAAAAACAAAGTTCCTGGTCAGGTAAATAGTGGACTTGATTTTGGACAAGGTCAATTACAAAATGTAAATGATTATCACATATAATCAGTAAGAAAAACCAACGAATAATAAAACTTAAAGTAAATATACATAACAATATTTTAATTATTAAATGCTATTCATATAGATCTAATTTGTATGCATCTGATGTATTATGGAACGTTGATTAGATCTTCAAGATAATTGTGATACGAATTTAAATTCCTTTCCCAGTTCGAAAACAAATTTAATGAGTTAGACATTCTAATTCCATGAATAAGTATTTTTTCGTGAGACTGGCTGATAACATATGAACTGTCGTGGTTGACGATTGTAAACAATATAAACTTGCTGTCAAAAGGTTGTTAATGGGCGTTTTATTATGTTTTCATCCAATATGTTTCATACGTGATTCACATGTTTTAAACTATTTGACAGTTCTGAGATTCTGGAAAAGTCACCCATATGATATTCATTTTTGATAACAAAATTCTAGTTTGTGGGAATTAAAAGTGGGTGTTTTATTTCTGGAATTATTACTATTCCAACAAGTAATGAAACGTACTTTCAATCTTACACCAATTTTCTTTGTGGATGAAGGGGTAGAAGCGACTTCCGGACACATAAGAAACTGTTGAGTTCCAGTTGTCAAACTTAACATACGATTTAGACCGGTCTAGACCTCTTTTTGAACATTAAACCTATGCATCCACACACTTTGAGTGCTTCGGACGAACATGTAATATTGTTATTGTGACTTGGTTGGCATTTTATTTATCTGTAATTGTGGTCCTCTCAGCTTGGAAAACTTTCAAGGGAAACTTCGCATAATCTCAAGAATAGCTATCTTCTCTGATGTGGTCACTAGCTATGCAGCCATCATTCATGTAGTCAACATCAATGCAGTTTTGAACAAGCTGTAAACAATCGTATTTGAACATTAAATAGGAACCTTGAGTCGGTGATAATCTATTTTCAATACATGAGTAATTCTAAAATTAGCGATGAAGCTCTTCTTGGTGCATCGTCATTGAAAATCGTATCCCGTATGCTCAGGCTTATAATGAATGCTGAAAATTCGGCCTTAGGGTAAATACGGCCTTCGGTATACGTATAATAGAGATAGATTAATATATGTCAGAGACCGACAACCCCACCAAATATGGTGGGTCTGTTGATACTGAACAAATCAGTTGATGCCTCTTCTATTCATGATTGGTACTTTTCATATAAATTATGAATTTTTGTCCCCTCGATCAGAAAAAAGATGACAGTTGATATATTTCTTGGCAATAGGTAAACGGACTGAGCGACAAGATGACCTATGAAGTATAAAGATTTTACAGATTTTTCGGATGCGCAATGAAATTCATAGATATTGTATTTGTTATTTTTTATCTGTAATTTTGTTTAATAAATATATTCAGATTTCCCTTTGTCTCTTTTTGGCATTCGTTTCGGTTTTTATGCCTGAGGCCTGAAAAGCAAACTGCTGTTGCCTTGCCAAAAAGTTTGGAAACAAATTGGTGTATTAAATGAATTATACGCATACAATTTAACATTGTATTTTTAATTGTTAATTAACACAAGTCTACGCTATTCACATTTAACACGCATGTTGTGCATACTTTTGTTTCATGTTATATTTTACTTCGAAATAAAAAAATTCAAGGCGTTAAACCTTTAAATGAATAAGTATATATTTTACATTTAGGATAATACTATTGAGTTCCAGTTTCCGTATTACCTCTGCTTTCCAATTCATAACGACAATATCCGGGTTATGCCGGGTTAGATCTAAGGATTTTACCTTAATCTTAACCTTAAATTATTAATTGTGCCTTATTTGAATTTCTCTTAACCATTAGAATTAAATACTTGAGATAAATGTTAATGTATTATTTGGAATAAATGCTCAGTCATAATGCAAACATACCTTTCTCTCTCTCTCTCTCTCTCTCTCTTTGTAGTAGCTGAGGGATGTGTATATATATATATATATATATATATATATATATATATATATATAGATAGATAGATAGATAGATAGATAGATAGATGTAACGGACACAGATTATCCATATGATATTTCATAGATTTTAAACTTAAAGTTGTTTCAAGGAGATTGATCGTCAAAGTAGTTCAGCATGCTCTTTCTTCATGCTAACGCGGGTGGAGGGTTAGGCAAAATTATATTCCTGTTACCCCAAACTTAATTGGCTTTGCATAGAACTAAGTCCCTGTTCGAAAAGTTTGCAAATTTGGCTACAATTCCTCAACAGGCAGTTATGTTATTAATTCTATATCATATTGCACTGGATCGGTAACGGTACGTGTTGTATGCACATTCCCCTTCTAGTCCCAAATCTTTTCCAGGACATATACGATCGAAATGTTGTTTTTAAAAAAGATACACTTACTTAGTTATATGTAAATCTAGACAATTTTTTCACTAACAGTTCCCTACCCGAATTTCAAAATTACGGGCACAGCATATAAACGGATGACAAATAATCTATTTTCTTTAAAGTGAACTAACGTTAATGGAAATATATACTGTTTAGAGCTAAGTACCACAATTTTGTGAATAAATATAAATTTATTTCAAGTGAACTATTAGAAACGAAGATGTACCATACTATCATGCATAACATAAAGTATCTTAATAGTTTCGACTTCCGCTTAAACAGGACATGCATAATTATAAAGATTTTTTCTTTCATCTCATTTTGACATAGTTATATTTAGAGCAGGATTGCTCTGTTGATCGACACCTTTTCATTATAGCAAGGAGTGTTTGGGAAATTCACTGTAGATTCATAACACTCAACGGTGTTTTCGATCTAAACTCGTTTCGATACAATCGATCGCCTTTAATCCAGAGACGCAATTTGAAAAGTATTTCTCAGAAACTGCTCACCCTTCGTGCATACTGTTACGAACAAAACTCGACATTTCTAAAATATTAGGAAATTAATTTCTAATATCAGAAAATCAATTTCTTATAATGTACAATCAGTTGCTACATTTAAAAATATCTTTCGTTTTATCTTAAAAAATATTTAACAAAATCTTTTTAATTAAAATATTTTCATGACAGAACACATGATTGACTCGTATAAAAAAATATAGTTTTATATTATAATATTCAACAGTTTGCTTTACAGTCCCCACTTTGTCGCCGGTAAGGTTTATATATGCAAATCATGCAAATTAGATTTGGTTACTACTACTACTACTACTACTACTACTACTACTACTACTACTACTAATAATAATAATAATAATAATAATCTTTATTTGTAACAGATGATACCTGTCCAGATTATATTTATTGATTAAAAAAGTACGGAGGAAACACAACATACAAATTCTAGGATTATCAGACTGACGATCTAATAATTCCAAAGTACTTGTACCAAAAATACTCTATATTAGAAAATTCAAAGCAGATGAAATTAATATATCAGTCTGACTATATTAATAGATTTTTTCTGTTAGTGCAGAGCTGATATTTTGGACAAGTATATTTATTTGCGTTTCATCCCATATATATATATATATATATATATATATATATGTGTGTGTGTGTGTGTGTGTGTGTGTGTGTGTCTCTTGCTGTAATACTTTCATTATTTTCACTTTTGATGGTCAGATAATCAGCTAGACCCAAGTGAATTATTGTTGGTTGATGAACATATTTCATTCTGTTACCACACTTGAAGGTAGTTGGACATGAAAAAATGGTTGATCTAAAAGTGAGTAGCATATTGTTGCAGCAGAGTTATCTTGTATACATGTAAAACTTCTGATACCTTTGCCATCACAACATCTAAAATTTACAATCTTCATTCCAGATAGCTTTCATAATTTCAGCAAATTCTCACCATATCGATTTAGTGCCTTTCCGTCATTGTTTGCTCTTTCCACTAAATCAATATCCTCGAAATTGACAATATTTTCATCAATGATCGTTTTACTATCATATACAATAAAATCAGGTTCTGTTGAGTTATATGCATTGAAATATCCACCAATATATGCTACATTAAAAATTAGATTTACCATAACAGATTGTACACAAGGGGAGAATATCGACCAAACCATGTTTTGTTTCTTTACTCGGAATTTGAAGGATATTGAAATTACATCTTATATCTTCTTTTCCATATACAGCACTACCATAAGGATAACGTTTCGCATCAAACCCTTTATCTCTTTCACTTTTGTAAAGTATTAAACCACTTATGTCGATTGTATCATGGACTCAAGACTCGACCAGTGCAAAAATATCAAAATCACGCATAAAATGTATCAAACCAATATAATCCATTTACCAAAAGAAGAAAAACGCTAGTTACCTTTTGTGATGCAAGACGTGATTTTCAATCTTCAGAAATGCATTTTAAAATATTGGATCTCACTGTGTGTTGCTAGAAACTTTTCTAATATTATAGAATAGTTGATCTTCCATGAAATTGGATTTTTAATTTTAGGAAATGATTTTATAAAATAGATGGAAATATATATAATAATTTTGTAAGGTTAGAATTTGATTATCAATTAAGAGAAAAGTAGAAATATGACTTGTATGCATAACAAAATTATATTCGGAAACAGCCAGATGCCTTTCTAGGTACTAGAAACATCAAATTTGTTTGTGCCGACAACAGTTCCTGGATACTTATCCAGGATAATATTTATGGTTTTGTTCATAATTGTAACATCTTCCAGCTGCATACAATTTTAGTACAAACTTCTTTCCAAATTGAAGCGTCAAAACATGTTTAACGACAAAACGAAATAAAACGTGTTTAATAGATTGACTTTATCAATTTTCGGAATTTGATAGAAACTACTCCAACAATAGAATACAAAACAAAAAAACATAGTACAACATTTCTACTTTGTAGCATACCCATACCTTAATAGGTCCAAAAGAACCTAATGCAAGCAAATTCTATATTGTTCTGTAGTAAATACGATAAAAACGTCATTAAATATGTTACAAATGAAATATATTATAAGCTCTTTCAGCAATGAATTCACACAATTTGTGTTCATAAGACCACTGATACTTAACGTGTATAATTTATTTCCTCAAATGCCAAACTATACATTTTGGTTCTAGATTTGTATAACTTTACATAATTATTATATTCTCACTTGTCTGTGATAAATTTCACAATACACTGGCATTCAGATTTTGTTTAGGAAGGATCAGAGTGGACTAATAAATAAAGAAACATGTTGGAATATGAATACGTCTAAAGCAATACTTGATATTAAAGCAATGCTCTTTGCATGAACGTCTATGGTGGCACTTTAAGTGAAAACAAGACACTATAAAATAACAATTGAAATTAAGCACTACACTTTGCAGTAACATCTAGAAGTACATTAAATGCAAAATACAGTTGAACGCGTACATGAAGAAGCCTTTAACATATCTGATACTAGTGACGGGATCAGCGTCATCCCAGAGTGCTACAACACTAGATCAGGAAAAGCGTATGAAAAATCTCAGCTGCTGCAGGTACCATTCAGTATCCAGCTTCCGAACATGATTAAATGGATAGTATATTGTCCTAATACAACCCTGAGTGCCATAAATACACAGGAATCCGATAACGCTAAATACATGGATAGTATTAAGCACTTCATATAAATGCGAACAATGCAGAACAGTATCGCCGCCGAAACTGCCTCGTATCACCGGTGTCCCAGAACGCCACTGTGAGGAGCAAGATAAAGCTAGACGTAAGCTACTTTTCGACAAAAGGAAGTTAGTGAATCCATGTGGCGCCTGGACATCTGATGAATTCGATTATCCGCATCAATTCTGTTGAGGACCTGGCGGAACTTCTACCTGATGTAGATTTCAATTACCTTTCCAATGAGCATACGAACCAAGCTCGTCTACCGCTGATAGAGATATAAAACACCAGTTCATAACCAAAGAAAGTCACATTTCGTTTTCACTTATATTCGTTGTTGGTCTATTTCTGCCTGCCCTTTTGAAAGTTCGAAACACTTCTCCTTAGTTAATATTAATATTGTTGCCAAATTATATTGATATTTTGTCGAATATTCCTTTCCATAACTGCAACATTTCCCCTTTTGAAATACACCCAATCGACATTTTATTTTCAATTTTACTCAGAATTGTATACAGGTATTCATTTTCAACGTTTTTCAGTAACTTAATTATTAAACGTGCACCTTTTATGCTCGTTTTCGTTTTGCACACTATTAGAGAAGAAAGTTCATACAATTTTGTTTTACAATACCATTTGAAACTCAGGCTGACATTTTGTAATTTGTTTTCGCGAAATGTTTTTATGCATCTTTCCATTTCTTTAGTACACAATACCTGTGAAATTCAAAACTATAATAATCAAGACAGTGTATAATGTACGATATAGCTTATAATGCAACGTACAATGCTTATTTCTTCATCAACATATGCAAATTACTTAAAATTTAAAAGAAGCATACCCTAATGTGGTAATGAGGTTATATCGTCGTTCAAATATCATATTTACACTTATGCTTCATGGATTATGTTCATTATCCAATGATGCGATGATAGTACAATCTCTGTTTTGTTCAAAGTGCACAAGTCCTCGCTGTTTTCATATGGAATCAAGTTCATTGGTAACAAAAATCGTGCGCTAGTAAAATATTCCTATTTGAGTAATATCGGTTTCTCACTGTTTCTTGTTCGCGTTCTATTTACCCTAGTTCAGACGACCTGGTTGCTGAACTTACTGATAAGAGCTGCTGACACTCATCCTAATAGGGGTCCAGATCATACCGCCTCATTTAACAGGTTCTCATACGACACATCTACCCGCTAAGCTCTGTAATGTTCAAGGCATTTTGTCCAAAATAGATACATTGCATGCATAATTTTATATTTTTGCCTTGTCTGAAACTTGACCGCAGTTTCTTTGATTATTTTTCCCTCCAAATTTACATCAACCAAGTCAGGAAAGGTCCTGAAGGTGACATTCAAGTTTGGGGTTGGACAAACGAAATCTTGTTTGGACTTCTATCAACATTAATAAAACAATTCAAAGTCAGTGTTTAACATTTCAAAATTATATTGTCTGAAATTGCACAACTCGGGCGGCATTTAAAACACTTGAGCCAAAAGAACATTTGTGTTTTACGTTCAAGTTTATTTAAATCAGTGACTCTAAAACTTTGTTCTACAAGGCTTATAGTAAAAGTCTTTTAGGTCGTGTAGTCGTGCATCACCGATTGATTCAGTAATCCAGTACAATCCTTATATTCTGACGATTAGACTCGACGTATTCTTTTCCTGACACATTTTAGTACATGACAACAAGCCCATAACGATCTATAATTTTCGTTTGGAAGTGTCTTCATAACAGTTCAGGTGCAGATTATTCAATAATCAGGATTGAATAGGCCTTGGTCAAGCAAAATTAGTATTATATTTTAAAGCAATAATCTAAATTTAATTTCATTTATGTAAATGCTCATTCATCTGCATGACATTTACTATATCTAATTATGCCACGTTTGAAACGCTGTTTATATACATACAGTTAGATATGTAAACACAAAAAATACGAATCAATAGAAGTTTCAACATGTAAGATGTTTTTTGCCCAGCATGGTGTGCAACTAACTGTTCCATCCTTCAGAAAATGAAAGAGACATTTGGCCCCTGAAGAAGCCGAAACATCAAGGTAAATTTCCAGAGCTTGTATTCACGTTGAGCCAGATATCAGGAGAATTCAAGATTTTACGATTGTTGCAAGATAAATGCCAGTAACATTTGTGAAAGTTAATAACACATGCAAAATAAGACTCTTCGGAGTGATTGGTGGAATTATTATCATAAACCAGCCTTCGTTGTAGAAGTTAAATTGAGCACAAGTGTAATCATGTATGGATTTTATTTTATATCAAGAACATGATAAGGTGATCACTCACTAATAAGATTTGATAGTATAACGACTGGAAAATGGAAATAATGGAAAAACATGTAATCTAAGTGTTTACTGTGTCAATACCTGTCTAAAAGTTAATGTGACAGCATATCTACAAAATACAAATTTTCTTTAATTTGATATTTAAAAAATTATGTTTCACAGTGTATACTTGTTATATAAAATGCTTATGAAAGTATTCAAATACTTAGGCATATAACAATTATTGAATTTCTCATTTATTTGTTTTATTTGTCAATACTTTCAGATGCCTTTTTAGCATTTTATCATTTTCCCATACGATGATAAAAGATCCATGGACTTGATGAAATCACAGCAAATGCCACCTTACTTGAGCTCGGGACATCATGTTCCATCATCGCACCATAATGCGGACACAATCTTAAATTGATGTGTCTTTTTCGTCCAAGACAAGAACACTTCTCGTAGCAGCTATTTGTGCTCTTTGCATTCAAAGATTTTACGTAATTGCTCATTTTAGTAGATATCTGAATTCACTTGCTTGTTGTATGTCCTACAAGGAATGTGTATGTGCAGATTTTCATTTCCATTGTCAGGAGGTTAGAGGACATTCAAAATAACGGTTCGACAATTATCGATAAAGTTGACAAAAATGAATTATTTAACGACTTTTTACAGAGCAAACTGTACTAGATGAAACATATGTTTACCTTCTAAATATATCATTACATACGGATCTAAGCCTAAGTTCCATAAAACTAGGAACGTAATGTTTTCAAAAGGCCTTCCTCTTTGTTAGTCTTATGGTCCCATTTGTCTAAATAACTGTATTCTGCGTAAACATTTCCATTGTATCTAACTGGAGACCAATATCGCTTCTCAATAAGTATGGCAAAGGTTTTGAAATACTAAATTTTACAAAACATATTCAGTTACCTCCGAGGTAATACCATTCTGACATCTTTCCAGTCTTGTTGTATTCTGGTTTATCCTATATTCAATTAATTGACTTATCTATATGCTACGTACTACAATGCAATGAATTCCGGTAAGAATATTAGAGCAGTCTCTTACGACATAAGTAAAGCTTTTGACCGAGTGTGGCAAAAACGACTCGTTAAAACATTGAAAACTACTGGTATAACAGGAAGCTTTATAAAATAGCTCTCTAGCTAGTTCAGTGGCAGAATATTGCGAGTGATATTTCCCTGCGTGTTTTCAGAGTGGAGGTGAAATAGATCTAGTGTAGGCAAGGATCTACTTTAGGTTCTTTACGCTCTTCATGTGCACAAATGACATTATACATGTTTTCCATTCCAATACCAGTTTAGTTGCAAAATGATTCAAGACTCTTTTTAATTGTACATAATCTAGTTGTAACCTCTCATAACCTCAATTGTGACTTTTTCTCAGTGGGCAAATATTTGCTTGTATCTTTCAACCTTTCTAAAGCCGAATCCCTGACAATGTCATGGAAAATTAATAAACGAATCCATCCACCTCTATATATGCTCAATCAAAGAATTAATGATGTTGAAAGGGAAGCAAACCTATTCCTCTAAAACAACTGTTCATGGCCCAAACAACGAGGATTATATAAAGGAAAACGCATGACCAAGAAATAATATAATGCGTGAACTCAAATTTGCTTGAGAGTAGATCATAAAAAATTATATTTGCTTCTTTTATACGACGCATTCTGGAATATTTGGTTTGGGAAAACTGTTCATTACTCGAGAAAAAGGAACTCGAAAAAAATGACTAATAAGGCAACAGAACCTGTAATTGGTGCATCGAAATTGTTGTCTTTTAAAGCAATATATCAAGGAAGAGGAAGGGGAAAATCTTGAATCCAGACTTCAAAAATACAAACGTACACTCTTCTATACAACGACAACTGTTCAAACTCCCATATCTCAGATCTCTCATTCTACAAGCAGTTAGTGGTATTACTCATGTGACTTATGTAACATAAATAATTTCGAATTTGAACAGTCTTTATTTCTATCTTTTCCTTCCCTCGACCATTTTAGAATGGAATACATCACCTATCTATCGAGACTCGACAAATAGACTCGATTCCAGCTTCAAAAGTACGTTAAATACTCGCTACACGTGTGTTCCCAGGCACTTTTATTGGGGTAGAAGGACATTTGAGATTCTTCGTGCCCAACGTAAAACAATATTTTGTGTGATGATACAAGGTTCCGTGTGAAGCAACGACTCATCCAGAAGGCAGCACTGTTCATTCTTAATTTTAATTTTTTTTTCTTCCTTTACATTTTGTCCTTTTTATTTTGTGCGTCTCTTTTTATCCCATTTTCTCAACGTTTAACACAATGTTATACATATTTTGATTTACAATTTCTCGTTTTAACTCCTTTCTTCCTTTATCATCATATTTGAAACACTCTGTTGTTTTAATTCCCCTGCTTGATATACCTTAGCTATATGAAAATGTGCTGCCTTGAGAATCTTCACTTTGAATTTTTTGAATATTTAGATGTTTTATTAAACCTTAATATCATCCGTAATGTGATCATTATCATATGTATTTACAAATTTTATATCGTAAATGGAGAAGAACATTATCAACTAATGGTTTTCGTTCTAAACCTTTACGTTCTGTATTGTACCTCTTGTAATCTCCAATTAGACATTTATGATCTATAATCTGTTTAAACTGAGTTATAATCGTTCCACCAAATTCACTACGATAAATTTCATTTCTATGAAATTAAGTTATATAGGCTGGATGGTAAACCTTTCTCAAGGGCAGATCTTGTAATTTATTGCAATTACTTTAAGAACACAGTTGCATTTGTTCTCCTAACGCATTGGTTAATAATTTTATGTACTAAGCCACCATTAGCCATGAAAAAAAGTAAGTGAGGATATCGCTGTAGTATCAATAGAGATATACATGTTACTAATTTGCTTTATTGTGAATTCACCATTCATTTGACGTTTCAGTAATTGTGCATACACATGGTCGTTATCACGGTCATATTATCACTACAGAGGATAAAACCTTCTCCGTGTAAAACTGTTTACCTCATATATGCAGAAAAAAACAAGGTATTCTTAAAATGTCATCCGGATTGATTCCTAACGAACTGTATAAAATCTGTTTTAACTGTTTAACAGTGAAAGTTATGCTTGAACGATACAGTGAGAATGTCACACAGCGAACGTTTCTGGATTTACCTCCCCGTTTCCGATACAATTGAACACAGCCAACGAAGGCGTACCGGAAGAATATCACGTGCCATGTAAATTCATTAGGCAACTAGGAATGGAAAAATTACCCTGTAACGTGTTTAGAAATGTCCGAATTGACATCCGTGAGGAAATTTGGATAATCTTCTGTGACTACGGGAAATTCCACGTATAGGTCAGATATCGTATAAAAGCAACATGCATTCTATACTTCCACATACATTATTCACAAAACAAATAAATTTGCGAAACTTCTGTTGCATATTGTACATTAATTTACATTCAGTATTGTCATTAATTACCAGCATTTCAAAAATGAAATTCCATTTGGGTAAGTCTCTCTCTCTCTCTTTCTCTCTCTCCCTCTCGCAAAGACTTACAAAACTGTCCCTAATAGCAGCCACGCTAAGCGCTCAGCATGAAGAGGTTAGTGTTAGATATGGTCGGCCTGTTGTTATGGTAATGTGAATGTGGGACATCATGGTACATGTATGCGGCATGATGCCCCGGTGCTATACATCACTATAAACTGTCACACTACCGTCATCGTAGCGAAATGACTAAATAATTCTTAAAGCATCGTTAAAAATCCTATATATATATATATTTCTCGGTCGGACACAAGACGACACACATATCACTTGAAGAGATTGAAATTGTTTCGATCGATGTTTCTCCATTACATCCTGGATATCATTTTATAAATTTTATTTCCAGTGGCTAAACATGTCAATCTTACTGACTAAAGTTGGAGACATTGGGTACATGTATATTTGCTGTGTAACCGTATGCAGGTTAGAGGTATATTGTCCACGTATACTGTCATCAAGTCATTAAAGTATCAGTATTACCAGTCAAAACTCCTCCACTGGAACTCCCTCTGAGGCAAACACTAATCCGCACTGATTTATTGACTTTTCTTATCTTGCGTAGTTGTCTCAGCATCCCTGAGAAATATACTCCTCCATTTCAAACTCTTTCCTTCCTTTGTATAGAGATTTAAGTAAGAAAATCGAAAATAATATAATATTAGAAAAGCTCCATTATGTGGAAATATGCCTAAATGTGCAAGATAAAATAGCTGAATTGTTGCCAGGTAGATCAATAAAAGGGAACTATCTTTAAAATGAACAATGTTGTCATTGATAGATCTTTGAAGGTTTTCATCCCTTTTATCAATGCTTATTAACCACAGATCAGTATTTCCATAATTAAAGGAGGATGACAAACGAAAAGAAATATTATAATCATTGCCGTTGTATTTTAACAGACAGTGTTTCCACTGGATAAAAAGAATCGTTACGCTAAGAATGTCACATTGTCCCAGCCAGCTGTACGTATGTATGCGTTAGCACAGTGTTTTTAAGTAACTGAACCCTTATTTGAGTCAATAAACTAAATTAGTTTTCAACACGCACACGGTCTACCTTATTATATGTGTAATTAAATGTGTCACTAACTTACCGTACTTACCTTTCTCCAGGTCCTGTATACAGCTTGATTTTCAGCAGTCTTCTGGTTACTTTAGAGCTGTTTCGGGCCTTTGGTGCCCCAGTTGGCGACATTAACAACTCCATCAAGACACCATGTGGGGGCCCTGTAACGATTACAACAGCAAACAAAACAACCAGCATCGAGACGATATCGAAGCTACATATACTCGTCAATGAAGCCAAATCTCTTGCAGGAACTTCAAAATTTGAGGTCAGCATAACTATCATTAATTGTTTAACGCTAAAGTTAGACGTTAGAACATTAAGCAGTGTGTCATTGTATATTTTACTGTGAAGTAATCTCTACATTTATATATATATATATATATATATATATATATATATATATATATATATATATATATATATTGTTGCAAACTAAACTATTTAAAAATAACGTGCACACCGACCTACTACTCTCAATTCCTTTCTTAATTCTTGCATGTTTATCAGAATAACACATACGTTTCATGAAAAATGGAATAAATTTTATTCCCAAGCACCCAAAACTCGTCAGATAAATACATGTATTAACAGTTAAAGACAATACAATCATATATACAACAGGAGTTTAAGTATTAAGGTAGGAGCGACGAAATATAATTTGCGATGAAAGAAATGCTCACATGGTTATTTCCAATACATGTTTGATTTTTCTTTCCTTGCATATTTGCAGATGTCTCAGTCTATAGGTAGCTCTGATATGATCCTGTTTTTGGACAGCTTGAAGTTTTTTAATACTATCAATGCTGACGAAGTTAAATTCGGCCTTGACATTAAGAAAAGTGTAAGTATACATTTCAATAACAGTGTTAAATTTAATGTATTTCTACATTTTTAGTTATATACGACAGCGACCTGCTGATTGACATACGATCCCTTTTGTTACATGTAACTAATTCCATTCAGCCATTTTGGCAAATTCTTAATTTCTTGTTAACTTGATCTTGCGTTTAGATTAAAGTTCTTCCTAGACTGCTCATATTGTTTTATAACTTTCGCCATAGAAAATATGTGTGAATGGATTTCTACTGAACAAAAACGAAACGACAAATCCTGTATATATTGAATTTCTTTGCGATTTAATATGGTTTCTTCAATACCAATCAACTAAAAAAATTGTCGGATTTGTTATCCTTGGAACATACTTCGTATGTATCAAAAGAACTTACATAAGAATATGAATCCAAAGCGTGATTATTTGTTCAAACGATGGCAAATGAAAGATTTCATACAGAGAAAATCGCCGAGTCGGAAGCAAAGGTAAGATTAATGATGTTAATTGTTTCTTGGAGCATTTTTATTTATCTGTATTTTTATTATTTCAGCTCGGACAACTTTTCAAAAGCAACTTTGGAAATTTCTCCGAGCTAGTAATCTACACAGATTTAGCAGCTGGTGATGCAGCCGCCAATCATGTAGTCAACATCAAGGCCGTTTTAAACAAATTGTGGACTGTCTTGTGCGAGCTTCAAATCGGAACGTTGAGTCAGGGAGAAACTCTCACTCAATACTTAAATACGTCCATAATTAGCAACGAAGTTCTCCTAGTTACCTCCCCAGAGAACATTTTATTCCGTAACTACATAATTATGCGGGATGTGGGAAAAAACCTGGAACAATTCAGCCTTCTGTATAAGTATATAAAAGATAGATTATAATTTATCTGCTACAAGTGATTTCACCACAGGATATGGGCCTGCCGCCAGTCAGGATATCACATGCTACCTCGTTTGTTTGTGGAGTTCTATTTTCCGTATAAAGTATTAAATTGTTCCCATTCCTCTATCGGTGCAATAAGGTAATCGTTGATATATCTCTTGACCATAGAGATACAATTCAGAACTACACTATGGTCTAATTGGAAACGCATCGTTACGAAACTGATAGTAGGACATACACCTTATTTGTAAATATAAAGTATTAAATTATTTCCATTTCTCGATTAGTGCAGTAAGGAGTCGTTGAAATACTTATTGACAATACATGCGCCAGTTTTGAACTAACGATGATCTAAGGAGCACGTATCGTAGGGAAACTGAAAATGGCAAACACAAATAAAATCCAGCCACATAATATGGTTCATAAATATCGCCTTATTTGTAAACCTGTATTTATGAATGTGTTCTTTTTCGCTTTCCTGTTTTTCTTTTTTCTTCATATATTTATTCAACTCGTCTTTGAAACAACGAGCTTTACAAATGTATACAGTTTCTTTCTCTTGCCAAACAGTCATGAATGCATTGTTTTGACGTCAAATTTAACATGGAATTTGACATGTTTGTGTATTTTGTTTTGATACAACAGTATTATACATGTAAATGTGAAAGTAGAACGAGAAAGGCTGTTCGAGTTTTCATATGAATCTGACGCAGATGTTCAGTACTCTCTGAACCAGATTCGGTGTGTTAGGCTTTGCATGGATAATTAATTGACGTGTAGCGGAAGAAATGTTGTAATGTTCTGCTTCAGAACTGTAAGTAATATTAACATGGTCTGACAATGTCAAGAATGTGTGTTGTAGAATGAAAGTTTGTTATCCGCAAAATTGCATTCTCTAATTTATTTCTTGTATATGTGCCGTAAATGTCTCAGAGAATTTTACATATCTGAAACTCTTTGAAATCCATGCCTGTGATAGCCATATTTATTGAATAAAGTTTCCTTTTGGACTTAAAATTATTTCTTGGTGTTGTTGTCAACATAAGTATTATTATTATCATTCCGAATATAGTCCAAAACTTCAGTCTTACACCGCCGTTTTACAGCCCATTTATGAAAGTACGTTGTTTGTTTTTCAAAAGTTTTTTTTATATATGTGATAGTAGAGAAGATGCTCTTTTTCAAACTAATTGTGATGAAGTTTTTCATTTCTCCCCTAACCGAAATGGGAAGAGTGCAACATCTTCGTAAAAACATTTAAGCTCATGTATTTAGACTACTAAACAAAAATAGCAGTGGGTGCATTTACAATTGCGTAACGAAACGTTTAAGATAAATACTCGCTTTGGGTTTGTTTTGTATAAAATTAATTACCTCATAAATTCTTTTTGTTGACATATTTATTTCAGATTCCTTCGCGTGTTTTATGTCTGATTCTAAATGGTGGGTAATGTTTTTAACAAATGAAATGTCACACCCTATTAGGATGATGGTTGTCGTGAACTGAAACATCTTTAACAGAACATTAGCATTTAACTCCGTATCTTTCTCACTCTTATGTCCATATTCTACCCATCATCTTTATCCTCTAATATATTGCCACTAATAGACAAGTAATCTAATCTATTTGACCTCATCGCACGATTCGCTAGAGCTTTGTTAGGAAAATATTCAAGCAGTACGATGGTTACTAATGACAACCCAATTAGCCATTTATTGGAGCAATATTCTGTCCTTAGCCTATCATTGAAGACCTAAATGATAAAGCTGACGATTAGCTTCAGGAACAGCTGATCCTTCACTTTCTTTAGTTAGAGAAAGCTAATGCTTTGCCCAGTATCTCAATATGTATTATGCTAAAGATCTACAATACTGAATATTTCTTAAAATGTTTCTCATACATATGCACCATTAGTCCATTCCGAATAAACTGAAAGTGGAGCCCCAGGTACCCTTAACCGATATATGTAATGCTCTGTAGCATTAATGCTATGCTCATTTTGCATTGAGTAACTCAATCAACTAAACACTGGTGATTTATATGCTAACATTTTGTTGTCATCAAAGTCATGTGATTACTATTGGAATTAAAACGGTTTGCATGCAAAAATTTTGATAACATCTCTTTAGGTAATTACAAGGATATTTTAAATATTACGATCAATACATATTCATACATATTCATTACAAACTTGCTCTAATACATCATACAATATTCCTAATATAATTATATTTGGGTAGGCATTTTTCAATACGCTCAGACACAGACAGACACATGCCCCACATGATGTCCTAATTCTCGTCTCGATTTCCGTATCTTGTATCCATCTAGGAATGATTTTAAATCACACCAAGGTTTTTCTTCAGTCAATTACAGTATTTAAAAAAATCTAATATTACGCATATGAAAACTACGGTCTACTTTGTTATTCAATTACCAACACTGTCCAAAAATCTATAAGTTAATGATGTGCAGGTAATTATAATATTGCCAAATTCCAATTACATGTGTCACTTATAAAAGTGGAATAGGTAGTGAAAATGTTTTCTCATGTAGAGGATAAATCCGCTTCCAACAACAGAGGTAAGTCACTCTTTATTTTAGAATAACTGTATTATTAAAGCGTTGAACGCAAAGAAAATACGTTGCATTTCGAAAAAAAATCTTAAAATACTTCTAGGTAAGACATCAAACGGTAAAAATGACTTCAGGAAGACAAATAAAATGTCTCTATATTTATTTGTTGTTAATGGGTTTTTGAATGTTCTCTTTTAGTAGGTATACCGTTTCCAATAAATAGAAAATATCATTATTCCTTTCCTGACTAGTGGCATGTAAATGCCAATTGGCAATGCATATTCATTCGTTTTCGCAGCGCATCGCATTTAAGTAACCGATCCCTTGTAACAGTCAATATATCATACTTTTGTTCAAACAAGTATACCGTCTACCTGTATTACCTGTATAATGAAAGGTGTTACTGATATCACCTATAGACCTATTTTCAGGTACGGCATAGAGTTAGGTGTTTAGCGGTCTTGTAACTACGCTAGAGACATGTGGTATCTGAACGACCCAGTTTGCCATCTAATTACACCATAAAGATACCTTGCATAAGCCCCTTAGGGAAGCAAATACGTAAATAAGCAAAGGGACACTATCACAAATACATATACTAGTCAATAAGGCACATTCCCTTTCAGGAACGTTAAAATTTGAGGTCGACATATTGTACATGAGTTGCATGAAACAAACTTCGCTCTCAGTAAATTGTATATTCCTTTGACATCTATGAAGTTACCCCTCCCCCCTCTCTCTCTGATTCCGGCGCAGAATTAACATAGCTATTGCGATCGTTGGTTGTCATTTCGAGATTTTAATATACTAGTATCTTCAAGTTTAGGAAACTCTTATGAGAAACTTTGAATATTTCTCATCGAGAGATATACTGATTTGGCCGTAAGTGATGAAGTCGCCAATCATGGAGTCAAGGTCGTTTTCAACAAGTTTAGGACTGTCTTATGTGAGCTTCAAATCGGAAGTTTGAGTCATGTACTTAAATTCCATAATTAACGATCCAGTCCTCGTAAGTACCTTTCGATCCCATTATCTTTTTCTAAAGCTGCATCACCATGTGGGATGTTGAGAAAAAAACCTACGACAATTCAGTCTTCTGTTTAAGTGTATAAGAAATAGATTATGATTTATTTCCTATAGGGAACCGGACGAAAGAACACGGGTCTGTCTCCGTTTAATATATCAGGTGCTGCCTCTTTAATTCGTAGATTGATGCTTTTTTTGTTAATGTTTCCTCATTTTATTAATATATTCAGTTTGCACCATTCATGTAGGTGTTGACTTTAAATAATCCAATACCATAATATATTCAAAATAACATTACCAATCATTATGTAACATATCGGAAGTCTCGTAACCGATCACCGTGGATCCAGCGTTGCTGTCTTAAATAATATTTCGTCCAGTCGGCGTTTTATTTAGTTTTTTTTTATATACTTTTCGTCGTCGTATTCACGAGAGCTATATTGAAGGCAATATTTGTCGCATTCAAAAATATGAATTTGTATGTTTCCATTAGACGACACAAAGGATTTGCAACTGATGCACAATTCATTCTTTAAACAGTCTGCCTGGATTGCAAGCTGCTCTGTACAATGCAGCTAAATGCGCTTTCACTATTTCAAAATGTATATATTTTCATAGCAAATGTCTTCATAATAGGCAAATGATGCTCTTCAGTTTCTGATAACAGAAAATTGTTTGTATTTGAAATCCTCAGATAAAAATGTTCTAATACAGTATTAATTTAACAAACTAAACAAATTTTTTATTATTCTTTCGGATACTAATTCTAAAAATATTTTGGACGATAATTTATATTATTATATATTGTTTTGAATACATTATAACACTCTAATCCTATTTAGTTTTGAAAACGTAGTACTGCTTGTAATAATAATAATAATAATGCCACAACGTCCATGATAAAATTATTTCATGTCAAAGCTCAATTAACATCTTAATTTTAATTTCCTCTACGAGGCACCTTAATATTTAGCTTGGGGTCCACGAGTCCATTATTATCCATGAGCAACATTGTGCAATCGTATTCTTGGATTAGGTAAAACCGTCTGCAGCGTAAGTTTTTGGGGGAAAGTCCTCCTGCATTTGTGATTATTTGACAATATGTCTCTGGAAATTCGTGGGGAAAAAAGTAAATGAAGGTCTTGTTACAAAAATAACAGTCTCAGAGCCAATAAGGCAAAACGACGAAGTATTCTTATTTTCGCTGGATGATTGTATTGTCATACACCAGAAGATTTGCAATTTTCGGCGTCAACTATGTTGAATCAATATTTCGGATTTAGGCTAGCGAGATACGCCGTGATACTGAGTACAGCTTCTAACATAACTGGGGAAGCACGCAAGTGACCACGCATACACATATCTTCTTTAGATATTCAAAACAATTGCAAAAATATACTTCAAATTTTGCATCATGAATTTCCTGAAAATATACTTTCTTCCTTCTGCAAATCCGTAACTACATGAGCTATGGCATGGGTTCTAAAGCTTGCTTACACATTTAATGAAATTGTACTGTAATTTTGACTATGTTCCAAGTTAATTCTACTCACTCCACTGAAATTGAAATGAACGTGAATCTCGAAAGCGTCTTTTTGATAATTACAATTGAAAGAGTTCATATGTTTTCACGTTATGATTCCAGTCATTCAGTGACAGAACGGACAAACATGCAGCCAAGTCAATAAGTGTCCCAGTCACCCCAGCTCAAATCACAGACACATGCATTTCGTATGCAATTGAAACAACTAATAAATCCAGCGGGACTGAGTAGAATCGACAAAACAAACCAAAATCCATTCATTCCATACCAACTGGAAAAGATGTTGCAATACACATTCATTCACAAGATGACTCTAAATTTCAAATTTAAGTAGAGCAAAAGCGGCAATTCATTTTGAAAGTGATGTCGAGCGCGCGACTTACTTCAATCTTTGACGGGAAGAGTTATGTGCGCTTTAGTATTGTTGTGTCTACTAATAAATCTGCGCTTGTATTTTTTTAAAAATACAGCATGATTTCAATTATGTCGTTTCTTATAGTGTATTTTTATTTATACATTAAGCCTTAGGTACAATAAGTAATGGAGTATATGATAAAAAGTTTACTGCATTTGTATGTGATAATATGAACTCGTTTTGTTGGATGGATATACCGCATTCCCAAGGTCGTGCAATATATCTATCCGACAAACTCGTTCATCATTTCCATACAAAAGCAGTAATCTATAAATATTGTGAAATAAATTCTACCTAGTTCTAAAGGTTCTATTACAAGTCCAAACGTATGAAGTTCAAACTGAGTTCCAGTTGTATTTCAAATAACTTCCGATATTAAATGTATTGAAGTACCTATAATATCGAATATGTTAACGTGCTAGTAGCCTGGATAGTTATGATGAGGAAACAATCTTTTGATATATCCTAATAATATATTAAAAATGACATCTTTGTCTGAATTCACTATGATTCCAAATTATCGTTTCTGTCCAAAAATATTATTGATCACTTTGAAAGTACAGTGAATAATATTAAATAAATCCACCCTAATGAAAAACTAAACCTAACAATAAGACTGATTATGTTCCAAGATGTTAAGGCAAGAATGAGTAATATTTATGTAAATAATATTATATACCCCTCTACTTGACCTAGGTCGCAATTACCATTTTCTGTAAATACTCCGTCAATTAATGGAATGTTCTACTCTAGAAGATTCTAAGGTCAGAATCAAGACTACATCTGTGAACTGGAACTCAGGTGAACATGTTTACACTAATAATGATCTGAATACTTAACTCACAACCATAAATACAATTTTAGCTATGGATTATGCTGTTTACAAAAACAAAGTTCCTGGTCAGGTAAATAGTGGACTTGATTTTGGACAAGGTCAATTACAAAATGTAAATGATTATCACATATAATCAGTAAGAAAAACCAACGAATAATAAAACTTAAAGTAAATATACATAACAATATTTTAATTATTAAATGCTATTCATATAGATCTAATTTGTATGCATCTGATGTATTATGGAACGTTGATTAGATCTTCAAGATAATTGTGATACGAATTTAAATTCCTTTCCCAGTTCGAAAACAAATTTAATGAGTTAGACATTCTAATTCCATGAATAAGTATTTTTTCGTGAGACTGGCTGATAACATATGAACTGTCGTGGTTGACGATTGTAAACAATATAAACTTGCTGTCAAAAGGTTGTTAATGGGCGTTTTATTATGTTTTCATCCAATATGTTTCATACGTGATTCACATGTTTTAAACTATTTGACAGTTCTGAGATTCTGGAAAAGTCACCCATATAATATTCATTTTTGATAACAAAATTCTAGTTTGTGGGAATTAAAAGTGGGTGTTTTATTTCTGGAATTATTACTATTCCAACAAGTAATGAAACGTACTTTCAATCTTACACCAATTTTCTTTGTGGATGAAGGGGTAGAAGCGACTTCCGGACACATAAGAAACTGTTGAGTTCCAGTTGTCAAACTTAACATACGATTTAGACCGGTCTAGACCTCTTTTTGAACATTAAACCTATGCATCCACACACTTTGAGTGCTTCGGACGAACATGTAATATTGTTATTGTGACTTGGTTGGCATTTTATTTATCTGTAATTGTGGTCCTCTCAGCTTGGAAAACTTTCAAGGGAAACTTCGCATAATCTCAAGAATAGCTATCTTCTCTGATGTGGTCACTAGCTATGCAGCCATCATTCATGTAGTCAACATCAATGCAGTTTTGAACAAGCTGTAAACAATCGTATTTGAACATTAAATAGGAACCTTGAGTCGGTGATAATCTATTTTCAATACATGAGTAATTCTAAAATTAGCGATGAAGCTCTTCTTGGTGCATCGTCATTGAAAATCGTATCCCGTATGCTCAGGCTTATAATGAATGCTGAAAATTCGGCCTTAGGGTAAATACGGCCTTCGGTATACGTATAATAGAGATAGATTAATATATGTCAGAGACCGACAACCCCACCAAATATGGTGGGTCTGTTGATACTGAACAAATCAGTTGATGCCTCTTCTATTCATGATTGGTACTTTTCATATAAATTATGAATTTTTGTCCCCTCGATCAGAAAAAAGATGACAGTTGATATATTTCTTGGCAATAGGTAAACGGACTGAGCGACAAGATGACCTATGAAGTATAAAGATTTTACAGATTTTTCGGATGCGCAATGAAATTCATAGATATTGTATTTGTTATTTTTTATCTGTAATTTTGTTTAATAAATATATTCAGATTTCCCTTTGTCTCTTTTTGGCATTCGTTTCGGTTTTTATGCCTGAGGCCTGAAAAGCAAACTGCTGTTGCCTTGCCAAAAAGTTTGGAAACAAATTGGTGTATTAAATGAATTATACGCATACAATTTAACATTATATTTTTAATTGTTAATTAACACAAGTCTACGCTATTCACATTTAACACGCATGTTGTGCATACTTTTGTTTCATGTTATATTTTACTTCGAAATAAAAAAATTCAAGGCGTTAAACCTTTAAATGAATAAGTATATATTTTACATTTAGGATAATACTATTGAGTTCCAGTTTCCGTATTACCTCTGCTTTCCAATTCATAACGACAATATCCGGGTTATGCCGGGTTAGATCTAAGGATTTTACCTTAATCTTAACCTTAAATTATTAATTGTGCCTTATTTGAATTTCTCTTAACCATTAGAATTAAATACTTGAGATAAATGTTAATGTATTATTTGGAATAAATGCTCAGTCATAATGAAAACATACCTTTCTCTCTCTCTCTCTCTCTCTCTCTCTTTGTAGTAGCTGAGGGATGTGTATATATATATATATATATATATATATATATATATATATATATATATATATATATATATATATATATATATATATATATATATATATTATATATATATATATATATATATATATATATATATATATATATATATATATATATATATATATATATATATATATATATATATAGATAGATAGATAGATAGATAGATAGATGTAACGGACACAGATTATCCATATGATATTTCATAGATTTTAAACTTAAAGTTGTTTCAAGGAGATTGATCGTCAAAGTAGTTCAGCATGCTCTTTCTTCATGCTAACGCGGGTGGAGGGTTAGGCAAAATTATATTCCTGTTACCCCAAACTTAATTGGCTTTGCATAGAACTAAGTCCCTGTTCGAAAAGTTTGCAAATTTGGCTACAATTCCTCAACAGGCAGTTATGTTATTAATTCTATATCATATTGCACTGGATCGGTAACGGTACGTGTTGTATGCACATTCCCCTTCTAGTCCCAAATCTTTTCCAGGACATATACGATCGAAATGTTGTTTTTAAAAAAGATACACTTACTTAGTTATATGTAAATCTAGACAATTTTTTCACTAACAGTTCCCTACCCGAATTTCAAAATTACGGGCACAGCATATAAACGGATGACAAATAATCTATTTTCTTTAAAGTGAACTAACGGTAATGGAAATATATACTGTTTAGAGCTAAGTACCACAATTTTGTGAATAAATATAAATTTATTTCAAGTGAACTATTAGAAACGAAGATGTACCATACTATCATGCATAACATAAAGTATCTTAATAGTTTCGACTTCCGCTTAAACAGGACATGCATAATTATAAAGATTTTTTCTTTCATCTCATTTTGACATAGTTATATTTAGAGCAGGATTGCTCTGTTGATCGACACCTTTTCATTATAGCAAGGAGTGTTTGGGAAATTCACTGTAGATTCATAACACTCAACGGTGTTTTCGATCTAAACTCGTTTCGATACAATCGATCGCCTTTAATCCAGAGACGCAATTTGAAAAGTATTTCTCAGAAATTGCTCACCCTTCGTGCATACTGTTACGAACAAAACTCGACATTTCTAAAATATTAGGAAATTAATTTCTAATATCAGAAAATCAATTTCTTATAATGTACAATCAGTTGCTACATTTAAAAATATCTTTCGTTTTATCTTAAAAAATATTTAACAAAATCTTTTTAATTAAAATATTTTCATGACAGAACACATGATTGACTCGTATAAAAAAATATAGTTTTATATTATAATATTCAACAGTTTGCTTTACAGTCCCCACTTTGTCGCCGGTAAGGTTTATATATGCAAATCATGCAAATTAGATTTGGTTACTACTACTACTACTGCTACTACTACTACTACTACTACTACTACTACTACTACTACTAATAATAATAATAATAATAATAATAATAATAATAATCTTTATTTGTAACAGATGATACCTGTCCAGATTATATTCATTGATTAAAAAAGTACGGAGGAAACACAACATACAAATTCTAGGATTATCAGACTGACGATCTAATAATTCCAAAGTACTTGTACCAAAAATACTCTATATTAGAAAATTCAAAGCAGATGAAATTAATATATCAGTCTGACTATATTAATAGATTTTTTCTGTTAGTGCAGAGCTGATATTTTGGACAAGTATATTTATTTGCGTTTCATCCCATATATATATATATATATATATATGTGTGTGTGTGTGTGTGTGTGTGTGTGTGTGTCTCTTGCTGTAATACTTTCATTATTTTCACTTTTGATGGTCAGATAATCAGCTAGACCCAAGTGAATTATTGTTGGTTGATGAACATATTTCATTCTGTTACCACACTTGAAGGTAGTTGGACATGAAAAAATGGTTGATCTAAAAATGAGTAGCATATTGTTGCAGCAGAGTTATCTTGTATACATGTAAAACTTCTGATACCTTTGCCATCACAACATCTAAAATTTACAATCTTCATTCCAGATAGCTTTCATAATTTCAGCAAATTCTCACCATATCGATTTAGCGCCTTTCCGTCATTGTTTGCTCTTTCCACTAAATCAATATCCTCGAAATTGACAATATTTTCATCAATGATCGTTTTACTATCATATACAATAAAATCAGGTTCTGTTGAGTTATATGCATTGAAATATCCACCAATATATGCTACATTAAAAATTAGATTTACCTTAACAGATTGTACACAAGGGGAGAATATCGACCAAACCATGTTTTGTTTCTTTACTCGGAATTTGAAGGATATTGAAATTACATCTTATATCTTCTTTTCCATATACAGCACTACCATAAGGATAACGTTTCGCATCAAACCCTTTATCTCTTTCACTTTTGTAAAGTATTAAACCACTTATGTCGATTGTATCATGGACTCAAGAGTCGACCAGTGCAAAAATATCAAAATCACGCATAAAATGTATCAAACCAATATAATCCATTTACCAAAAGAAGAAAAACGCTAGTTACCTTTTGTGATGCAAGACGTGATTTTCAATCTTCAGAAATGCATTTTAAAATATTGGATCTCACTGTGTGTTGCTAGAAACTTTTCTAATATTATAGAATAGTTGATCTTCCATGAAATTGGATTTTTAATTTTAGGAAATGATTTTATAAAATAGATGGAAATATATATAATAATTTTGTAAGGTTAGAATTTGATTATCAATTAAGAGAAAAGTAGAAATATGACTTGTATGCATAACAAAATTATATTCGGAAACAGCCAGATGCCTTTCTAGGTACTAGAAACATCAAATTTGTTTGTGCCGACAACAGTTCCTGGATACTTATCCAGGATAATATTTATGGTTTTGTTCATAATTGTAACATCTTCCAGCTGCATACAATTTTAGTACAAACTTCTTTCCAAATTGAAGCGTCAAAACATATTTAACGACAAAACGAAATAAAACGTGTTTAATAGATTGACTTTATCAATTTTCGGAATTTGATAGAAACTACTCCAACAATAGAATACAAAACAAAAAAACATAGTACAACATTTCTACTTTGTAGCATACCCATACCTTAATAGGTCCAAAAGAACCTAATGCAAGCAAATTCTATATTGTTCTGTAGTAAATACGATAAAAACGTCATTAAATATGTTACAAATGAAATATATTATAAGCTCTTTCAGCAATGAATTCACACAATTTGTGTTCATAAGACCACTGATACTTAACGTGTATAATTTATTTCCTCAAATGCCAAACTATACATTTTGGTTCTAGATTTGTATAACTTTACATAATTATTATATTCTCACTTGTCTGTGATAAATTTCACAATACACTGGCATTCAGATTTTGTTTAGGAAGGATCAGAGTGGACTAATAAATAAAGAAACATGTTGGAATATGAATACGTCTAAAGCAATACTTGATATTAAAGCAATGCTCTTTGTATGAACGTCTATGGTGGCACTTTAAGTGAAAACAAGACACTATAAAATAACAATTGAAATTAAGCACTACACTTTGCAGTAACATCTAGAAGTACATTAAATGCAAAATACAGTTGAACGCGTACATGAAGAAGCCTTTAACATATTTGATACTAGTGACGGGATCAGCGTCATCCCAGAGTGCTACAACACTAGATCAGGAAAAGCGTATGAAAAATCTCAGCTGCTGCAGGTACCATTCAGTATCCAGCTTCCGAACATGATTAAATGGATAGTATATTGTCCTAATACAACCCTGAGTGCCATAAATACACAGGAATCCGATAACGCTAAATACATGGATAGTATTAAGCACTTCATATAAATGCGAACAATGCAGAACAGTATCGCCGCCGAAACTGCCTCGTATCACCGGTGTCCCAGAACGCCACTGTGAGGAGCAAGATAAAGCTAGACGTAAGCTACTTTTCGACAAAAGGAAGTTAGTGAATCCATGTGGCGCCTGGACATCTGATGAATTCGATTATCCGCATCAATTCTGTTGAGGACCTGGCGGAACTTCTACCTGATGTAGATTTCAATTACCTTTCCAATGAGCATACGAACCAAGCTCGTCTACCGCTGATAGAGATATAAAACACCAGTTCATAACCAAAGAAAGTCACATTTCGTTTTCACTTATATTCGTTGTTGGTCTATTTCTGCCTGCCCTTTTGAAAGTTCGAAACACTTCTCCTTAGTTAATATTAATATTGTTGCCAAATTATATTGATATTTTGTCGAATATTCCTTTCCATAACTGCAACATTTCCCCTTTTGAAATACACCCAATCGACATTTTATTTTCAATTTTACTCAGAATTGTATACAGGTATTCATTTTCAACGTTTTTCAGTAACTTAATTATTAAACGTGCACCTTTTATGCTCGTTTTCGTTTTGCACACTATTAGAGAAGAAAGTTCATACAATTTTGTTTTACAATACCATTTGAAACTCAGGCTGACATTTTGTAATTTGTTTTCGCGAAATGTTTTTATGCATCTTTCCATTTCTTTAGTACACAATACCTGTGAAATTCAAAACTATAATAATCAAGACAGTGTATAATGTACGATATAGCTTATAATGCAACGTACAATGCTTATTTCTTCATCAACATATGCAAATTACTTAAAATTTAAAAGAAGCATACCCTAATGTGGTAATGAGGTTATATCGTCGTTCAAATATCATATTTACACTTATGCTTCATGGATTATGTTCATTATCCAATGATGCGATGATAGTACAATCTCTGTTTTGTTCAAAGTGCACAAGTCCTCGCTGTTTTCATATGGAATCAAGTTCATTGGTAACAAAAATCGTGCGCTAGTAAAATATTCCTATTTGAGTAATATCGGTTTCTCACTGTTTCTTGTTCGCGTTCTATTTACCCTAGTTCAGACGACCTGGTTGCTGAACTTACTGATAAGAGCTGCTGACACTCATCCTAATAGGGGTCCAGATCATACCGCCTCATTTACCAGGTTCTCATACGACACATCTACCCGCTAAGCTCTGTAATGTTCAAGGCATTTTGTCCAAAATAGATACATTGCATGCATAATTTTATATTTTTGCCTTGTCTGAAACTTGACCGCAGTTTCTTTGATTATTTTTCCCTCCAAATTTACATCAACCAAGTCAGGAAAGGTCCTGAAGGTGACATTCAAGTTTGGGGTTGGACAAACGAAATCTTGTTTGGACTTCTATCAACATTAATAAAACAATTCAAAGTCAGTGTTTAACATTTCAAAATTATATTGTCTGAAATTGCACAACTCGGGCGGCATTTAAAACACTTGAGCCAAAAGAACATTTGTGTTTTACGTTCAAGTTTATTTAAATCAGTGACTCTAAAACTTTGTTCTACAAGGCTTATAGTAAAAGTCTTTTAGGTCGTGTAGTCGTGCATCACCGATTGATTCAGTAATCCAGTACAATCCTTATATTCTGACGATTAGACTCGACGTATTCTTTTCCTGACACATTTTAGTACATGCCAACAAGCCCATAACGATCTATAATTTTCGTTTGGAAGTGTCTTCATAACAGTTCAGGTGCAGATTCAATAATCAGGATTGAATAGGCCTTGGTCAAGCAAAATTAGTATTATATTTTAAAGCAATAATCTAAATTCACTCACTAATAAGATTTGATAGTATAACGACTGGAAAATGGAAATAATGGAAAAACATGTAATCTAAGTGTTTACTGTGTCAATACCTGTCTAAAAGTTAATGTGACAGCATATCTACAAAATACAAATTTTCTTTAATTTGATATTTAAAAAATTATGTTTCACAGTGTATACTTGTTATATAAAATGCTTATGAAAGTATTCAAATACTTAGGCATATAACAATTATTGAATTTCTCATTTGTTTGTTTTATTTGTCAATACTTTCAGATGCCTTTTTAGCATTTTATCATTTTCCCATACGATGATAAAAGATCCATGGACTTGATGAAATCACAGCAAATGCCACCTTACTTGAGCTCGGGACATCATGTTCCATCATCGCACCATAATGCGGACACAATCTTAAATTGATGTGTCTTTTTCGTCCAAGACAAGAACACTTCTCGTAGCAGCTATTTGTGCTCTTTGCATTCAAAGATTTTACGTAATTGCTCATTTTAGTAGATATCTGAATTCACTTGCTTGTTGTATGTCCTACAAGGAATGTGTATGTGCAGATTTTCATTTCCATTGTCAGGAGGTTAGAGGACATTCAAAATAACGGTTCGACAATTATCGATAAAGTTGACAAAAATGAATTATTTAACGACTTTTTACAGAGCAAACTGTACTAGATGAAACATATGTTTACCTTCTAAATATATCATTACATACGGATCTAAGCCTAAGTTCCATAAAACTAGGAACGTAATGTTTTCAAAAGGCCTTCCTCTTTGTTAGTCTTATGGTCCCATTTGTCTAAATAACTGTATTCTGCGTAAACATTTCCATTGTATCTAACTGGAGACCAATATCGCTTCTCAATAAGTATGGCAAAGGTTTTGAAATACTAAATTTTACAAAACATATTCAGTTACCTCCGAGGTAATACCATTCTGACATCTTTCCAGTCTTGTTGTATTCTGGTTTATCCTATATTCAATTAATTGACTTATCTATATGCTACGTACTACAATGCAATGAATTCCGGTAAGAATATTAGAGCAGTCTCTTACGACAGAAGTAAAGCTTTTGACCGAGTGTGGCAAAAACGACTCGTTAAAACATTGAAAACTACTGGTATAACAGGAAGCTTTATAAAATAGCTCTCTAGCTAGTTCAGTGGCAGAATATTGCGAGTGATATTTCCCTGCGTGTTTTCAGAGTGGAGGTGAAATAGATCTAGTGTAGGCAAGGATCTACTTTAGGTTCTTTACGCTCTTCATGTGCACAAATGACATTATACATGTTTTCCATTCCAATACCAGTTTAGTTGCAAAATGATTCAAGACTCTTTTTAATTGTACATAATCTAGTTGTAACCTCTCATAACCTCAATTGTGACTTTTTCTCAGTGGGCAAATATTTGCTTGTATCTTTCAACCTTTCTAAAGCCGAATCCCTGACAATGTCATGGAAAATTAATAAACGAATCCATCCACCTCTATATATGCTCAATCAAAGAATTAATGATGTTGAAAGGGAAGCAAACCTATTCCTCTAAAACAACTGTTCATGGCCCAAACAACGAGGATTATATCAAGGAAAACGCATGACCAAGAAATAATATAATGCGTGAACTCAAATTTGCTTGAGAGTAGATCATAAAAAATTATATTTGCTTCTTTTATACGACGCATTCTGGAATATTTGGTTTGGGAAAACTGTTCATTACTCGAGAAAAAGGAACTCGAAAAAAATGACTAATAAGGCAACAGAACCTGTAATTGGTGCATCGAAATTGTTGTCTTTTAAAGCAATATATCAAGGAAGAGGAAGGGGAAAATCTTGAATCCAGACTTCAAAAATACAAACGTACACTCTTCTATACAACGACAACTGTTCAAACTCCCATAGCTCAGATCTCTCATTCTACAAGCAGTTAGTGGTATTACTCATGTGACTTATGTAACATAAATAATTTCGAATTTGAACAGTCTTTATTTCTATCTTTTCCTTCCCTCGACCATTTTAGAATGGAATACATCACCTATCTATCGAGACTCGACAAATAGACTCGATTCCAGCTTCAAAAGTACGTTAAATACTCGCTACACGTGTGTTCCCAGGCACTTTTATTGGGGTAGAAGGACATTTGAGATTCTTCGTGCCCAACGTAAAACAATATTTTGTGTGATGATACAAGGTTCCGTGTGAAGCAACGACTCATCCAGAAGGCAGCACTGTTCATTCTTAATTTTAATTTTTTTTTCTTCCTTTACATTTTGTCCTT
The DNA here is from genome assembly GCA_028554795.2 of Sinohyriopsis cumingii. Taxonomy (NCBI): domain Eukaryota; kingdom Metazoa; phylum Mollusca; class Bivalvia; order Unionida; family Unionidae; genus Sinohyriopsis; species Sinohyriopsis cumingii. The sequence continues at coordinate 101,655,777 of CM068830.1, forward strand.
TTTATTTTGTGCGTCTCTTTTTATCCCATTTTCTCAACGTTTAACACAATGTTATACATATTTTGATTTACAATTTCTCGTTTTAACTCCTTTCTTCCTTTATCATCATATTTGAAACACTCTGTTGTTTTAATTCCCCTGCTTGATATACCTTAGCTATATGAAAATGTGCTGCCTTGAGAATCTTCACTTTGAATTTTTTGAATATTTAGATGTTTTATTAAACCTTAATATCATCCGTAATGTGATCATTATCATATGTATTTACAAATTTTATATCGTAAATGGAGAAGAACATTATCAACTAATGGTTTTCGTTCTAAACCTTTACGTTCTGTATTGTACCTCTTGTAATCTCCAATTAGACATTTATGATCTATAATCTGTTTAAACTGAGTTATAATCGTTCCACCAAATTCACTACGATAAATTTCATTTCTATGAAATTAAGTTATATAGGCTGGATGGTAAACCTTTCTCAAGGGCAGATCTTGTAATTTATTGCAATTACTTTAAGAACACAGTTGCATTTGTTCTCCTAACGCATTGGTTAATAATTTTATGTACTAAGCCACCATTAGCCATGAAAAAAAGTAAGTGAGGATATCGCTGTAGTATCAATAGAGATATACATGTTACTAATTTGCTTTATTGTGAATTCACCATTCATTTGACGTTTCAGTAATTGTGCATTCCATTTTGACCTCAAAGTGGTAGACGTAGTAGCAGTTGTGGGATAAATGACAGCCCAGAAAAATTACAATAAACATTCATTACTAAATAAAAGCAAAGTCAAATGGTATAGATCTTAGACCTATGCTATAAAACGTTAGGGTAAAACCTGTTAAGTATTTTAAACATATGGTAAACATTTGTTACATAAACAGTATTCCCTCAGAAAGTCCATAATGATCATATTAAATTAGATTTATGATATTTTGAATCTATCATTTCTTTCAAGTAATTTTTTTTAGAATACTTAAACGTTTTCGCTTTTCTCTTCTCCACACAATATGATCACCTGTCTGTATTCCAATATTTCTGGGTCCATCATTTACCAGAACGCGAGATTGTAATAGATTCTACAATGATGATGACAACCTAGTTTTAGGTGAGGCCTATCGTAATTACATTATCACTAGCATTAATCACATTTCAAATCCGATCTCTTTTGCATGATTCTATCGTCCCAACTTCGTTTGCACGTCGGAATCACCACTACCTATAGTCGCGTGTTTTGGTTGTATAATCGGACTACCGAACTACTGTTAACAGCTCCATTGGTTCTCCAACCTAATTACCTGTAATTTGTGTCCATACACATGGTCGTTATCACGGTAATATTATCACTACAGAGGACAAAACCTTCTCCGTGTAAAACTGTTTACCTCATATATGCAGAAAAAAACAAGGTATTCTTAAAATGTCATCCGGATTGATTCCTAACGAACTGTATAAAATTTGTTTTAACTGTTTAACAGTGAAAGTTATGCTTGAACGATACAGTGAGAATGTCACATAGCGAACGTTTCTGGATTTACCTCCCCGTTTCCGATACAATTGAACACAGCCAACGAAATCGTACCGGAAGAATATCACGTGCCATGTAAATTTATTAGGCAACTAGGAATGGAAAAATTACCCTGTAACGTGTTTAGAAATGTCCGAATTGACATCCGTGAGGAAATTTGGATAATCTTCTGTGACTACGGGAAATTCCACGTATAGGTCAGATATCGTATAAAAGCAACATGCATTCTATACTTCCACATACATTATTGACAAAGCAAATACATTTGCGAAACTTCTGTTGCATATTGTACATTAATTTACATTCAGTATTGTCATTAATTACTAGCATTTCAAAAATGAAATTCCATTTGGGTAAGTCTCTCTCTCTCTCTATCTCTCTCTTTCTCTCTCTCTCTCGCAAAGACTTACAAAACTGTCCCTAATAGCAGCCACGCTAAGCGCTCAGCATGAAGAGGTTAGTGTTAGATATGGTCGGCCTGTTGTTATGGTAATGTGAATGTGGGACATCATGGTACATGTATGCGGCATGATGCCCCGGTGCTATACATCACTATAAACTGTCACACTACCGTCATCGTAGCGAAATGACTAAATAATTCTTAAAGCATCGTTAAAAATCCTATATATATATATATTTCTCGGTCGGACACAAGACGACACACATATCACTTGAAGAGATTGAAACTGTTTCGATCGATGTTTCTCCAATACATCCTGGATATCATTTTATAAATTTTATTTCCAGTGGCTAAACATGTCAATCTTACTGACTAAAGTTGGAGACATTGGGTACATGTATATTTGCTATGTAACCGTATGCAGGTTAGAGGTATATTGTCCACGTATACTGTCATCAAGTCATTAAAGTATCAGTATTACCAGTCAAAACTCCTCCACTGGAACTCCCTCTGAGGCAAACACTAATCCGCACTGATTTATTGACTTTTCTTATCTTGCGTAGTTGTCTCAGCATCCCTGAGAAATATATCTCCTCCATTTCAAACTCTTTCCTTCCTTTGTATAGAGATTTAAGTAAGAAAATCGAAAATAATATAATATTAGAAAAGCTCCATTATGTGGAAATATGCCTAAATGTGCAAGATAAAATAGCTGAATTGTTGCCAGGTAGATCAATAAAAGGGAACTATCTTTAAAATGAACAATGTTGTCATTGATAGATCTTTGAAGGTTTTCATCCCTTTTATCAATGCTTATTAACCACAGATCAGTATTTCCATAATTAAAGGAGGATGACAAACGAAAAGAAATATTATAATCATTGCCGTTGTATTTTAACAGACAGTGTTTCCACTGGATAAAAAGAATCGTTACGCTAAGAATGTCACATTGTCCCAGCCAGCTGTACGTATGTATGCGTTAGCACAGTGTTTTTAAGTAACTGAACCCTTATTTGAGTCAATAAACTAAATTAGTTTTCAACACGCACACGGTCTACCTGTATTATATGTATAATTAAATGTGTCACTAACTTACCGTACTTACCTTTCTCCAGGTCCTGTATACAGCTTGATTTTCAGCAGTCTTCTGGTTACTTTAGAGCTGTTTCGGGCCTTTGGTGCCCCAGTTGGCGACATTAACAACTCCATCAAGACACCATGTGGGGGCCCTGTAACGATTACAACAGCAAACAAAACAACCAGCATCGAGACGATATCGAAGCTACATATACTCGTCAATGAAGCCAAATCTCTTGCAGGAACTTCAAAATTTGAGGTCAGCATAACTATCATTAATTGTTTAACGCTAAAGTTAGACGTTAGAACATTAAGCAGTGTGTCATTGTATATTTTACTGTGAAGTAATCTCTACATTTATATATATATATATATATATATATATTGTTGCAAACTAAACTATTTAAAAATAACGTGCACACCGACCTACTACTCTCAATTCCTTTCTTAATTCTTGCATGTTTATCAGAATAACACATACGTTTCATGAAAAATGGAATAAATTTTATTCCCAAGCACCCCAAACTCGTCAGATAAATACATGTATTAACAGTTAAAGACAATACAATCATATATACAACAGGAGTTTAATTATTAAGGTAGGAGCGACGAAATATAATTTGCGATGAAAGAAATGCTCACATGGTTATTTCCAATACATGTTTGATTTTTCTTTCCTTGCATATTTGCAGATGTCTCAGTCTATAGGTAGCTCTGATATGATCCTGTTTTTGGACAGCTTGAAGTTTTTTAATACTATCAATGCTGACGAAGTTAAATTCGGCCTTGACATTAAGAAAAGTGTAAGTATACATTTCAATGACAGTGTTAAATTTAATGTATTTCTACATTTTTAGTTATATACGACAGCGACCTGCTGATTGACATACGATCCCTTTTGTTACATGTAACTAATTCCATTCAGCCATTTTGGCAAATTCTTAATTTCTTGTTAACTTGATCTTGCGTTTAGATTAAAGTTCTTCCTAGACTGGTCATATTGTTTTATAACTTTCGCCATAGAAAATATGTGTGAATGGATTTCTACTGAACAAAAACGAAACGACAAATCCTGTATATATTGAATTTCTTTGCGATTTAATATGGTTTCTTCAATACCAATCAACTAAAAAAATTGTCGGATTTGTTATCCTTGGAACATACTTCGTATGTATCAAAAGAACTTACATAAGAATATGAATCCAAAGCGTGATTATTTGTTCAAACGATGGCAAATGAAAGATTTCATACAGAGAAAATCGCCGAGTCGGAAGCAAAGGTAAGATTAATGATGTTAATTGTTTCTTGGAGCATTTTTATTTATCTGTATTTTTATTATTTCAGCTCGGACAACTTTTCAAAAGCAACTTTGGAAATTTCTCCGAGCTAGTAATCTACACAGATTTAGCAGCTGGTGATGCAGCCGCCAATCATGTAGTCAACATCAAGGCCGTTTTAAACAAATTGTGGACTGTCTTGTGCGAGCTTCAAATCGGAACGTTGAGTCAGGGAGAAACTCTCACTCAATACTTAAATACGTCCATAATTAGCAACGAAGTTCTCCTAGTTACCTCCCCAGAGAACATTTTATTCCGTAACTACATAATTATGCGGGATGTGGGAAAAAACCTGGAACAATTCAGCCTTCTGTATAAGTATATAAAAGATAGATTATAATTTATCTGCTACAAGTGATTTCACCACAGGATATGGGCCTGCCGCCAGTCAGGATATCACATGCTACCTCGTTTGTTTGTGGAGTTCTATTTTCCGTATAAAGTATTAAATTGTTCCCATTCCTCTATCGGTGCAATAAGGTAATCGTTGATATATCTCTTGACCATAGAGATACAATTCAGAACTACACTATGGTCTAATTGGAAACGCATCGTTACGAAACTGATAGTAGGACATACACCTTATTTGTAAATATAAAGTATTAAATTATTTCCATTTCTCGATTAGTGCAGTAAGGAGTCGTTGAAATACTTATTGACAATACATGCGCCAGTTTTGAACTAACGATGATCTAAGGAGCACGTATCGTAGGGAAACTGAAAATGGCAAACACAAATAAAATCCAGCCACATAATATGGTTCATAAATATCGCCTTATTTGTAAACCTGTATTTATGAATGTGTTCTTTTTCGCTTTCCTGTTTTTCTTTTTTCTTCATATATTTATTCAACTCGTCTTTGAAACAACGAGCTTTACAAATGTATACAGTTTCTTTCTCTTGCCAAACAGTCATGAATGCATTGTTTTGACGTCAAATTTAACATGGAATTTGACATGTTTGTGTATTTTGTTTTGATACAACAGTATTATACATGTAAATGTGAAAGTAGAACGAGAAAGGCTGTTCGAGTTTTCATATGAATCTGACGCAGATGTTCAGTACTCTCTGAACCAGATTCGGTGTGTTAGGCTTTGCATGGATAATTAATTGACGTGTAGCGGAAGAAATGTTGTAATGTTCTGCTTCAGAACTGTAAGTAATATTAACATGGTCTGACAATGTCAAGAATGTGTGTTGTAGAATGAAAGTTTGTTATCCGCAAAATTGCATTCTCTAATTTATTTCTTGTATATGTGCCGTAAATGTCTCAGAGAATTTTATATATCTGAAACTCTTTGAAATCCATGCCTGTGATAGCCATATTTATTGAATAAAGTTTCCTTTTGGACTTAAAATTATTTCTTGGTGTTGTTGTCAACATAAGTATTATTATTATCATTCCGAATATAGTCCAAAACTTCAGTCTTACACCGCCGTTTTACAGCCCATTTATGAAAGTACGTTGTTTGTTTTTCAACAGTTTTTTTATATATGTGATAGTAGAGAAGATGCTCTTTTTCAAACTAATTGTGATGAAGTTTTTCATTTCTCCCCTAACCGAAATGGGAAGAGTGCAACATCTTCGTAAAAACATTTAAGCTCATGTATTTAGACTACTAAACAAAAATAGCAGTGGGTGCATTTACAATTGCGTAACAAAACGTTTAAGATAAATACTCGCTTTGGGTTTGTTTTGTATAAAATTAATTACCTCATAAATTCTTTTTGTTGACATATTTATTTCAGATTCCTTCGCGTGTTTTATGTCTGATTCTAAATGGTGGGTAATGTTTTTAACAAATGAAATGTCACACCCTATTAGGATGATGGTTGTCGTGAACTGAAACATCTTTAACAGAACATTAGCATTTAACTCCGTATCTTTCTCGCTCTTATGTCCATATTCTACCCATCATCTTTATCCTCTAATATATTGCCACTAATAGACAAGTAATCTAATCTATTTGACCTCATCGCACGATTCGCTAGAGCTTTGTTAGGAAAATATTCAAGCAGAACGATGGTTACTAATGACAACCCAATTAGCCATTTATTGGAGCAATATTCTGTCCTTAGCCTATCATTGAAGACCTAAATGATAAAGCTGACGATTAGCTTCAGGAACTGCTGATCCTTCACTTTCTTTAGTTAGAGAAAGCTAATGCTTTGCCCAGTATCTCAATATGTATTATACTAAAGATCTACAATACTGAATATTTCTTAAAATGTTTCTCATATATATGCACCATTAGTCCATTCCGAATAAACTGAAAGTGGAGCCCCAGGTACCCTTAACCGATATATGTAATGCTCTGTAGCATTAATGCTATGCTCATTTTGCATTGAGTAACTCAATCAACTAAACACTGGTGATTTATATGCTAACATTTTGTTGTCATCAAAGTCATGTGATTACTATTGGAATTAAAACGGTTTGCATGCAAAAATTTTGATAACATCTCTTTAGGTAATTACAAGGATATTTTAAATATTACGATCAATACATATTCATACATATTCATTACAAACTTGCTCTAATACATCATACAATATTCCTAATATAATTATATTTGGGTAGGCATTTTTCAATACGCTCAGACACAGACAGACACATACCCCACATGATGTCCTAATTCTCGTCTCGATTTCCGTATCTTGTATCCATTTAGGAATGATTTTAAATCACACCAAGGTTTTTCTTCAGTCAATTACAGTATTTAAAAAAATCTAATATTACGCATATGAAAACTACGGTCTACTTTGTTATTCAATTACCAACACTGTCCAAAAATCTATAAGTTAATGATGTGCAGGTAATTATAATATTGCCAAATTCCAATTACATGTGTCACTTATAAAAGTGGAATAGGTAGTGAAAATGTTTTCTCATGTAGAGGATAAATCCGCTTCCAACAACAGAGGTAAGTCACTCTTTATTTTAGAATACCTGTATTATTAAAGCGTTGAATGCAAAGAAAATACGTTGCATTTCGAAAAAAAATCTTAAAATACTTCTAGGTAAGACATCAAACGGTAAAAATGACTTCAGGAAGACAAATAAAATGTCTCTATATTTATTTGTTGTTAATGGGTTTTTGAATGTTCTCTTTTAGTAGGTATACCGTTTCCAATAAATAGAAAATATCATTATTCCTTTCCTGACTAGTGGCATGTAAATGCCAATTGGCAATGCATATTCATTCGTTTTCGCAGCGCATCGCATTTAAGTAACCGATCCCTTGTAACAGTCAATATATCATGCTTTTGTTCAAACAAGTATACCGTCTACCTGTATTACCTGTATAATGAAAGGTGTTACTGATATCACCTATAGACCTATTTTCAGGTACGGCATAGAGTTAGGTTTTTAGCGGTCTTGTAACTACGCTAGAGACATGTGATATCTGAACGACCCAGTTTGCCATCTAATTACACCATAAAGATACCTTGCATAAGCCCCTTAGGGAAGCAAATACGTAAATAAGCAAAGGGACACTATCACAAATACATATACTAGTCAATAAGGCACATTCCCTTTCAGGAACGTTAAAATTTGAGGTCGACATATTGTACATGAGTTGCATGAAACAAACTTCGCTCTCAGTAAATTGTATATTCCTTTGACATCTATGAAGTTACCCCTCCCCCCTCTCTCTCTGATTCCGGCGCAGAATTAACATAGCTATTGCGATCGTTGGTTGTCATTTCGAGATTTTAATATACTAGTATCTTCAAGTTTAGGAAACTCTTATGAGAAACTTTGAATATTTCTCATCGAGAGATATACTGATTTGGCCGTAAGTGATGAAGTCGCCAATCATGGAGTCAAGGTCGTTTTCAACAAGTTTAGGACTATCTTATGTGAGCTTCAAATCGGAAGTTTGAGTCATGTACTTAAATTCCATAATTAACGATCCAGTCCTCGTAAGTACCTTTCGATCCCATTATCTTTTTCCAAAGCTGCATCACCATGTGGGATGTTGAGAAAAAAACCTACGACAATTCAGTCTTCTGTTTAAGTGTATAAGAAATAGATTATGATTTATTTCCTATAGGGAACCGGACGAAAGAACACGGGGTCTGTCTCCGTTTAATATATCAGGTGCTGCCTCTTTAATTCGTAGATTGATGCTTTTTTTGTTAATGTTTCCTCATTTTATTAATATATTCAGTTTGCACCATTCATGTAGGTGTTGACTTTAAATAATCGAATACCATAATATATTCAAAATAACATTACCAATCATTATGTAACATATCGGAAGTCTCGTAACCGATCACCGTGGATCCAGCGTTGCTGTCTTAAATAATATTTCGTCCAGTCGGCGTTTTATTTAGTTTTTTTTTATATACTTTTCGTCGTCGTATTCACGAGAGCTATATTGAAGGCAATATTTGTCGCATTCAAAAATATGAATTTGTATGTTTCCATTAGACGACACAAAGGATTTGCAACTGATGCACAATTCATTCTTTAAACAGTCTGCCTGGATTGCAAGCTGCTCTGTACAATGCAGATAAATGCGCTTTCACTATTACAAAATGTGTATATTTTCATAGCAAATGTCTTCATAATAGGCAAATGATGCTCTTCAGTTTCTGATAACAGAAAATTGTTTGTATTTGAAATCCTCAGATAAAAATGTTCTAATACAGTATTAATTTAACAAACTAAACAAATTTTTTATTATTCTTTCGGATACTCATTCTAAAAATATTTTGGACGATAATTTATATTATTATATATTGTTTTGAATACATTATAACACTCTAATCCTATTTAGTTTTGAAAACGTAGTACTGCTTGTAATAATAATAATAATAATGCCACAAAGTCCATGATAAAATTATTTCATGTCAAAGCTCAATTAACATCTTAATTTTAATTTCCTCTACGAGGCACCTTAATATTTAGCTTGGGGTCCACGAGTCCATTATTATCCATGAGCAACATTGTGCAATCGTATTCTTGGATTAGGTAAAACCGTCTGCAGCGTAGGTTTTTGGGGGAAAGTCCTTCTACATTTGTGATTATTTGACAATATGTCTCTGGAAATTCGTGGGGAAAAAAGTAAATGAAGGTCTTGTTACAAAAATAACAGTCTCAGAGCCAATAAGGCAAAACGACGAAGTATTCTTATTTTCGCTGGATGATTGTATTGTCATACACCAGAAGATTTGCAATTTTCGGCGTCAACTATGTTGAATCAATATTTCGGATTTAGGCTAGCGAGATACGCCGTGATACTGAGTACAGCTTCTAACATAACTGGGGAAGCACGCAAGTGACCACGCATACACATATCTTCTTTAGATATTCAAAACAATTGCAAAAATATACTTCAAATTTTGCATCATGAATTTCCTGAAAATATACTTTCTTCCTTCTGCAAATCCGTAACTACATGAGCTATGGCATGGGTTCTAAAGCTTGCTTACACATTTAATGAAATTGTACTGTAATTTTGACTATGTTCCAAGTTAATTCTACTCACTCCACTGAAATTGAAATGAACGTGAATCTCCATAGCGTCTTTTTGATAATTACAATTGAAAGAGTTCATATGTTTTCACGTTATGATTCCAGTCATTCAGTGACAGAACGGAAACACATGCAGCCAAGTCAATAAGTGTCCCAGTCACCCCTGCTCAAATCACAGACACATGTATTTCGTATGCAATTGAAACAACTAATAAATCCAGCGGGACTGAGTAGAATCGACAAAACAAACCAAAATCCATTCATTCCATACCAACTGGAAAAGATGTTGCAATACACATTCATTCACAAGATTACTCTAAATTTCAAATTTAAGTAGAGCAAAAGCGGCAATTCATTTTGAAAGTGATGTCGAGCGCGCGACTTAGTTCAATCTTTGACGGGAAGAGTTATGTGCGCTTTAGTATTGTTGTGTCTACTAATAAATCTGCGCTTGTATTTTTTTAAAAATACAGCATGATTTCAATTATGTCGTTTCTTATAGTGTATTTTTATTTATACATTAAGCCTTAGGTACAATAAGTAATGGAGTATATGATAAAAAGTTTACTGCATTTGTATGTGATAATATGAACTCGTTTTGTTGGATGGATATACCGCATTCCCAAGGTCGTGCAATATATCTATCCGACAAACTCGTTCATCATTTCCATACAAAAGCAGTAATCTATAAATATTGTGAAATAAATTCTACCTAGTTCTAAAGGTTCTATTACAAGTCCAAACGTATGAAGTTCAAACTGAGTTCCAGTTGTATTTCAAATAACTTCCGATATTAAATGTATTGAAGTACCTATAATATCGAATATGTTAACGTGCTAGTAGCCTGGATAGTTATGATGAGGAAACAATCTTTTGATATATCCTAATAATATATTAAAAATGACATCTTTGGCTGAATTCACTATGATTCCAAATTATCGTTTCTGTCCAAAAATATTATTGATCACTTTGAAAGTACAGTGAATAATATTAAATAAATCCACCCTAATGAAAAACTAAACCTAACAATAAGACTGATTATGTTCCAAGATGTTAAGGCAAGAATGAGTAATATTTATGTAAATAATATTATATACCCCTCTACTTGACCTAGGTCGCAATTACCATTTTCTGTAAATACTCCGTAAATTAATGGAATGTTCTACTCTAGAAGATTCTAAGGTCAGAATCAAGACTACATCTGTGAACTGGAACTCAGGTGAACATGTTTACACTAATAATGATCTGAATACTTAACTCACAACCATAAATACAATTTTAGCTATGGATTATGCTGTTTACAAAAACAAAGTTCCTGGTCAGGTAAATAGTGGACTTGATTTTGGACAAGGTCAATTACAAAATGTAAATGATTATCACATATAATCAGTAAGAAAAACCAACGAATAATAAAACTTAAAGTAAATATACATAACAATATTTTAATTATTAAATGCTATTCATATAGATCTAATTTGTATGCATCTGATGTATTATGGAACGTTGATTAGATCTTCAAGATAATTGTGATACGAATTTAAATTCCTTTCCCAGTTCGAAAACAAATTTAATGAGTTAGACATTCTAATTCCATGAATAAGTATTTTTTCGTGAGACTGGCTGATAACATATGAACTGTCGTGGTTGACGATTGTAAACAATATAAACTTGCTGTCAAAAGGTTGTTAATGGGCGTTTTATTATGTTTTCATCCAATATGTTTCATACGTGATTCACATGTTTTAAACTATTTGACAGTTCTGAGATTCTGGAAAAGTCACCCATATGATATTCATTTTTGATAACAAAATTCTAGTTTGTGGGAATTAAAAGTGGGTGTTTTATTTCTGGAATTATTACTATTCCAACAAGTAATGAAACGTACTTTCAATCTTACACCAATTTTCTTTGTGGATGAAGGGGTAGAAGCGACTTCCGGACACATAAGAAACTGTTGAGTTCCAGTTGTCAAACTTAACATACGATTTAGACCGGTCTAGACCTCTTTTTGAACATTAAACCTATGCATCCACACACTTTGAGTGCTTCGGACGAACATGTAATATTGTTATTGTGACTTGGTTGGCATTTTATTTATCTGTAATTGTGGTCCTCTCAGCTTGGAAAACTTTCAAGGGAAACTTCGCATAATCTCAAGAATAGCTATCTTCTCTGATGTGGTCACTAGCTATGCAGCCATCATTCATGTAGTCAACATCAATGCAGTTTTGAACAAGCTGTAAACAATCGTATTTGAACATTAAATAGGAACCTTGAGTCGGTGATAATCTATTTTCAATACATGAGTAATTCTAAAATTAGCGATGAAGCTCTTCTTGGTGCATCGTCATTGAAAATCGTATCCCGTATGCTCAGGCTTATAATGAATGCTGAAAATTCGGCCTTAGGGTAAATACGGCCTTCGGTATACGTATAATAGAGATAGATTAATATATGTCAGAGACCGACAACCCCACCAAATATGGTGGGTCTGTTGATACTGAACAAATCAGTTGATGCCTCTTCTATTCATGATTGGTACTTTTCATATAAATTATGAATTTTTGTCCCCTCGATCAGAAAAAAGATGACAGTTGATATATTTCTTGGCAATAGGTAAACGGACTGAGCGACAAGATGACCTATGAAGTATAAAGATTTTACAGATTTTTCGGATGCGCAATGAAATTCATAGATATTGTATTTGTTATTTTTTATCTGTAATTTTGTTTAATAAATATATTCAGATTTCCCTTTGTCTCTTTTTGGCATTCGTTTCGGTTTTTATGCCTGAGGCCTGAAAAGCAAACTGCTGTTGCCTTGCCAAAAAGTTTGGAAACAAATTGGTGTATTAAATGAATTATACGCATACAATTTAACATTATATTTTTAATTGTTAATTAACACAAGTCTACGCTATTCACATTTAACACGCATGTTGTGCATACTTTTGTTTCATGTTATATTTTACTTCGAAATAAAAAAATTCAAGGCGTTAAACCTTTAAATGAATAAGTATATATTTTACATTTAGGATAATACTATTGAGTTCCAGTTTCCGTATTACCTCTGCTTCCAATTCATAACGACAATATCCGGGTTATGCCGGGTTAGATCTAAGGATTTTACCTTAATCTTAACCTTAAATTATTAATTGTGCCTTATTTGAATTTCTCTTAACCATTAGAATTAAATACTTGAGATAAATGTTAATGTATTATTTGGAATAAATGCTCAGTCATAATGCAAACATACCTTTCTCTCTCTCTCTCTCTCTCTCTCTCTCTCTTTGTAGTAGCTGAGGGATGTGTATATATATATATATATATATATATATATATATATATATATATATATATATATATATATATATATATATATATATAGATATAGATAGATAGATAGATGTAACGGACACAGATTGTCCATATGATATTTCATAGATTTTAAACTTAAAGTTGTTTCAAGGAGATTGATCGTCAAAGTAGTTCAGCATGCTCTTTCTTCATGCTAACGCGGGTGGAGGGTTACGCAAAATTATATTCCTGTTACCCCAAACTTAATTGGCTTTGCATAGAACTAAGTCCCTGTTCGAAAAGTTTGCAAATTTGGCTACAATTCCTCAACAGGCAGTTATGTTATTAATTCTATATCATATTGCACTGGATCGGTAACGGTACGTGTTGTATGCACATTCCCCTTCTAGTCCCAAATCTTTTCCAGGACATATACGATCGAAATGTTGTTTTTAAAAAAGATACACTTACTTAGTTATATGTAAATCTAGACAATTTTTTCACTAACAGTTCCCTACCCGAATTTCAAAATTACGGGCACAGCATATAAACGGATGACAAATAATCTATTTTCTTTAAAGTGAACTAACGGTAATGGAAATATATACTGTTTAGAGCTAAGTACCACAATTTTGTGAATAAATATAAATTTATTTCAAGTGAACTATTAGAAACGAAGATGTACCATACTATCATGCATAACATAAAGTATCTTAATAGTTTCGACTTCCGCTTAAACAGGACATGCATAATTATAAAGATTTTTTCTTTCATCTCATTTTGACATAGTTATATTTAGAGCAGGATTGCTCTGTTGATCGACACCTTTTCATTATAGCAAGGAGTGTTTGGGAAATTCACTGTAGATTCATAACACTCAACGGTGTTTTCGATCTAAACTCGTTTCGATACAATCGATCGCCTTTAATCCAGAGATGCAATTTGAAAAGTATTTCTCAGAAACTGCTCACCCTTCGTGCATACTGTTACGAACAAAACTCGACATTTCTAAAATATTAGGAAATTAATTTCTAATATCAGAAAATCAATTTCTTATAATGTACAATCAGTTGCTACATTTAAAAATATCTTTCGTTTTATCTTAAAAAATATTTAACAAAATCTTTTTAATTAAAATATTTTCATGACAGAACACATGATTGACTCGTATAAAAAAATATAGTTTTATATTATAATATTCAACAGTTTGCTTTACAGTCCCCAGTTTGTCGCCGGTAAGGTTTATATATGCAAATCATGCAAATTAGATTTGGTTACTACTACTACTACTGCTACTACTACTACTACTACTACTACTACTACTACTACTACTAATAATAATAATAATAATAATAATAATCTTTATTTGTAACAGATGATACCTGTCCAGATTATATTCATTGATTAAAAAAGTACGGAGGAAACACAACATACAAATTCTAGGATTATCAGACTGACGATCTAATAATTCCAAAGTACTTGTACCAAAAATACTCTATATTAGAAAATTCAAAGCAGATGAAATTAATATATCAGTCTGACTATATTAATAGATTTTTTCTGTTAGTGCAGAGCTGATATTTTGGACAAGTATATTTATTTGCGTTTCATCCCATATATATATATATATATATATATATGTGTGTGTGTGTGTGTGTGTGTGTCTCTTGCTGTAATACTTTCATTATTTTCACTTTTGATGGTCAGATAATCAGCTAGACCCAAGTGAATTATTGTTGGTTGATGAACATATTTCATTCTGTTACCACACTTGAAGGTAGTTGGACATGAAAAAATGGTTGATCTAAAAGTGAGTAGTATATTGTTGCAGCAGAGTTATCTTGTATACATGTAAAACTTCTGATACCTTTGCCATCACAACATCTAAAATTTACAATCTTCATTCCAGATAGCTCTCATAATTTCAGCAAATTCTCACCATATCGATTTAGCGCCTTTCCGTCATTGTTTGCTCTTTCCACTAAATCAATATCCTCGAAATTGACAATATTTTCATCAATGATCGTTTTACTATCATATACAATAAAATCAGGTTCTGTTGAGTTATATGCATTGAAATATCCACCAATATATGCTACATTAAAAATTAGATTTACCTTAACAGATTGTACACAAGGGGAGAATATCGACCAAACCATGTTTTGTTTCTTTACTCGGAATTTGAAGGATATTGAAATTACATCTTATATCTTCTTTTCCATATACAGCACTACCATAAGGATAACGTTTCGCATCAAACCCTTTATCTCTTTCACTTTTGTAAAGTATTAAACCACTTATGTCGATTGTATCATGGACTCAAGACTCGACCAGTGCAAAAATATCAAAATCACGCATAAAATGTATCAAACCAATATAATCCATTTACCAAAAGAAGAAAAACGCTAGTTACCTTTTGTGATGCAAGACGTGATTTTCAATCTTCAGAAATGCATTTTAAAATATTGGATCTCACTGTGTGTTGCTAGAAACTTTTCTAATATTATAGAATAGTTGATCTTCCATGAAATTGGATTTTTAATTTTAGGAAATGATTTTATAAAATAGATGGAAATATATATAATAATTTTGTAAGGTTAGAATTTGATTATCAATTAAGAGAAAAGTAGAAATATGACTTGTATGCATAACAAAATTATATTCGGAAACAGCCAGATGCCTTTCTAGGTACTAGAAACATCAAATTTGTTTGTGCCGACAACAGTTCCTGGATACTTATCCAGGATAATATTTATGGTTTTGTTCATAATTGTAACATCTTCCAGCTGCATACAATTTTAGTACAAACTTCTTTCCAAATTGAAGCGTCAAAACATGTTTAACGACAAAACGAAATAAAACGTGTTTAATAGATTGACTTTATCAATTTTCGGAATTTGATAGAAACTACTCCAACAATAGAATACAAAACAAAAGAACATAGTACAACATTTCTACTTTGTAGCATACCCATACCTTAATAGGTCCAAAAGAACCTAATGCAAGCAAATTCTATATTGTTCTGTAGTAAATACGATAAAAACGTCATTAAATATGTTACAAATGAAATATATTATAAGCTCTTTCAGCAATGAATTCACACAATTTGTGTTCATAAGACCACTGATACTTAACGTGTATAATTTATTTCCTCAAATGCCAAACTATACATTTTGGTTCTAGATTTGTATAACTTTACATAATTATTATATTCTCACTTGTCTGTGATAAATTTCACAATACACTGGCATTCAGATTTTGTTTAGGAAGGATCAGAGTGGACTAATAAATAAAGAAACATGTTGGAATATGAATACGTCTAAAGCAATACTTGATATTAAAGCAATGCTCTTTGCATGAACGTCTATGGTGGCACTTTAAGTGAAAACAAGACACTATAAAATAACAATTGAAATTAAGCACTACACTTTGCAGTAACATCTAGAAGTACATTAAATGCAAAATACAGTTGAACGCGTACATGAAGAAGCCTTTAACATATCTGATACTAGTGACGGGATCAGCGTCATCCCAGAGTGCTACAACACTAGATCAGGAAAAGCGTATGAAAAATCTCAGCTGCTGCAGGTACCATTCAGTATCCAGCTTCCGAACATGATTAAATGGATAGTATATTGTCCTAATACAACCCTGAGTGCCATAAATACACAGGAATCCGATAACGCTAAATACATGGATAGTATTAAGCACTTCATATAAATGCGAACAATGCAGAACAGTATCGCCGCCGAAACTGCCTCGTATCACCGGTGTCCCAGAACGCCACTGTGAGGAGCAAGATAAAGCTAGACGTAAGCTACTTTTCGACAAAAGGAAGTTAGTGAATCCATGTGGCGCCTGGACATCTGATGAATTCGATTATCCGCATCAATTCTGTTGAGGACCTGGCGGAACTTCTACCTGATGTAGATTTCAATTACCTTTCCAATGAGCATACGAACCAAGCTCGTCTACCGCTGATAGAGATATAAAACACCAGTTCATAACCAAAGAAAGTCACATTTCGTTTTCACTTATATTCGTTGTTGGTCTATTTCTGCCTGCCCTTTTGAAAGTTCGAAACACTTCTCCTTAGTTAATATTAATATTGTTGCCAAATTATATTGATATTTTGTCGAATATTCCTTTCCATAACTGCAACATTTCCCCTTTTGAAATACACCCAATCGACATTTTATTTTCAATTTTACTCAGAATTGTATACAGGTATTCATTTTCAACGTTTTTCAGTAACTTAATTATTAAACGTGCACCTTTTATGCTCGTTTTCGTTTTGCACACTATTAGAAAAGAAAGTTCACACAATTTTGTTTTACAATACCATTTGAAACTCAGGCTGACATTTTGTAATTTGTTTTCGCGAAATGTTTTTATGCATCTTTCCATTTCTTTAGTACACAATACCTGTGAAATTCAAAACTATAATAATCAAGACAGTGTATAATGTACGATATAGCTTATAATGCAACGTACAATGCTTATTTCTTCATCAACATATGCAAATTACTTAAAATTTAAAAGAAGCATACCCTAATGTGGTAATGAGGTTATATCGTCGTTCAAATATCATATTTACACTTATGCTTCATGGATTATGTTCATTATCCAATGATGCGATGATAGTACAATCTCTGTTTTGTTCAAAGTGCACAAGTCCTCGCTGTTTTCATATGGAATCAAGTTCATTGGTAACAAAAATCGTGCGCTAGTAAAATATTCCTATTTGAGTAATATCGGTTTCTCACTGTTTCTTGTTCGCGTTCTATTTACCCTAGTTCAGACGACCTGGTTGCTGAACTTACTGATAAGAGCTGCTGACACTCATCCTAATAGGGGTCCAGATCATACCGCCTCATTTACCAGGTTCTCATACGACACATCTACCCGCTAAGCTCTGTAATGTTCAAGGCATTTTGTCCAAAATAGATACATTGCATGCATAATTTTATATTTTTGCCTTGTCTGAAACTTGACCGCAGTTTCTTTGATTATTTTTCCCTCCAAATTTACATCAACCAAGTCAGGAAAGGTCCTGAAGGTGACATTCAAGTTTGGGGTTGGACAAACGAAATCTTGTTTGGACTTCTATCAACATTAATAAAACAATTCAAAGTCAGTGTTTAACATTTCAAAATTATATTGTCTGAAATTGCACAACTCGGGCGGCATTTAAAACACTTGAGCCAAAAGAACATTTGTGTTTTACGTTCAAGTTTATTTAAATCAGTGACTCTAAAACTTTGTTCTACAAGGCTTATAGTAAAAGTCTTTTAGGTCGTGTAGTCGTGCATCACCGATTGATTCAGTAATCCAGTACAATCCTTATATTCTGACGATTAGACTCGACGTATTCTTTTCCTGACACATTTTAGTACATGCCAACAAGCCCATAACGATCTATAATTTTCGTTTGGAAGTGTCTTCATAACAGTTCAGGTGCAGATTCAATAATCAGGATTGAATAGGCCTTGGTCAAGCAAAATTAGTATTATATTTTAAAGCAATAATCTAAATTCACTCACTAATAAGATTTGATAGTATAACGACTGGAAAATGGAAATAATGGAAAAACATGTAATCTAAGTGTTTACTGTGTCAATACCTGTCTAAAAGTTAATGTGACAGCATATCTACAAAATACAAATTTTCTTTAATTTGATATTTAAAAAATTATGTTTCACAGTGTATACTTGTTATATAAAATGCTTATGAAAGTATTCAAATACTTAGGCATATAACAATTATTGAATTTCTCATTTATTTGTTTTATTTGTCAATACTTTCAGATGCCTTTTTAGCATTTTATCATTTTCCCATACGATGATAAAAGATCCATGGACTTGATGAAATCACAGCAAATGCCACCTTACTTGAGCTCGGGACATCATGTTCCATCATCGCACCATAATGCGGACTCAATCTTAAATTGATGTGTCTTTTTCGTCCAAGACAAGAACACTTCTCGTAGCAACTATTTGTGCTCTTTGCATTCAAAGATTTTACGTAATTGCTCATTTTAGTAGATATCTGAATTCACTTGCTTGTTGTATGTCCTACAAGGAATGTGTATGTGCAGATTTTCATTTCCATTGTCAGGAGGTTAGAGGACATTCAAAATAACGGTTCGACAATTATCGATAAAGTTGACAAAAATGAATTATTTAACGACTTTTTACAGAGCAAACTGTACTAGATGAAACATATGTTTACCTTCTAAATATATCATTACATACGGATCTAAGCCTAAGTTCCATAAAACTAGGAACGTAATGTTTTCAAAAGGCCTTCCTCTTTGTTAGTCTTATGGTCCCATTTGTCTAAATAACTGTATTCTGCGTAAACATTTCCATTGTATCTAACTGGAGACCAATATCGCTTCTCAATAAGTATGGCAAATGTTTTGAAATACTAAATTTTACAAAAAATATTCAGTTACCTCCGAGGTAATACCATTCTGACACCTTTCCAGTCTTGTTGTATTCTGGTTTATCCTATATTCAATTAATTGACTTATCTATATGCTACGTACTACAATGCAATGAATTCCGGTAAGAATATTAGAGCAGTCTCTTACGACATAAGTAAAGCTTTTGACCGAGTGTGGCAAAAACGACTCGTTAAAACATTGAAAACTACTGGTATAACAGGAAGCTTTATAAAATAGCTCTCTAGCTAGTTCAGTGGCAGAATATTGCGAGTGATATTTCCCTGCGTGTTTTCAGAGTGGAGGTGAAATAGATCTAGTGTAGGCAAGGATCTACTTTAGGTTCTTTACGCTCTTCATGTGCACAAATGACATTATACATGTTTTCCATTCCAATACCAGTTTAGTTGCAAAATGATTCAAGACTCTTTTTAATTGTACATAATCTAGTTGTAACCTCTCATAACCTCAATTGTGACTTTTTCTCAGTGGGCAAATATTTGCTTGTATCTTTCAACCTTTCTAAAGCCGAATCCCTGACAATGTCATGGAAAATTAATAAACGAATCCATCCACCTCTATATATGCTCAATCAAAGAATTAATGATGTTGAACGGGAAGCAAACCTATTCCTCTAAAACAACTGTTCATGGCCCAAACAACGAGGATTATATAAAGGAAAACGCATGACCAAGAAATAATATAATGCGTGAACTCAAATTTGCTTGAGAGTAGATCATAAAAAATTATATTTGCTTCTTTTATACGACGCATTCTGGAATATTTGGTTTGGGAAAACTGTTCATTACTCGAGAAAAAGGAACTCGAAAAAAATGACTAATAAGGCAACAGAACCTGTAATTGGTGCATCGAAATTGTTGTCTTTTAAAGCAATATATCAAGGAAGAGGAAGGGGAAAATCTTGAATCCAGACTTCAAAAATACAAACGTACACTCTTCTATACAACGACAACTGTTCAAACTCCCATATCTCAGATCTCTCATTCTACAAGCAGTTAGTGGTATTACTCATGTGACTTATGTAACATAAATAATTTCGAATTTGAACAGTCTTTATTTCTATCTTTTCCTTCCCTCGACCATTTTAGAATGGAATACATCACCTATCTATCGAGACTCGACAAATAGACTCGATTCCAGCTTCAAAAGTACGTTAAATACTCGCTACACGTGTGTTCCCAGGCACTTTTATTGGGGTAGAAGGACATTTGAGATTCTTCGTGCCCAACGTAAAACAATATTTTGTGTGATGATACAAGGTTCCGTGTGAAGCAACGACTCATCCAGAAGGCAGCACTGTTCATTCTTAATTTTAATTTTTTTTTCTTCCTTTACATTTTGTCCTTTTTATTTTGTGCGTCTCTTTTTATCCCATTTTCTCAACGTTTAACACAATGTTATACATATTTTGATTTACAATTTCTCGTTTTAACTCCTTTCTTCCTTTATCATCATATTTGAAACACTCTGTTGTTTTAATTCCCCTGCTTGATATACCTTAGCTATATGAAAATGTGCTGCCTTGAGAATCTTCACTTTGAATTTTTTGAATATTTAGATGTTTTATTAAACCTTAATATCATCCGTAATGTGATCATTATCATATGTATTTACAAATTTTAT
The DNA here is from genome assembly GCA_028554795.2 of Sinohyriopsis cumingii. Lineage (NCBI taxonomy): Eukaryota > Metazoa > Mollusca > Bivalvia > Unionida > Unionidae > Sinohyriopsis > Sinohyriopsis cumingii. The sequence continues at coordinate 101,676,992 of CM068830.1, forward strand.
ATCGTAAATGGAGAAGAACATTATCAACTAATGGTTTTCGTTCTAAACCTTTACGTTCTGTATTGTACCTCTTGTAATCTCCAATTAGACATTTATGATCTATAATCTGTTTAAACTGAGTTATAATCGTTCCACCAAATTCACTACGATAAATTTCATTTCTATGAAATTAAGTTATATAGGCTGGATGGTAAACCTTTCTCAAGGGCAGATCTTGTAATTTATTGCAATTACTTTAAGAACACAGTTGCATTTGTTCTCCTAACGCATTGGTTAATACATTTATGTACTAAGCCACCATTAGCCATGAAAAAAAGTAAGTGAGGATATCGCTGTAGTATCAATAGAGATATACATGTTACTAATTTGCTTTATTGTGAATTCACCATTCATTTGACGTTTCAGTAATTGTGCATACACATGGTCGTTATCACGGTCATATTATCACTACAGAGGATAAAACCTTCTCCGTGTAAAACTGTTTACCTCATATATGCAGAAAAAACAAGGTATTCTTAAAATGTCATCCGGATTGATTCCTAACGAACTGTATAAAATTTGTTTTAACTGTTTAACAGTGAAAGTTATGCTTGAACGATACAGTGAGAATGTCACACAGCGAACGTTTCTGGATTTACCTCCCCGTTTCCGATACAATTGAACACAGCCAACGAAATCGTACCGGAAGAATATCACGTGCCATGTAAATTCATTAGGCAACTAGGAATGGAAAAATTACCCTGTAACGTGTTTAGAAATGTCCGAATTGACATCCGTGAGGAAATTTGGATAATCTTCTGTGACTACGGGAAATTCCACGTATAGGTCAGATATCGTATAAAAGCAACATGCATTCTATACTTCCACATACATTATTCACAAAGCAAATAAATTTGCGAAACTTCTGTTGCATATTGTACATTAATTTACATTCAGTATTGTCATTAATTACTAGCATTTCAAAAATGAAATTCCATTTGGGTAAGTCTCTCTCTCTCTCTTTCTCTCTCTCCCTCTCGCAAAGACTTACAAAACTGTCCCTAATAGCAGCCACGCTAAGCGCTCAGCATGAAGAGGTTAGTGTTAGATATGGTCGGCCTGTTGTTATGGTAATGTGAATGTGGGACATCATGGTACATGTATGCGGCATGATGCCCCGGTGCTATACATCACTATAAACTGTCACACTACCGTCATCGTAGCGAAATGACTAAATAATTCTTAAAGCATCGTTAAAAATCCTATATATATATATATTTCTCGGTCGGACACAAGACGACACACATATCACTTGAAGAGATTGAAATTGTTTCGATCGATGTTTCTCCATTACATCCTGGATATCATTTTATAAATTTTATTTCCAGTGGCTAAACATGTCAATCTTACTGACTAAAGTTGGAGACATTGGGTACATGTATATTTGCTGTGTAACCGTATGCAGGTTAGAGGTATATTGTCCACGTATACTGTCATCAAGTCATTAAAGTATCAGTATTACCAGTCAAAACTCCTCCACTGGAACTCCCTCTGAGGCAAACACTAATCCGCACTGATTTATTGACTTTCTTATCTTGCGTAGTTGTCTCAGCATCCCTGAGAAATATACTCCTCCATTTCAAACTCTTTCCTTCCTTTGTATAGAGATTTAAGTAAGAAAATCGAAAATAATATAATATTAGAAAAGCTCCATTATGTGGAAATATGCCTAAATGTGCAAGATAAAATAGCTGAATTGTTGCCAGGTAGATCAATAAAAGGGAACTATCTTTAAAATGAACAATGTTGTCATTGATAGATCTTTGAAGGTTTTCATCCCTTTTATCAATGCTTATTAACCACAGATCAGTATTTCCATAATTAAAGGAGGATGACAAACGAAAAGAAATATTATAATCATTGCCGTTGTATTTTAACAGACAGTGTTTCCACTGGATAAAAAGAATCGTTACGCTAAGAATGTCACATTGTCCCAGCCAGCTGTACGTATGTATGCGTTAGCACAGTGTTTTTAAGTAACTGAACCCTTATTTCAGTCAATAAACTAAATTAGTTTTCAACACGCACACGGTCTACCTGTATTATATGTATAATTAAATGTGTCACTAACTTACCGTACTTACCTTTCTCCAGGTCCTGTATACAGCTTGATTTTCAGCAGTCTTCTGGTTACTTTAGAGCTGTTTCGGGCCTTTGGTGCCCCAGTTGGCGACATTAACAACTCCATCAAGACACCATGTGGGGGCCCTGTAACGATTACAACAGCAAACAAAACAACCAGCATCGAGACGATATCGAAGCTACATATACTCGTCAATGAAGCCAAATCTCTTGCAGGAACTTCAAAATTTGAGGTCAGCATAACTATCATTAATTGTTTAACGCTAAAGTTAGACGTTAGAACATTAAGCAGTGTGTCATTGTATATTTTACTGTGAAGTAATCTCTACATTTATATATATATATATATATATATATATATATATATATATATATATATATATATATATATATTGTTGCAAACTAAACTATTTAAAAATAACGTGCACACCGACCTACTACTCTCAATTCCTTTCTTAATTCTTGCATGTTTATCAGAATAACACATACGTTTCATGAAAAATGGAATAAATTTTATTCCCAAGCACCCCAAACTCGTCAGATAAATACATGTATTAACAGTTAAAGACAATACAATCATATATACAACAGGAGTTTAATTATTAAGGTAGGAGCGACGAAATATAATTTGCGATGAAAGAAATGCTCACATGGTTATTTCCAATACATGTTTGATTTTTCTTTCCTTGCATATTTGCAGATGTCTCAGTCTATAGGTAGCTCTGATATGATCCTGTTTTTGGACAGCTTGAAGTTTTTTAATACTATCAATGCTGACGAAGTTAAATTCGGCCTTGACATTAAGAAAAGTGTAAGTATACATTTCAATGACAGTGTTAAATTTAATGTATTTCTACATTTTTAGTTATATACGACAGCGACCTGCTGATTGACATACGATCCCTTTTGTTACATGTAACTAATTCCATTCAGCCATTTTGGCAAATTCTTAATTTCTTGTTAACTTGATCTTGCGTTTAGATTAAAGTTCTTCCTAGACTGGTCATATTGTTTTATAACTTTCGCCATAGAAAATATGTGTGAATGGATTTCTACTGAACAAAAACGAAACGACAAATCCTGTATATATTGAATTTCTTTGCGATTTAATATGGTTTCTTCAATACCAATCAACTAAAAAAATTGTCGGATTTGTTATCCTTGGAACATACTTCGTATGTATCAAAAGAACTTACATAAGAATATGAATCCAAAGCGTGATTATTTGTTCAAACGATGGCAAATGAAAGATTTCATACAGAGAAAATCGCCGAGTCGGAAGCAAAGGTAAGATTAATGATGTTAATTGTTTCTTGGAGCATTTTTATTTATCTGTATTTTTATTATTTCAGCTCGGACAACTTTTCAAAAGCAACTTTGGAAATTTCTCCGAGCTAGTAATCTACACAGATTTAGCAGCTGGTGATGCAGCCGCCAATCATGTAGTCAACATCAAGGCCGTTTTAAACAAATTGTGGACTGTCTTGTGCGAGCTTCAAATCGGAACGTTGAGTCAGGGAGAAACTCTCACTCAATACTTAAATACGTCCATAATTAGCAACGAAGTTCTCCTAGTTACCTCCCCAGAGAACATTTTATTCCGTAACTACATAATTATGCGGGATGTGGGAAAAAACCTGGAACAATTCAGCCTTCTGTATAAGTATATAAAAGATAGATTATAATTTATCTGCTACAAGTGATTTCACCACAGGATATGGGCCTGCCGCCAGTCAGGATATCACATGCTACCTCGTTTGTTTGTGGAGTTCTATTTTCCGTATAAAGTATTAAATTGTTCCCATTCCTCTATCGGTGCAATAAGGTAATCGTTGATATATCTCTTGACCATAGAGATACAATTCAGAACTACACTATGGTCTAATTGGAAACGCATCGTTACGAAACTGATAGTAGGACATACACCTTATTTGTAAATATAAAGTATTAAATTATTTCCATTTCTCGATTAGTGCAGTAAGGAGTCGTTGAAATACTTATTGACAATACATGCGCCAGTTTTGAACTAACGATGATCTAAGGAGCACGTATCGTAGGGAAACTGAAAATGGCAAACACAAATAAAATCCAGCCACATAATATGGTTCATAAATATCGCCTTATTTGTAAACCTGTATTTATGAATGTGTTCTTTTTCGCTTTCCTGTATTTCTTTTTTCTTCATATATTTATTCAACTCGTCTTTGAAACAACGAGCTTTACAAATGTATACAGTTTCTTTGTCTTGCCAAACAGTCATGAATGCATTGTTTTGACGTCAAATTTAACATGGAATTTGACATGTTTGTGTATTTTGTTTTGATACAACAGTATTATACATGTAAATGTGAAAGTAGAACGAGAAAGGCTGTTCGAGTTTTCATATGAATCTGACGCAGATGTTCAGTACTCTCTGAACCAGATTCGGTGTGTTAGGCTTTGCATGGATAATTAATTGACGTGTAGCGGAAGAAATGTTGTAATGTTCTGCTTCAGAACTGTAAGTAATATTAACATGGTCTGACAATGTCAAGAATGTGTGTTGTAGAATGAAAGTTTGTTATCCGCAAAATTGCATTCTCTAATTTATTTCTTGTATATGTGCCGTAAATGTCTCAGAGAATTTTATATATCTGAAACTCTTTGAAATCCATGCCTGTGATAGCCATATTTATTGAATAAAGTTTCCTTTTGGACTTAAAATTATTTCTTGGTGTTGTTGTCAACATAAGTATTATTATTATCATTCCGAATATAGTCCAAAACTTCAGTCTTACACCGCCGTTTTACAGCCCATTTATGAAAGTACGTTGTTTGTTTTTCAACAGTTTTTTTTATATATGTGATAGTAGAGAAGATGCTCTTTTTCAAACTAATTGTGATGAAGTTTTTCATTTCTCCCCTAACCGAAATGGGAAGAGTGCAACATCTTCGTAAAAACATTTAAGCTCATGTATTTAGACTACTAAACAAAAATAGCAGTGGGTGCATTTACAATTGCGTAATGAAACGTTTAAGAAAAATACTCGCTTTGGGTTTGTTTTGTATAAAATTAATTACCTCATAAATTCTTTTTGTTGACATATTTATTTCAGATTCCTTCGCGTGTTTTATGTCTGATTCTAAATGGTGGGTAATGTTTTTAACAAATGAAATGTCACACCCTATTAGGATGATGGTTGTCGTGAACTGAAACATCTTTAACAGAACATTAGCATTTAACTCCGTATCTTTCTCACTCTTATGTCCATATTCTACCCATCATCTTTATCCTCTAATATATTGCCACTAATAGACAAGTAATCTAATCTATTTGACCTCATCGCACGATTCGCTAGAGCTTTGTTAGGAAAATATTCAAGCAGTACGATGGTTACTAATGACAACCCAATTAGCCATTTATTGGAGCAATATTCTGTCCTTAGCCTATCATTGAAGACCTAAATGATAAAGCTGACGATTAGCTTCAGGAACTGCTGATCCTTCACTTTCTTTAGTTAGAGAAAGCTAATGCATGCCCAGTATCTCAATATGTATTATGCTAAAGATCTACAATACTGAATATTTCTTAAAATGTTTCTCATACATATGCACCATTAGTCCATTCCGAATAAACTGAAAGTGGAGCCCCAGGTACCCTTAACCGATATATGTAATGCTCTGTAGCATTAATGCTATGCTCATTTTGCATTGAGTAACTCAATCAACTAAACACTGGTGATTTATATGCTAACATTTTGTTGTCATCAAAGTCATGTGATTACTATTGGAATTAAAACGGTTTGCATGCAAAAATTTTGATAACATCTCTTTAGGTAATTACAAGGATATTTTAAATATTACGATCAATACATATTCATACATATTCATTACAAACTTGCTCTAATACATCATACAATATTCCTAATATAATTATATTTGGGTAGGCATTTTTCAATACACTCAGACACAGACAGACACATACCCCACATGATGTCCTAATTCTCGTCTTGATTTCCGTATCTTGTATCCATCTAGGAATGATTTTAAATCACACCAAGGTTTTTCTTCAGTCAATTACAGTATTTAAAAAAATCTAATATTACGCATATGAAAACTACGGTCTACTTTGTTATTCAATTACCAACACTGTCCAAAAATCTATAAGTTAATGATGTGCAGGTAATTATAATATTGCCAAATTCCAATTACATGTGTCACTTATAAAAGTGGAATAGGTAGTGAAAATGTTTTCTCATGTAGAGGATAAATCCGCTTCCAACAACAGAGGTAAGTCACTCTTTATTTTAGAATAACTGTATTCTAGCGTTGAACGCAAAGAAAATACGTTGCATTTCGAAAAAAAATCTTAAAATACTTCTAGGTAAGACATCAAACGGTAAAAATGACTTCAGGAAGACAAATAAAATGTCTCTATATTTATTTGTTGTTAATGGGTTTTTGAATGTTCTCTTTTAGTAGGTATACCGTTTCCAATAAATAGAAAATATCATTATTCCTTTCCTGACTAGTGGCATGTAAATGCCAATTGGCAATGCATATTCATTCGTTTTCGCAGCGCATCGCATTTAAGTAACCGATCCCTTGTAACAGTCAATATATCATACTTTTGTTCAAACAAGTATACCGTCTACCTGTATTACCTGTATAATGAAAGGTGTTACTGATATCACCTATAGACCTATTTTCAGGTACGGCATAGAGTTAGGTTTTTAGCGGTCTTGTAACTACGCTAGAGACATGTGGTATCTGAACGACCCAGTTTGCCATCTAATTACACCATAAAGATACCTTGCATAAGCCCCTTAGGGAAGCAAATACGTAAATAAGCAAAGGGACACTATCACAAATACATATACTAGTCAATAAGGCACATTCCCTTTCAGGAACGTTAAAATTTGAGGTCGACATATTGTACATGAGTTGCATGAAACAAACTTCGCTCTCAGTAAATTGTATATTCCTTTGACATCTATGAAGTTACCCCTCCCCCCTCTCTCTCTGATTCCGGCGCAGAATTAACATAGCTATTGCGATCGTTGGTTGTCATTTCGAGATTTTAATATACTAGTATCTTCAAGTTTAGGAAACTCTTATGAGAAACTTTGAATATTTCTCATCGAGAGATATACTGATTTGGCCGTAAGTGATGAAGTCGCCAATCATGGAGTCAAGGTCGTTTTCAACAAGTTTAGGACTATCTTATGTGAGCTTCAAATCGGAAGTTTGAGTCATGTACTTAAATTCCATAATTAACGATCCAGTCCTCGTAAGTACCTTTCGATCCCATTATCTTTTTCTAAAGCTGCATCATCATGTGGGATGTTGAGAAAAAAACCTACGACAATTCAGTCTTCTGTTTAAGTGTATAAGAAATAGATTATGATTTATTTCCTATAGGGAACCGGACGAAAGAACACGGGTCTGTCTCCGTTTAATATATCAGGTGCTGCCTCTTTAATTCGTAGATTGATGCTTTTTTTGTTAATGTTTCCTCATTTTATTAATATATTCAGTTTGAACCATTCATGTAGGTGTTGACTTTAAATAATCCAATACCATAATATATTCAAAATAACATTACCAATCATTATGTAACATATCGGAAGTCTCGTAACCGATCACCGTGGATCCAGCGTTGCTGTCTTAAATAATATTTCGTCCAGTCGGCGTTTTATTTAGTTTTTTTTTATATACTTTTCGTCGTCGTATTCACGAGAGCTATATTGAAGGCAATATTTGTCGCATTCAAAAATATGAATTTGTATGTTTCCATTAGAGGACAAAAAGGATTTGCAACTGATGCACAATTCATTCTTTAAACAGTCTGCCTGGATTGCAAGCTGCTCTGTACAATGCAGCTAAATGCGCTTTCACTATTTCAAAATGTATATATTTTCATAGCAAATGTCTTCATAATAGGCAAATGATGCTCTTCAGTTTCTGATAACAGAAAATTGTTTGTATTTGAAATCCTCAGATAAAAATGTTCTAATACAGTATTAATTTAACAAACTAAACAAATTTTTTATTATTCTTTCGGATACTAATTCTAAAAATATTTTGGACGATAATTTATATTATTATATATTGTTTTGAATACATTATAACACTCTAATCCTATTTAGTTTTGAAAACGTAGTACTGCTTGTAATAATAATAATAATAATGCCACAACGTCCATGATAAAATTATTTCATGTCAAAGCTCAATTAACATCTTAATTTTAATTTCCTCTACGAGGCACCTTAATATTTAGCTTGGGGTCCACGAGTCCATTATTATCCATGAGCAACATTGTGCAATCGTATTCTTGGATTAGGTAAAACCGTCTGCAGCGTAAGTTTTTGGGGGAAAGTCCTCCTGCATTTGTGATTATTTGACAATATGTCTCTGGAAATTCGTGGGGAAAAAAGTAAATGAAGGTCTTGTTACAAAAATAACAGTCTCAGAGCCAATAAGGCAAAACGACGAAGTATTCTTATTTTCGCTGGATGATTGTATTGTCATACACCAGAAGATTTGCAATTTTCGGCGTCAACTATGTTGAATCAATATTTCGGATTTAGGCTAGCGAGATACGCCGTGATACTGAGTACAGCTTCTAACATAACTGGGGAAGCACGCAAGTGACCACGCATACACATATCTTCTTTAGATATTCAAAACAATTGCAAAAATATACTTCAAATTTTGCATCATGAATTTCCTGAAAATATACTTTCTTCCTTCTGCAAATCCGTAACTACATGAGCTATGGCATGGGTTCTAAAGCTTGCTTACACATTTAATGAAATTGTACTGTAATTTTGACTATGTTCCAAGTTAATTCTACTCACTCCACTGAAATTGAAATGAACGTGAATCTCGAAGGCGTCTTTTTGATAATTACAATTGAAAGAGTTCATATGTTTTCACGTTATGATTCCAGTCATTCAGTGACAGAACGGACAAACATGCAGCCAAGTCAATAAGTGTCCCAGTCACCCCAGCTCAAATCACAGACACATGCATTTCGTATGCAATTGAAACAACTAATAAATCCAGCGGGACTGAGTAGAATCGACAAAACAAACCAAAATCCATTCATTCCATACCAACTGGAAAAGATGTTGCAATACACATTCATTCACAAGATGACTCTAAATTTCAAATTTAAGTAGAGCAAAAGCGGCAATTCATTTTGAAAGTGATGTCGAGCGGGCGACTTACTTCAATCTTTGACGGGAAGAGTTATGTGCGCTTTAGTATTGTTGTATCTACTAATAAATCTGCGCTTGTATTTTTTTAAAAATACAGCATGATTTCAATTATGTCGTTTCTTATAGTGTATTTTTATTTATACATTAAGCCTTAGGTACAATAAGTAATGGAGTATATAATAAAAAGTTTACTGCATTTGTATGTGATAATATGAACTCGTTTTGTTGGATGGATATACCGCATTCCCAAGGTCGTGCAATATATCTATCCGACAAACTCGTTCATCATTTCCATACAAAAGCAGTAATCTATAAATATTGTGAAATAAATTCTACCTAGTTCTAAAGGTTCTATTACAAGTCCAAACGTATGAAGTTCAAATTAAGTTCCAGTTGTATTTCAAATAACTTCCGATATTTAATGTATTGAAGTACCTATAATATCGAATATGTTAACGTGTTAGTAGCCTGGATAGTTATGATGAGGAAACAATCTTTTGATATATCCTAATAATATATTAAAAATGACATCTTTGTCTGAATTCACTATGATTCCAAATTATCGTTTCTGTCCAAAAATATTATTGATCACTTTGAAAGTACAGTGAATAATATTAAATAAATCCACCCTAATGAAAAACTAAACCTAACAATAAGACTGATTATGTTCCAAGATGTTAAGGCAAGAATGAGTAATATTTATGTAAATAATATTATATACCCCTCTACTTGACCTAGGTCGCAATTACCATTTTCTGTAAATACTTCGTCAATTAATGGAATGTTCTACTCTAGAAGATTCTAAGGTCAGAATCAAGACTACATCTGTGAACTGGAACTCAGGTGAACATGTTTACACTAATAATGATCTGAATACTTAACTCACAACCATAAATACAATTTTAGCTATGGATTATGCTGTTTACAAAAACAAAGTTCCTGGTCAGGTAAATAGTGGACTTGATTTTGGACAAGGTCAATTACAAAATGTAAATGATTATCACATATAATCAGTAAGAAAAACCAACGAATAATAAAACTTAAAGTAAATATACATAACAATATTTTAATTATTAAATGCTATTCATATAGATCTAATTTGTATGCATCTGATGTATTATTGAACGTTGATTAGATCTTCAAGATAATTGTGATACGAATTTAAATTCCTTTCCCAGTTCGAAAACAAATTTAATGAGTTAGACATTCTAATTCCATGAATAAGTATTTTTTCGTGAGACTGGCTGATAACATATGAACTGTCGTGGTTGACGATTGTAAACAATATAAACTTGCTGTCAAAAGGTTGTTAATGGGCGTTTTATTATGTTTTCATCCAATATGTTTCATACGTGATTCACATGTTTTAAACTATTTGACAGTTCTGAGATTCTGGAAAAGTCACCCATATGATATTCATTTTTGATAACAAAATTCTAGTTTGTGGGAATTAAAAGTGGGTGTTTTATTTCTGGAATTATTACTATTCCAACACGTAATGAAACGTGCTTTCAATCTTACACCAATTTTCTTTGTGGATGAAGGCGTAGAAGTGACTTCCGGACACATAAGAAACTGTTGAGTTCCAGTTGTCAAACTTAACATACGATTTAGACCGGTCTAGACCTCTTTTTAACATTAAACCTATGCATCCACACACTTTGAGCTGCTTCGGACGAACATGTAATATTGTTATTGTGACTTGGTTGGCATTTTATTTATCTGTAATTGTGGTCCTCTCAGCTTGGAAAACTTTCAAGGGAAACTTCGCATAATCTCAAGAATAGCTATCTTCTCTGATGTGGTCACTACTTATGCAGCCATCATTCATGTAGTCAACATCAATGCAGTTTTGAACAAGCTGTAAACAATCGTATTTGAACATTAAATAGGAACCTTGAGTCGGTGATAATCTATTTTCAATACATGAGTAATTCTAAAATTAGCGATGAAGCTCTTCTTGGTGCATCGTCATTGAAAATCGTATCCCGTATGCTCAGGCTTATAATGAATGCTGAAAATTCGGCCTTAGGGTAAATACGGCCTTCGGTATACGTATAATAGAGATAGATTAATATATGTCAGAGACCGACAACCCCACCAAATATGGTGGGTCTGTTGATACTGAACAAATCAGTTGATGCCTCTTCTATTCATGATTGGTACTTTTCATATAAATTATGAATATTTGTCCCCTCGATCAGAAAAAAGATGACAGTTAATATATTTCTTGGCAATAGGTAAACGGACTGAGCGACAAGATGACCTATGAAGTATAAAGATTTTACAGATTTTTCAGATGCGCAATGAAATTCATAGATATTGTATTTGTTATTTTTTTCTGTAATTTTGTTTAATAAATATATTCAGATTTCCCTTTGTCTCTTTTTGGCATTCGTTTCGGTTTTTATGCCTGAAGCCTGAAAAGCAAACTGCTGTTGCCTTGCCAAAAAGTTTGGAAACAAATTGGTGTATTAAATGAATTATACGCATACAATTTAACATTATATTTTTAATTGTTAATAAAGACAAGTCTACGCTATTCACATTTAACACGCATGTTGTGCATACTTTTGTTTCATGTTATATTTTACTTCGAAATAAAAAAATTCAAGGCGTTAAACCTTTAAATGAATAAGTATATATTTTACATTTAGGATAATACTATTGAGTTCCAGTTTCCGTATTACCTCTGCTTTCCAATTCATAACGACAATATCCGGGTTAAGCCGGGCTAGATCTAAGGATTTTACCTTAATCTTAACCTTAAATTATTAATTATGCCTTATTTGAATTTCTCTTAACCATTAAAATTAAATACTTGAGATCAATGTTAATGTATTATTTGGAATAAATGCTCAGTCATAATGCAAACATACCTTTCTCTCTCTCTCTTTGTAGTAGCTGAGGGATGTGTATATATAAATATATATATATATATATATATATATATATATATATATATATATATATATATATATATATATATATATATATATATATATACATATATAGATAGATAGATAGATAGATAGATAGATGTAACGGACACAAATTATCCATATGATATTTCATAGATTTTAAACTTAAAGTTGTTTGAAGGAGATTGATCGTCAAAGTAGTTCAGGATGCTCTTTCTTCATGCTAACGCGGGTGGAGGGTTAGGCAAAATTATATTCCTGTTACCCCAAGCTTAATTGGCTTTGCATAGAACTAAGTCCCTGTTCGAAAAGTTTGCAAATTTGGCTACAATTCCTCTACAGGCAGTTATGTTATTAATTCTATATCATATTGCACTGGATCGGTAACGGTACGTGTTGTATGCACATTCCCCTTCTAGTCCCAAATCTTTTCCAGGGCATATACGATCGAAATGTTGTTTTTAAAAAAGATACACTTACCTAGTTATATGTAAATCTAGACAATTTTTTCACTAACAGTTCAGTACCCGAATTTCAAAATTACGGGCACAGCATATAAACGGATGACAAATAATCTATTTTCTTTAAAGTGAACTAACGGTAATGGAAATGTATACTGTTTAGAGCTAAGTACCACAATTTTGTGAATAAATATAAATTTATTTCAAGTGAACTATTAGAAACGAATATGTACCATACTATCATGCATAACATATAAAGTATCTTAATAGTTTCGACTTCCGCTTAAACAGGACATGCATAATTTTAAAGATTTTTTCTTTCATCTCATTTTGACATAGTTATATTTATAGCAGGATTGCTCTGTTGATCGACACCTTTTCATTATAGCAAGGAGTGTTTGGGAAATTCACTGTAGATTCATAACACTCAACGGTGTTTTCGATCTAAACTCGTTTCGATACAATCGATCGCCTTTAATCCAGAGACGCAATTTGAAAAGTATTTCTCAGAAACTGCTCACCCTTCGTGCATACTGTTACGAACAAAACTCGACATTTCTAAAATATTAAGAAATTAATTTCTAATATCAGAAAATCAATTTCTTATAATGTACAATCAGTTGCTACATTTTAAAATATCTTTCGTTTTATCTTAAAAAATATTTAACAAAATCTTTTTAATTAAAATATTTTCATGACAGAACACATGATTGACTCGTATAAAAAATTATAGTTTTATATTATAATATTCAACAGTTTGCTTTACAGTCCCCAGTTTGTCGCCGGTAAGGTTTATATATGCAAATCATGCAAATTAGATTTGGTTACTACTACTACTACTGCTACTATAATAATAATAATGATAATAATAATAATCTTTATTTGTAACAGATGATACCTGTCCAGATTATATTCATTGATTAAAAAAGTACGGAGGAAACACAACATACAAATTCTAGGATTATCAGACTGACGATCTAATAATTCCAAAGTACTTGTACCAAAAATACTCTATATTAGAAAATTCAAAGCAGATGAAATTAATATATCAGTCTGACTATATTAATAGATTTTTTCTGTTAGTGCAGAGCTGATATTTTGGACAAGTATATTTATTTGCGTGTCATCCCATATATATATATATATATATATATATATATATATATATATATATGTCTCTTGCTGTAATACTTTCATTATTTTCACTTTTGATGGTCAGATAATCAGCTAGACCCAAGTGAATTATTGTTGGTTGATGAACATATTTCATTCTGTTACCACACTTGAAGGTAGTTGACATGAAAAAATGGTTGATCTAAAAGTGAGTAGTATATTGTTGCAGCAGAGTTATCTTGTATACATGTAAAACTTCTGATACCTTTGCCATCACAACATCTAAAATTTACAATCTTCATTCCAGATAGCTTTCATAATTTCAGCAAATTCTCACCATATCGATTTAGCGCCTTTCCGTCATTGTTTGCTCTTTCCACTAAATCAATATCCTCGAAATTGACAATATTTGCATCAATGATCGTTTTACTATCATATACAATAAAATCAGGTTCTGTTGAGTTATATGCATTGAAATATCCACCAATATATGCTACATTAAAAATTAGATTTACCTTAACAGATTGTACACAAGGGGAGAATATCGACCAAACCATGTTTTGTTTCTTTACTCGGAATTTGAAGGATATTGAAATTACATCTTATATCTTCTTTTCCATATACAGCACTACCATAAGGATAACGTTTCGCATCAAACCCTTTATCTCTTTCACTTTTGTAAAGTATTAAACCACTTATGTCGATTGTATCATGGACTCAAGACTCGACCAGTGCAAAAATATCAAAATCACGCATAAAATGTATCAAACCAATATAATCCATTTACCAAAAGAAGAAAAACGCTAGTTACCTTTTGTGATGCAAGACGTGATTTTCAATCTTCAGAAATGCATTTTAAAATATTGGATCTCACTGTGTGTTGCTAGAAACTTTTCTAATATTATAGAATAGTTGATCTTCCATGAAATTGGATTTTTAATTTTAGGAAATGATTTTATAAAATAGATGGAAATATATATAATAATTTTGTAAGGTTAGAATTTGATTATCAATTAAGAGAAAAGTAGAAATATGACTTGTATGCATAACAAAATTATATTCGGAAACAGCCAGATGCCTTTCTAGGTACTAGAAACATCAAATTTGTTTGTGCCGACAACAGTTCCTGGATACTTATCCAGGATAATATTTATGGTTTTGTTCATAATTGTAACATCTTCCAGCTGCATACAATTTTAGTACAAACTTCTTTCCAAATTGAAGCGTCAAAACATGTTTAACGACAAAACGAAATAAAACGTGTTTAATAGATTGACTTTATCAATTTTCGGAATTTGATAGAAACTACTCCAACAATAGAATACAAAACAAAAAAACATAGTACAACATTTCTACTTTGTAGCATACCCATACCTTAATAGGTCCAAAAGAACCTAATGCAAGCAAATTCTATATTGTTCTGTAGTAAATACGATAAAAACGTCATTAAATATGTTACAAATGAAATATATTATAAGCTCTTTCAGCAATGAATTCACACAATTTGTGTTCATAAGACCACTGATACTTAACGTGTATAATTTATTTCCTCAAATGCCAAACTATACATTTTGGTTCTAGATTTGTATAACTTTACATAATTATTATATTCTCACTTGTCTGTGATAAATTTCACAATACACTGGCATTCAGATTTTGTTTAGGAAGGATCAGAGTGGACTAATAAATAAAGAAACATGTTGGAATATGAATACGTCTAAAGCAATACTTGATATTAAAGCAATGCTCTTTGCATGAACGTCTATGGTGGCACTTTAAGTGAAAACAAGACACTATAAAATAACAATTGAAATTAAGCACTACACTTTGCAGTAACATCTAGAAGTACATTAAATGCAAAATACAGTTGAACGCGTACATGAAGAAGCCTTTAACATATCTGATACTAGTGACGGGATCAGCGTCATCCCAGAGTGCTACAACACTAGATCAGGAAAAGCGTATGAAAAATCTCAGCTGCTGCAGGTACCATTCAGTATCCAGCTTCCGAACATGATTAAATGGATAGTATATTGTCCTAATACAACCCTGAGTGCCATAAATACACAGGAATCCGATAACGCTAAATACATGGATAGTATTAAGCACTTCATATAAATGCGAACAATGCAGAACAGTATCGCCGCCGAAACTGCCTCGTATCACCGGTGTCCCAGAACGCCACTGTGAGGAGCAAGATAAAGCTAGACGTAAGCTACTTTTCGACAAAAGGAAGTTAGTGAATCCATGTGGCGCCTGGACATCTGATGAATTCGATTATCCGCATCAATTCTGTTGAGGACCTGGCGGAACTTCTACCTGATGTAGATTTCAATTACCTTTCCAATGAGCATACGAACCAAGCTCGTCTACCGCTGATAGAGATATAAAACACCAGTTCATAACCAAAGAAAGTCACATTTCGTTTTCACTTATATTCGTTGTTGGTCTATTTCTGCCTGCCCTTTTGAAAGTTCGAAACACTTCTCCTTAGTTAATATTAATATTGTTGCCAAATTATATTGATATTTTGTCGAGTATTCCTTTCCATGACTGCAACATTTCCCCTTTTGAAATACACCCAATCGACATTTTATTTTCAATTTTACTCAGAATTGTATACAGGTATTCATTTTCAACGTTTTTCAGTAACTTAATTATTAAACGTGCACCTTTTATGCTCGTTTTCGTTTTGCACACTATTAGAAAAGAAAGTTCACACAATTTTGTTTTACAATACCATTTGAAACTCAGGCTGACATTTTGTAATTTGTTTTCGCGAAATGTTTTTATGCATCTTTCCATTTCTTTAGTACACAATACCTGTGAAATTCAAAACTATAATAATCAAGACAGTGTATAATGTACGATATAGCTTATAATGCAACGTACAATGCTTATTTCTTCATCAACATATGCAAATTACTTAAAATTTAAAAGAAGCATACCCTAATGTGGTAATGAGGTTATATCGTCGTTCAAATATCATATTTACACTTATGCTTCATGGATTATGTTCATTATCCAATGATGCGATGATAGTACAATCTCTGTTTTGTTCAAAGTGCACAAGTCCTCGCTGTTTTCATATGGAATCAAGTTCATTGGTAACAAAAATCGTGCGCTAGTAAAATATTCCTATTTGAGTAATATCGGTTTCTCACTGTTTCTTGTTCTCGTTCTATTTACCCTAGTTCAGACGACCTGGTTGCTGAACTTACTGATAAGAGCTGCTGACACTCATCCTAATAGGGGTCCAGATCATACCGCCTCATTTACCAGGTTCTCATACGACACATCTACCCGCTAAGCTCTGTAATGTTCAAGGCATTTTGTCCAAAATAGATACATTGCATGCATAATTTTATATTTTTGCCTTGTCTGAAACTTGACCGCAGTTTCTTTGATTATTTTTCCCTCCAAATTTACATCAACCAAGTCAGGAAAGGTCCTGAAGGTGACATTCAAGTTTGGGGTTGGACAAACGAAATCTTGTTTGGACTTCTATCAACATTAATAAAACAATTCAAAGTCAGTGTTTAACATTTCAAAATTATATTGTCTGAAATTGCACAACTCGGGCGGCATTTAAAACACTTGAGCCAAAAGAACATTTGTGTTTTACGTTCAAGTTTATTTAAATCAGTGACTCTAAAACTTTGTTCTACAAGGCTTATAGTAAAAGTCTTTTAGGTCGTGTAGTCGTGCATCACCGATTGATTCAGTAATCCAGTACAATCCTTATATTCTGACGATTAGACTCGACGTATTCTTTTCCTGACACATTTTAGTACATGCCAACAAGCCCATAACGATCTATAATTTTCGTTTGGAAGTGTCTTCATAACAGTTCAGGTGCAGATTCAATAATCAGGATTGAATAGGCCTTGGTCAAGCAAAATTAGTATTATATTTTAAAGCAATAATCTAAATTCACTCACTAATAAGATTTGATAGTATAACGACTGGAAAATGGAAATAATGGAAAAACATGTAATCTAAGTGTTTACTGTGTCAATACCTGTCTAAAAGTTAATGTGACAGCATATCTACAAAATACAAATTTTCTTTAATTTGATATTTAAAAAATTATGTTTCACAGTGTATACTTGTTATATAAAATGCTTATGAAAGTATTCAAATACTTAGGCATATAACAATTATTGAATTTCTCATTTATTTGTTTTATTTGTCAATACTTTCAGATGCCTTTTTAGCATTTTATCATTTTCCCATACGATGATAAAAGATCCATGGACTTGATGAAATCACAGCAAATGCCACCTTACTTGAGCTCGGGACATCATGTTCCATCATCGCACCATAATGCGGACTCAATCTTAAATTGATGTGTCTTTTTCGTCCAAGACAAGAACACTTCTCGTAGCAGCTATTTGTGCTCTTTGCATTCAAAGATTTTACGTAATTGCTCATTTTAGTAGATATCTGAATTCACTTGCTTGTTGTATGTCCTACAAGGAATGTGTATGTGCAGATTTTCATTTCCATTGTCAGGAGGTTAGAGGACATTCAAAATAACGGTTCGACAATTATCGATAAAGTTGACAAAAATGAATTATTTAACGACTTTTTACAGAGCAAACTGTACTAGATGAAACATATGTTTACCTTCTAAATATATCATTACATACGGATCTAAGCCTAAGTTCCATAAAACTAGGAACGTAATGTTTTCAAAAGGCCTTCCTCTTTGTTAGTCTTATGGTCCCATTTGTCTAAATAACTGTATTCTGCGTAAACATTTCCATTGTATCTAACTGGAGACCAATATCGCTTCTCAATAAGTATGGCAAATGTTTTGAAATACTAAATTTTACAAAAAATATTCAGTTACCTCCGAGGTAATACCATTCTGACACCTTTCCAGTCTTGTTGTATTCTGGTTTATCCTATATTCAATTAATTGACTTATCTATATGCTACGTACTACAATGCAATGAATTCCGGTAAGAATATTAGAGCAGTCTCTTACGACATAAGTAAAGCTTTTGACCGAGTGTGGCAAAAACGACTCGTTAAAACATTGAAAACTACTGGTATAACAGGAAGCTTTATAAAATAGCTCTCTAGCTAGTTCAGTGGCAGAATATTGCGAGTGATATTTCCCTGCGTGTTTTCAGAGTGGAGGTGAAATAGATCTAGTGTAGGCAAGGATCTACTTTAGGTTCTTTACGCTCTTCATGTGCACAAATGACATTATACATGTTTTCCATTCCAATACCAGTTTAGTTGCAAAATGATTCAAGACTCTTTTTAATTGTACATAATCTAGTTGTAACCTCTCATAACCTCAATTGTGACTTTTTCTCAGTGGGCAAATATTTGCTTGTATCTTTCAACCTTTCTAAAGCCGAATCCCTGACAATGTCATGGAAAATTAATAAACGAATCCATCCACCTCTATATATGCTCAATCAAAGAATTAATGATGTTGAACGGGAAGCAAACCTATTCCTCTAAAACAACTGTTCATGGCCCAAACAACGAGGATTATATAAAGGAAAACGCATGACCAAGAAATAATATAATGCGTGAACTCAAATTTGCTTGAGAGTAGATCATAAAAAATTATATTTGCTTCTTTTATACGACGCATTCTGGAATATTTGGTTTGGGAAAACTGTTCATTACTCGAGAAAAAGGAACTCGAAAAAAATGACTAATAAGGCAACAGAACCTGTAATTGGTGCATCGAAATTGTTGTCTTTTAAAGCAATATATCAAGGAAGAGGAAGGGGAAAATCTTGAATCCAGACTTCAAAAATACAAACGTACACTCTTCTATACAACGACAACTGTTCAAACTCCCATATCTCAGATCTCTCATTCTACAAGCAGTTAGTGGTATTACTCATGTGACTTATGTAACATAAATAATTTCGAATTTGAACAGTCTTTATTTCTATCTTTTCCTTCCCTCGACCATTTTAGGATGGAATACATCACCTATCTATCGAGACTCGACAAATAGACTCGATTCCAGCTTCAAAAGTACGTTAAATACTCGCTACACGTGTGTTCCCAGGCACTTTTATTGGGGTAGAAGGACATTTGAGATTCTTCGTGCCCAACGTAAAACAATATTTTGTGTGATGATACAAGGTTCCGTGTGAAGCAACGACTCATCCAGAAGGCAGCACTGTTCATTCTTAATTTTAATTTTTTTTTCTTCCTTTACATTTTGTCCTTTTTATTTTGTGCGTCTCTTTTTATCCCATTTTCTCAACGTTTAACACAATGTTATACATATTTTGATTTACAATTTCTCGTTTTAACTCCTTTCTTCCTTTATCATCATATTTGAAACACTCTGTTGTTTTAATTCCCCTGCTTGATATACCTTAGCTATATGAAAATGTGCTGCCTTGAGAATCTTCACTTTGAATTTTTTGAATATTTAGATGTTTTATTAAACCTTAATATCATCCGTAATGTGATCATTATCATATGTATTTACAAATTTTATATCGTAAATGGAGAAGAACATTATCAACTAATGGTTTTCGTTCTAAACCTTTACGTTCTGTATTGTACCTCTTGTAATCTCCAATTAGACATTTATGATCTATAATCTGTTTAAACTGAGTTATAATCGTTCCACCAAATTCACTACGATAAATTTCATTTCTATGAAATTAAGTTATATAGGCTGGATGGTAAATCTTTCTCAAGGGCAGATCTTGTAATTTATTGCAATTACTTTAAGAACACAGTTGCATTTGTTCTCCTAACGCATTGGTTAATAATTTTATGTACTAAGCCACCATTAGCCATGAAAAAAAGTAAGTGAGGATATCGCTGTAGTATCAATAGAGATATACATGTTACTAATTTGCTTTATTGTGAATTCACCATTCATTTGACGTTTCAGTAATTGTGCATTCCATTTTGACCTCAAAGTGGTAGACGTAGTAGCAGTTGTGCGATAAATGACAGCCCAGAAAAATTACAATAAACATTCATTACTAAATAAAAGCAAAGTCAAATGGTATAGATCTTAGACCTATGCTATAAAACGTTAGGGTAAAACCTGTTAAGTATTTTAAACATATGGTAAACATTTGTTACATAAACAGTATTCCCTCAGAAAGTCCATAATGATCATATTAAATTAGATTTATGATATTTTGAATCTATCATTTCTTTCAAGTAATTTTTTTAGAATACTTAAACGTTTTCGCTTTTCTCTTCTCCACACAATATGATCACCTGTCTGTATTCCAATATTTCTGGGTCCATCATTTACCAGAACGCGAGATTGTAATAGATTCTACAATGATGATGACAACCTAGTTTTAGGTGAGGCCTATCGTAATTACATTATCACTAGCATTAATCACATTTCAAATCCGATCTCTTTTGCATGATTCTATCGTCCCAACTTCGTTTGCACGTCGGAATCACCACTACCTATAGTCGCGTGTTTTGGTTGTATAATCGGACTACCGAACTACTGTTAACAGCTCCATTGGTTCTCCAACCTAATTACCTGTAATTTGTGTCCATACACATGGTCGTTATCACGGTAATATTATCACTACAGAGGACAAAACCTTCTCCGTGTAAAACTGTTTACCTCATATATGCAGAAAAAAACAAGGTATTCTTAAAATGTCATCCGGATTGATTCCTAACGAACTGTATAAAATTTGTTTTAACTGTTTAACAGTGAAAGTTATGCTTGAACGATACAGTGAGAATGTCACATAGCGAACGTTTCTGGATTTACCTCCCCGTTTCCGATACAATTGAACACAGCCAACGAAATCGTACCGGAAGAATATCACGTGCCATGTAAATTTATTAGGCAACTAGGAATGGAAAAATTACCCTGTAACGTGTTTAGAAATGTCCGAATTGACATCCGTGAGGAAATTTGGATAATCTTCTGTGACTACGGGAAATTCCACGTATAGGTCAGATATCGTATAAAAGCAACATGCATTCTATACTTCCACATACATTATTCACAAAGCAAATACATTTGCGAAACTTCTGTTGCATATTGTACATTAATTTACATTCAGTATTGTCATTAATTACTAGCATTTCAAAAATGAAATTCCATTTGGGTAAGTCTCTCTCTCTCTCTAT
This sequence comes from Sinohyriopsis cumingii, assembly GCA_028554795.2. NCBI lineage: Eukaryota > Metazoa > Mollusca > Bivalvia > Unionida > Unionidae > Sinohyriopsis > Sinohyriopsis cumingii. The sequence continues at coordinate 101,698,925 of CM068830.1, forward strand.
CTCTCTCTTTCTCTCTCTCTCTCGCAAAGACTTACAAAACTGTCCCTAATAGCAGCCACGCTAAGCGCTCAGCATGAAGAGGTTAGTGTTAGATATGGTCGGCCTGTTGTTATGGTAATGTGAATGTGGGACATCATGGTACATGTATGCGGCATGATGCCCCGGTGCTATACATCACTATAAACTGTCACACTACCGTCATCGTAGCGAAATGACTAAATAATTCTTAAAGCATCGTTAAAAATCCTATATATATATATATTTCTCGGTCGGACACAAGACGACACACATATCACTTGAAGAGATTGAAATTGTTTCGATCGATGTTTCTCCATTACATCCTGGATATCATTTTATAAATTTTATTTCCAGTGGCTAAACATGTCAATCTTACTGACTAAAGTTGGAGACATTGGGTACATGTATATTTGCTGTGTAACCGTATGCAGGTTAGAGGTATATTGTCCACGTATACTGTCATCAAGTCATTAAAGTATCAGTATTACCAGTCAAAACTCCTCCACTGGAACTCCCTCTGAGGCAAACACTAATCCGCACTGATTTATTGACTTTCTTATCTTGCGTAGTTGTCTCAGCATCCCTGAGAAATATACTCCTCCATTTCAAACTCTTTCCTTCCTTTGTATAGAGATTTAAGTAAGAAAATCGAAAATAATATAATATTAGAAAAGCTCCATTATGTGGAAATATGCCTAAATGTGCAAGATAAAATAGCTGAATTGTTGCCAGGTAGATCAATAAAAGGGAACTATCTTTAAAATGAACAATGTTGTCATTGATAGATCTTTGAAGGTTTTCATCCCTTTTATCAATGCTTATTAACCACAGATCAGTATTTCCATAATTAAAGGAGGATGACAAACGAAAAGAAATATTATAATCATTGCCGTTGTATTTTAACAGACAGTGTTTCCACTGGATAAAAAGAATCGTTACGCTAAGAATGTCACATTGTCCCAGCCAGCTGTACGTATGTATGCGTTAGCACAGTGTTTTTAAGTAACTGAACCCTTATTTGAGTCAATAAACTAAATTAGTTTTCAACACGCACACGGTCTACCTGTATTATATGTATAATTAAATGTGTCACTAACTTACCGTACTTACCTTTCTCCAGGTCCTGTATACAGCTTGATTTTCAGCAGTCTTCTGGTTACTTTAGAGCTGTTTCGGGCCTTTGGTGCCCCAGTTGGCGACATTAACAACTCCATCAAGACACCATGTGGGGGCCCTGTAACGATTACAACAGCAAACAAAACAACCAGCATCGAGACGATATCGAAGCTACATATACTCGTCAATGAAGCCAAATCTCTTGCAGGAACTTCAAAATTTGAGGTCAGCATAACTATCATTAATTGTTTAACGCTAAAGTTAGACGTTAGAACATTAAGCAGTGTGTCATTGTATATTTTACTGTGAAGTAATCTCTACATTTATATATATATATATATATATATATTGTTGCAAACTAAACTATTTAAAAATAACGTGCACACCGACCTACTACTCTCAATTCCTTTCTTAATTCTTGCATGTTTATCAGAATAACACATACGTTTCATGAAAAATGGAATAAATTTTATTCCCAAGCACCCAAAACTCGTCAGATAAATACATGTATTAACAGTTAAAGACAATACAATCATATATACAACAGGAGTTTAATTATTAAGGTAGGAGCGACGAAATATAATTTGCGATGAAAGAAATGCTCACATGGTTATTTCCAATACATGTTTGATTTTTCTTTCCTTGCATATTTGCAGATGTCTCAGTCTATAGGTAGCTCTGATATGATCCTGTTTTTGGACAGCTTGAAGTTTTTTAATACTATCAATGCTGACGAAGTTAAATTCGGCCTTGACATTAAGAAAAGTGTAAGTATACATTTCAATGACAGTGTTAAATTTAATGTATTTCTACATTTTTAGTTATATACGACAGCGACCTGCTGATTGACATACGATCCCTTTTGTTACATGTAACTAATTCCATTCAGCCATTTTGGCAAATTCTTAATTTCTTGTTAACTTGATCTTGCGTTTAGATTAAAGTTCTTCCTAGACTGGTCATATTGTTTTATAACTTTCGCCATAGAAAATATGTGTGAATGGATTTCTACTGAACAAAAACGAAACGACAAATCCTGTATATATTGAATTTCTTTGCGATTTAATATGGTTTCTTCAATACCAATCAACTAAAAAAATTGTCGGATTTGTTATCCTTGGAACATGCTTCGTATGTATCAAAAGAACTTACATAAGAATATGAATCCAAAGCGTGATTATTTGTTCAAACGATGGCAAATGAAAGATTTCATACAGAGAAAATCGCCGAGTCGGAAGCAAAGGTAAGATTAATGATGTTAATTGTTTCTTGGAGCATTTTTATTTATCTGTATTTTTATTATTTCAGCTCGGACAACTTTTCAAAAGCAACTTTGGAAATTTCTCCGAGCTAGTAATCTACACAGATTTAGCAGCTGGTGATGCAGCCGCCAATCATGTAGTCAACATCAAGGCCGTTTTAAACAAATTGTGGACTGTCTTGTGCGAGCTTCAAATCGGAACGTTGAGTCAGGGAGAAACTCTCACTCAATACTTAAATACGTCCATAATTAGCAACGAAGTTCTCCTAGTTACCTCCCCAGAGAACATTTTATTCCGTAACTACATAATTATGCGGGATGTGGGAAAAAACCTGGAACAATTCAGCCTTCTGTATAAGTATATAAAAGATAGATTATAATTTATCTGCTACAAGTGATTTCACCACAGGATATGGGCCTGCCGCCAGTCAGGATATCACATGCTACCTCGTTTGTTTGTGGAGTTCTATTTTCCGTATAAAGTATTAAATTGTTCCCATTCCTCTATCGGTGCAATAAGGTAATCGTTGATATATCTCTTGACCATAGAGATACAATTCAGAACTACACTATGGTCTAATTGGAAACGCATCGTTACGAAACTGATAGTAGGACATACACCTTATTTGTAAATATAAAGTATTAAATTATTTCCATTTCTCGATTAGTGCAGTAAGGAGTCGTTGAAATACTTATTGACAATACATGCGCCAGTTTTGAACTAACGATGATCTAAGGAGCACGTATCGTAGGGAAACTGAAAATGGCAAACACAAATAAAATCCAGCCACATAATATGGTTCATAAATATCGCCTTATTTGTAAACCTGTATTTATGAATGTGTTCTTTTTCGCTTTCCTGTATTTCATTTTTCTTCATATATTTATTCAACTCGTCTTTGAAACAACGAGCTTTACAAATGTATACAGTTTCTTTGTCTTGCCAAACAGTCATGAATGCATTGTTTTGACGTCAAATTTAACATGGAATTTGACATGTTTGTGTATTTTGTTTTGATACAACAGTATTATACATGTAAATGTGAAAGTAGAACGAGAAAGGCTGTTCGAGTTTTCATATGAATCTGACGCAGATGTTCAGTACTCTCTGAACCAGATTCGGTGTGTTAGGCTTTGCATGGATAATTAATTGACGTGTAGCGGAAGAAATGTTGTAATGTTCTGCTTCAGAACTGTAAGTAATATTAACATGGTCTGACAATGTCAAGAATGTGTGTTGTAGAATGAAAGTTTGTTATCCGCAAAATTGCATTCTCTAATTTATTTCTTGTATATGTGCCGTAAATGTCTCAGAGAATTTTATATATCTGAAACTCTTTGAAATCCATGCCTGTGATAGCCATATTTATTGAATAAAGTTTCCTTTTGGACTTAAAATTATTTCTTGGTGTTGTTGTCAACATAAGTATTATTATTATCATTCCGAATATAGTCCAAAACTTCAGTCTTACACCGCCGTTTTACAGCCCATTTATGAAAGTACGTTGTTTGTTTTTCAACAGTTTTTTTATATATGTGATAGTAGAGAAGATGCTCTTTTTCAAACTAATTGTGATGAAGTTTTTCATTTCTCCCCTAACCGAAATGGGAAGAGTGCAACATCTTCGTAAAAACATTTAAGCTCATGTATTTAGACTACTAAACAAAAATAGCAGTGGGTGCATTTACAATTGCGTAACAAAACGTTTAAGATAAATACTCGCTTTGGGTTTGTTTTGTATAAAATTAATTACCTCATAAATTCTTTTTGTTGACATATTTATTTCAGATTCCTTCGCGTGTTTTATGTCTGATTCTAAATGGTGGGTAATGTTTTTAACAAATGAAATGTCACACCCTATTAGGATGATGGTTGTCGTGAACTGAAACATCTTTAACAGAACATTAGCATTTAACTCCGTATCTTTCTCGCTCTTATGTCCATATTCTACCCATCATCTTTATCCTCTAATATATTGCCACTAATAGACAAGTAATCTAATCTATTTGACCTCATCGCACGATTCGCTAGAGCTTTGTTAGGAAAATATTCAAGCAGTACGATGGTTACTAATGACAACCCAATTAGCCATTTATTGGAGCAATATTCTGTCCTTAGCCTATCATTGAAGACCTAAATGATAAAGCTGACGATTAGCTTCAGGAACTGCTGATCCTTCACTTTCTTTAGTTAGAGAAAGCTAATGCATGTCCAGTATCTCAATATGTATTATGCTAAAGATCTACAATACTGAATATTTCTTAAAATGTTTCTCATACATATGCACCATTAGTCCATTCCGAATAAACTGAAAGTGGAGCCCCAGGTACCCTTAACCGATATATGTAATGCTCTGTAGCATTAATGCTATGCTCATTTTGCATTGAGTAACTCAATCAACTAAACACTGGTGATTTATATGCTAACATTTTGTTGTCATCAAAGTCATGTGATCACTATTGGAATTAAAACGGTTTGCATGCAAAAATTTTGATAACATCTCTTTAGGTAATTACAAGGATATTTTAAATATTACGATCAATACATATTCATACATATTCATTACAAACTTGCTCTAATACATCATACAATATTCCTAATATAATTATATTTGGGTAGGGATTTTTCAATACGCTCAGACACAGACAGACACATACCCCACATGATGTCCTAATTCTCGTCTCGATTTCCGTATCTTGTATCCATCTAGGAATGATTTTAAATCACACCAAGGTTTTTCTTCAGTCAATTACAGTATTTAAAAAAATCTAATATTACGCATATGAAAACTACGGTCTACTTTGTTATTCAATTACCAACACTGTCCAAAAATCTATAAGTTAATGATGTGCAGGAAATTATAATATTGCCAAATTCCAATTACATGTGTCACTTATAAAAGTGGAATAGGTAGTGAAAATGTTTTCTCATGTAGAGGATAAATCCGCTTCCAACAACAGAGGTAAGTCACTCTTTATTTTAGAATACCTGTATTATTAAAGCGTTGAACGCAAAGAAAATACGTTGCATTTCGAAAAAAAATCTTAAAATACTTCTAGGTAAGACATCAAACGGTAAAAATGACTTCAGGAAGACAAATAAAATGTCTCTATATTTATTTGTTGTTAATGGGTTTTTGAATGTTCTCTTTTAGTAGGTATACCGTTTCCAATAAATAGAAAATATCATTATTCCTTTCCTGACTAGTGGCATGTAAATGCCAATTGGCAATGCATATTCATTCGTTTTCGCAGCGCATCGCATTTAAGTAACCGATCCCTTGTAACAGTCAATATATCATACTTTTGTTCAAACAAGTATACCGTCTACCTGTATTACCTGTATAATGAAAGGTGTTACTGATATCACCTATAGACCTATTTTCAGGTACGGCATAGAGTTAGGTTTTTAGCGGTCTTGTAACTACGCTAGAGATATGTGGTATCTGAACGACCCAGTTTGCCATCTAATTACACCATAAAGATACCTTGCATAAGCCCCTTAGGGAAGCAAATACGTAAATAAGCAAAGGGACACTATCACAAATACATATACTAGTCAATAAGGCACATTCCCTTTCAGGAACGTTAAAATTTGAGGTCGACATATTGTACATGAGTTGCATGAAACAAACTTCGCTCTCAGTAAATTGTATATTCCTTTGACATCTATGAAGTTACCCCTCCCCCCTCTCTCTCTGATTCCGGCGCAGAATTAACATAGCTATTGCGATCGTTGGTTGTCATTTCGAGATTTTAATATACTAGTATCTTCAAGTTTAGGAAACTCTTATGAGAAACTTTGAATATTTCTCATCGAGAGATATACTGATTTGGCCGTAAGTGATGAAGTCGCCAATCATGGAGTCAAGGTCGTTTTGAACAAGTTTAGGACTATCTTATGTGAGCTTCAAATCGGAAGTTTGAGTCATGTACTTAAATTCCATAATTAACGATCCAGTCCTCGTAAGTACCTTTCGATCCCATTATCTTTTTCCAAAGCTGCATCACCATGTGGGATGTTGATAAAAAAACCTACGACAATTCAGTCTTCTGTTTAAGTGTATAAGAAATAGATTATGATTTATTTCCTATAGGGAACCGGACGAAAGAACACGGGGTCTGTCTCCGTTTAATATATCAGGTGCTGCCTCTTTAATTCGTAGATTGATGCTTTTTTTGTTAATGTTTCCTCATTTTATTAATATATTCAGTTTGCACCATTCATGTAGGTGTTGACTTTAAATAATCCAATACCATAATATATTCAAAATAACATTACCAATCATTATGTAACATATCGGAAGTCTCGTAACCGATCACCGTGGATCCAGCGTTGCTGTCTTAAATAATATTTCGTCCAGTCGGCGTTTTATTTAGTTTTTTTTTATATACTTTTCGTCGTCGTATTCACGAGAGCTATATTGAAGGCAATATTTGTCGCATTCAAAAATATGAATTTGTATGTTTCCATTAGAGGACAAAAAGGATTTGCAACTGATGCACAATTCATTCTTTAAACAGTCTGCCTGGATTGCAAGCTGCTCTGTACAATGCAGCTAAATGCGCTTTCACTATTTCAAAATGTATATATTTTCATAGCAAATGTCTTCATAATAGGCAAATGATGCTCTTCAGTTTCTGATAACAGAAAATTGTTTGTATTTGAAATCCTCAGATAAAAATGTTCTAATACAGTATTAATTTAACAAACTAAACAAATTTTTTATTATTCTTTCGGATACTAATTCTAAAAATATTTTGGACGATAATTTATATTATTATATATTGTTTTGAATACATTATAACACTCTAATCCTATTTAGTTTTGAAAACGTAGTACTGCTTGTAATAATAATAATAATAATGCCACAACGTCCATGATAAAATTATTTCATGTCAAAGCTCAATTAACATCTTAATTTTAATTTCCTCTACGAGGCACCTTAATATTTAGCTTGGGGTCCACGAGTCCATTATTATCCATGAGCAACATTGTGCAATCGTATTCTTGGATTAGGTAAAACCGTCTGCAGCGTAAGTTTTTGGGGGAAAGTCCTCCTGCATTTGTGATTATTTGACAATATGTCTCTGGAAATTCGTGGGGAAAAAAGTAAATGAAGGTCTTGTTACAAAAATAACAGTCTCAGAGCCAATAAGGCAAAACGACGAAGTATTCTTATTTTCGCTGGATGATTGTATTGTCATACACCAGAAGATTTGCAATTTTCGGCGTCAACTATGTTGAATCAATATTTCGGATTTAGGCTAGCGAGATACGCCGTGATACTGAGTACAGCTTCTAACATAACTGGGGAAGCACGCAAGTGACCACGCATACACATATCTTCTTTAGATATTCAAAACAATTGCAAAAATATACTTCAAATTTTGCATCATGAATTTCCTGAAAATATACTTTCTTCCTTCTGCAAATCCGTAACTACATGAGCTATGGCATGGGTTCTAAAGCTTGCTTACACATTTAATGAAATTGTACTGTAATTTTGACTATGTTCCAAGTTAATTCTACTCACTGTACTGAAATTGAAATGAACGTGAATCTCGAAAGCGTCTTTTTGATAATTACATTTGAAAGAGTTCATATGTTTTCACGTTATGATTCCAGTCATTCAGTGACAGAACGGAAAAACATGCAGCCAAGTCAATAAGTGTCCCAGTCACCCCTGCTCAAATCACAGACACATGCATTTCGTATGCAATTGAAACAACTAATAAATCCAGCGGGACTGTGTAGAATCGACAAAACAAACCAAAATCCATTCATTCCATACCAACTGGAAAATACACATTCATTCACAAGATGACTCTAAATTTCAAATTTAAGTAGAGCAAAAGCGCCAATTCATTTTGAAAGTGATGTCGAGCGCGCGACTTACTTCAATCTTTGACGGGAAGAGTTATGTGCGCTTTAGTATTGTTGTGTCTACTAATAAATCTGCGCTTGTATTTTTTTAAAAATACAGCATGATTTCAATTATGTTGTTTCTTACAGTGTATTTTTATTTATACATTAAGCCTTAGGTACAATAAGTAATGGAGTATATAATAAAAAGTTTACTGCATTTGTATGTGATAATATGAACTCGTTTTGTTGGATGGATATACCGCATTCCCAAGGTCGTGCAATATATCTATCCGACAAACTCGTTCATCATTTCCATACAAAAGCAGTAATCTATAAATATTGTGAAATAAATTCTACCTAGTTCTAAAGGTTCTATTACAAGTCCAAACGGATGAAGTTCAAATTAAGTTCCAGTTGTATTTCAAATAACTTCCGATATTAAATGTATTGAAGTACCTATAATGTCGAATATGTTAACGTGCTAGTAGCCTGGATAGTTATGATGAGGAAACAATCTTTTGATATATCCTAATAATATATTAAAGATGACATCTTTGTCTGAATTCACTATGATTCCAAATTATCGTTTCTGTCCAAAAATATTATTGATCACTTTGAAAGTACAGTGAATAATATTAAATAAATCCACCCTAATGAAAAACTAAACCTGACAATAAGACTGATTATGTTTCAAGATGTTAAGGCAAGAATGAGTAATATTTATGTAAATAATATTATATACCCCTCTACTTGACCTAGGTCGCAATTACCATTTTCTGTAAATACTCCGTAAATTAATGGAATGTTCTACTCTAGAAGATTCTAAGGTCAGAATCAAGACTACATCTGTGAACTGGAACTCAGGTGAACATGTTTACACTAATAATGATCTGAATACTTAACTCACAACCATAAATACAATTTTAGCTATGGATTATGCTGTTTACAAAAACAAAGTTCCTGGTCAGGTAAATAGTGGACTTGATTTTGGACAAGGTCAATTACAAAATGTAAATGATTATCACATATAATCAGTAAGAAAAACCAACGAATAATAAAACTTAAAGTAAATATACATAACAATATTTTAATTATTAAATGCTATTCATATAGATCTAATTTGTATGCATCTGATGTATTATGGAACGTTGATTAGATCTTCAAGATAATTGTGATACGAATTTAAATTCCTTTCCCAGTTCGAAAACAAATTTAATGAGTTAGACATTCTAATTCCATGAATAAGTATTTTTTCGTGAGACTGGCTGATAACATATGAACTGTCGTGGTTGACGATTGTAAACAATATAAACTTGCTGTCAAAAGGTTGTTAATGGGCGTTTTATTATGTTTTCATCCAATATGTTTCATACGTGATTCACATGTTTTAAACTATTTGACAGTTCTGAGATTCTGGAAAAGTCACCCATATGATATTCATTTTTGATAACAAAATTCTAGTTTGTGGGAATTAAAAGTGGGTGTTTTATTTCTGGAATTATTACTATTCCAACACGTAATGAAACGTGCTTTCAATCTTACACCAATTTTCTTTGTGGATGAAGGGGTAGAAGTGACTTCCGGACACATAAGAAACTGTTGAGTTCCAGTTGTCAAACTTAACATACGATTTAGATCGGTCTAGACCTCTTTTTAACATTAAACCTATGCATCCACACACTTTGAGTGCTTCGGACGAACATGTAATATTGTTATTGTGACTTGGTTGGCATTTTATTTATCTGTAATTGTGGTCCTCTCAGCTTGGAAAACTTTCAAGGGAAACTTCGCATCATCTCAAGAATAGCTATCTTCTCTGATGTGGTCACTAGCTATGCAGCCATCATTCATGTGGTCAACATCAATTCAGTTTTGAACAAGCTGTAAACAATCGTATTTGAACATTAAATAGGAACCTTGAGTCGGTGATAATCTATTTTTCAATACATGAGTAATTCTAAAATTAGCGAGGAAGCTCTTCTAGCTACATCGTCAGTGAAAATCTTATCCTGTATGCTCAGGCTTATGCTGAATGCTGAAAATTCGGCCTTAGGGTAAATTCGGCCTTCGGTATACGTATAATAGAGATAGATTAATATATGTCAGAGACCGACAACCCCACCAAATATGGTGGGTCTGTTGATACTGAACAAATCAGTTGATGCCTCTTCTATTCATGATTGGTACTTTTCATATAAATTATGAATTTTTGTCCCCTCGATCAGAAAAAAGATGACAGTTGATATATTTATTGGCAATAGGTAAACGGACTGAGCGACAAGATGACCTATGAAGTATAAAGATTTTACAGATTTTTCAGATGCGCAATGAAATTCATAGATATTGTATTTGTTATTTTTTATCTGTAATTTTGTTTAATAAATATATTCAGATTTCCCTTTGTCTCTTTTTGGCATTCGTTTCGGTTTTTATGCCTGAGGCCTGAAAAGCAAACTGCTGTTGCCTTGCCAAAAAGTTTGGAAACAAATTGGTGTATTAAATGAATTATACGCATACAATTTAACATTATATTTTTAATTGTTAATAAAGACAAGTCTACGCTATTCACATTTAACACGCATGTTTTGCATACTTTTGTTTCATGTTATATTTTACTTCGAAATAAAAAAATTCAAGGCGTTAAACCTTTAAATGAATAAGTATATATTTTACATTTAGGATAATACTATTGAGTTCCAGTTTCCGTATTACCTCTGCTTTCCAATTCATAACGACAATATCCGGGTTATGCCGGGTTAGATCTAAGGATTTTACCTTAATCTTAACCTTAAATTATTAATTGTGCCTTATTTGAATTTCTCTTAACCATTAGAATTAAATACTTGAGATCAATGTTAATGTATTATTTGGAATAAATGCTCAGTCATAATGCAAACATACCTTTCTCTCTCTCTCTCTCTCTCTCTCTCTCTCTCTTTGTAGTAGCTGAGGGATGTGTATATATATATATAAATATATATATATATATATATATATATATATATATATATATATATATATATATATATATATATATATATATATATATATATATATATATATATATATATATATATATATAGATAGATAGATAGATAGATAGATAGATAGATAGATAGATGTAACGGACACAAATTATCCATATGATATTTCATAGATTTTAAACTTAAAGTTGTTTGAAGGAGATTGATCGTCAAAGTAGTTCAGGATGCTCTTTCTTCATGCTAACGCGAGTGGAGGGTTAGGCAAAATTATATTCCTGTTACCCCAAACTTAATTGGCTTTGCATAGAACTAAGTCCCTGTTCGAAAAGTTTGCAAATTTGGCTACAATTCCTCTACAGGCAGTTATGTTATTAATTCTATATCATATTGCACTGGATCGGTAACGGTACGTGTTGTATGCACATTCCCCTTCTAGTCCCAAATCTTTTCCAGGGCATATACGATCGAAATGTTGTTTTTATAAAAGATACACTTACCTAGTTATATGTAAATCTAGACAATTTTTTCACTAACAGTTCCCTACCCGAATTTCAAAATTACGGGCACAGCATATAAACGGATGACAAATAATCTATTTTCTTTAAAGTGAACTAACGGTAATTGAAATGTATACTGTTTAGAGCTAAGTACCACAATTTTGTGAATAAATATAAATTTATTTCAAGTGAACTATTAGAAACGAAGATGTAGCATACTATCATGCATAACATATAAAGTATCTTAATAATTTCGACTTCCGCTTAAACAGGACATGCATAATTATAAAGATATTTTCTTTCATCTCATTTTGACATAGTTATATTTATAGCAGGATTGCTCTGTTGATCTACACCTTTTCATTATAGCAAGGAGTGTTTGGGAAATTTACTGTAGATTCATAACACTCAACGGTGTTTTCGATCTAAACTCGTTTCGATACAATCGATCGCCTTTAATCCAGAGACGCAATTTGAAAAGTATTTCTCAGAAATTGCTCACCCTTCGTGCATACTGTTACGAACAAAACTCGACATTTCTAAAATATTAGGAAATTAATTTCTAATATCAGAAAATCAATTTCTTATAATGTACAATCAGTTGCTACATTTAAAAATATCTTTCGTTTTATCTTAAAAAATATTTAACAAAATCTTTTTAATTAAAATATTTTCATGACAGAACACATGATTGACTCGTATAAAAAAATATAGTTTTATATTATAATATTCAACAGTTTGCTTTACAGTCCCCAGTTTGTCGCCGGTAAGGTTTATATATGCAAATCATGCAAATTAGATTTGGTTACTACTACTACTACTGCTACTACTACTACTACTACTACTACTACTACTACTACTACTATTAATAATAATAATAATAATAATCTTTATTTATAACAGATGATACCTGTCCAGATTATATTCATTGATTAAAAAAGTACGGAGGAAACACAACATACAAATTCTAGGATTATCAGACTGACGATCTAATAATTCCAAAGTAGTTGTACCAAAAATACTCTATATTAGAAAATTCAAAGCAGATGAAATTAATATATCAGTCTGACTATATTAATAGATTTTTTCTGTTAGTGCAGAGCTGATATTTTGGACAAGTATATTAATTTGCGTTTTATCCAATATATATATATATATATATATATATATATATATATATATATATATATATATATATATATATATATATATATGTGTGTGTGTGTGTGTGTGTGTGTGTGTGTGTGTGTGTGTCTCTTGCTGTAATACTTTCATTATTTTCACTTTTGATGGTCAGATAATCAGTTAGACCCAAGTGAATTATTGTTTGTTGATGAACATATTTCATTCTGTTACCACACTTGAAGGTAGTTGGACATGAAAAAATGGTTGATCTAAAAGTGAGTAGCATATTGTTGCAGCAGAGTTATCTTGTATACATGTAAAACTTCTGATACCTTTGCCATCACAACATCTAAAATTTACAATCTTCATTCCAGATAGCTTTCATAATTTCAGCAAATTCTCACCATATCGATTTAGCGCCTTTCCGTCATTGTTTGCTCTTTCCACTAAATCAATATCCTCGAAATTGACAATATTTGCATCAATGATCGTTTTACTATCATATACAATAAAATCAGGTTCTGTTGAGTTATATGCATTGAAATATCCACCAATATATGCTACATTAAAAATTAGATTTACCTTAACAGATTGTACACAAGGGGAGAATATCGACCAAACCATGTTTTGTTTCTTTACTCGGAATTTGAAGGATATTGAAATTACATCTTATATCTTCTTTTCCATATACAGCACTACCATAAGGATAACGTTTCGCATCAAACCCTTTATCTCTTTCACTTTTGTAAAGTATTAAACCACTTATGTCGATTGTATCATGGACTCAAGACTCGACCAGTGCAAAAATATCAAAATCACGCATAAAATGTATCAAACCAATATAATCCATTTACCAAAAGAAGAAAAACGCTAGTTACCTTTTGTGATGCAAGACGTGATTTTCAATCTTCAGAAATGCATTTTAAAATATTGGATCTCACTGTGTGTTGCTAGAAACTTTTCTAATATTATAGAATAGTTGATCTTCCATGAAATTGGATTTTTAATTTTAGGAAATGATTTTATAAAATAGATGGAAATATATATAATAATTTTGTAAGGTTAGAATTTGATTATCAATTAAGAGAAAAGTAGAAATATGACTTGTATGCATAACAAAATTATATTCGGAAACAGCCAGATGCCTTTCTAGGTACTAGAAACATCAAATTTGTTTGTGCCGACAACAGTTCCTGGATACTTATCCAGGATAATATTTATGGTTTTGTTCATAATTGTAACATCTTCCAGCTGCATACAGTTTTAGTACAAACTTCTTTCCAAATTGAAGCGTCAAAACATGTTTAACGACAAAACGAAATAAAACGTGTTTAATAGATTGACTTTATCAATTTTCGGAATTTGATAGAAACTACTCCAACAATAGAATACAAAACAAAAAAACATAGTACAACATTTCTACTTTGTAGCATACCCATACCTTAATAGGTCCAAAAGAACCTAATGCAAGCAAATTCTATATTGTTCTGTAGTAAATACGATAAAAACGTCATTAAATATGTTACAAATGAAATATATTATAAGCTCTTTCAGCAATGAATTCACACAATTTGTGTTCATAAGACCACTGATACTTAACGTGTATAATTTATTTCCTCAAATGCCAAACTATACATTTTGGTTCTAGATTTGTATAACTTTACATAATTATTATATTCTCACTTGTCTGTGATAAATTTCACAATACACTGGCATTCAGATTTTGTTTAGGAAGGATCAGAGTGGACTAATAAATAAAGAAACATGTTGGAATATGAATACGTCTAAAGCAATACTTGATATTAAAGCAATGCTCTTTGCATGAACGTCTATGGTGGTACTTTAAGTGAAAACAAGACACTATAAAATAACAATTGAAATTAAGCACTACACTTTGCAGTAACATCTAGAAGTACATTAAATGCAAAATACAGTTGAACGCGTACATGAAGAAGCCTTTAACATATCTGATACTAGTGACGGGATCAGCGTCATCCCAGAGTGCTACAACACTAGATCAGGAAAAGCGTATGAAAAATCTCAGCTGCTGCAGGTACCATTCAGTATCCAGCTTCCGAACATGATTAAATGGATAGTATATTGTCCTAATACAACCCTGAGTGCCATAAATACACAGGAATCCGATAACGCTAAATACATGGATAGTATTAAGCACTTCATATAAATGCGAACAATGCAGAACAGTATCGCCGCCGAAACTGCCTCGTATCACCGGTGTCCCAGAACGCCACTGTGAGGAGCAAGATAAAGCTAGACGTAAGCTACTTTTCGACAAAAGGAAGTTAGTGAATCCATGTGGCGCCTGGACATCTGATGAATTCGATTATCCGCATCAATTCTGTTGAGGACCTGGTGTAGATTTCAGTTACCTTTCCAATGAGCATACAGAACCAAGCTCGTCTACCGCTGATAGAGATATAAAACACCAGTTCATAACCAAAGAAAGTCACATTTCGTTTTCACTTATATTCGTTGTTGGTCTATTTCTGCCTGCCCTTTTGAAAGTTCGAAACACTTCTCCTTAGTTAATATTAATATTGTTGCCAAATTATATTGATATTTTGTCGAATATTCCTTTCCATGACTGCAAAATTTAACCTTTTGAAATACACCCAAGGGACATTTTATTTTTAATTTTACTCAAAATTGTATACAGGTATCCATTTTCAACGTGTTTCAGTAACTTAATTATTAAACGTTCACCTTTTATGCTCATTTTCATTTTGCACACTATTAGAGAAGAAATTTCATACAATTTTGTTTTACAATACCATTTGAAACTCAGGCTGACATTTTGTAATTTGTTTTCGCGAAATGTTTTTATGCATCTTTCCACCTCTTTAGTACACAATACCTGTGAAATTCAAAACTATAATAATCAAGACAGTGTATAATGTACGATATAGCTTATAATGCAACGTACAATGCTTATTTCTTCATCAACATATGCAAATTACTTAAAATTTAAAAGAAGCATACCCTAATGTGGTAATGAGGTTATATCGTCGTTCAAATATCATATTTACACTTATGCTTCATGGATTATGTTCATTATCCAATGATGCGATGATAGTACAATCTCTGTTTTGTTCAAAGTGCACAAGACCTTGCTGTTTTCATATGGAATCAAGTTCATTGGTAACAAAAATCGTGCGCTAGTAAAATATTCCTATTTGAGTAATATCGGTTTCTCACTGTTTCTTGTTCGCGTTCTATTTACCCTAGTTCAGACGACCTGGTTGCTGAACTTACTGATAAGAGCTGCTGACACTCATCCTAATAGGGGACCATTTCATACCGCCTCATTCACCAGGTTCTCATACGACACATCTACCCGCTAAGCTCTATAATGTTCAAGGCATTTTGTCCAAAATAGATACATTGCATGCATAATTTTATATTTTTGCCTTGTCTGAAACTTGACCGCAGTTTCTTTGATTATTTTTCCCTCCAAATTTACATCAACCAAGTCAGGAAAGGTCCTGAAGGTGACATTCAAGTTTGGGGTTGGACAAACGAAATCTCGTTTGGACTTCTATCAACATTAATAAAACAATTCAAAGTCAGTGTTTAACATTTCAAAATTATATTGTCTGAAATTGCACAACTCGTGCGGCATTTAAAACACTTGAGCCAAAAGAACATTTGTGTTTTACGTTCAAGTTTATTTAAATCAGTGACTCTAAAACTTTGTTCTATAAGGCTTATAGTAAAAGTCTTTTAGGTCGTGTAGTCGTGCATCACCGATTGATTCAGTAATCCAGTACAATCCTTATATTCTGACGATTAGACTCGACGTATTCTTTTCCTGACACATTTTAGTACATGACAACAAGCCCATAACGATCTATAATTTTCGTTTGGAAGTGTCTTCATAACAGTTCAGGTGCAGATTATTCAATAATCAGGATTGAATAGGCCTTGGTCAAGCAAAATTAGTATTATATTTTAAAGCAATAATCTAAATTTAATTTCATTTATGTAAATGCTCATTCATCTGCATGACATTTACTATATCTAATTATGCCACGTTTGAAACGCTGTTTATATACATACAGTTAGATATGTAAACACAAAAAATACGAATCAATAGAAGTTTCAACATGTAAGATGTTTTTTGCCCAGCATGGTGTGCAACTAACTGTTCCATCCTTCAGAAAATGAAAGAGACATTTGGCCCCTGAAGAAGCCGAAACATCAAGGTAAATTTCCAGAGCTTGTATTCACGTTGAGCCAGATATCAGGAGAATTCAAGATTTTACGATTGTTGCAAGATAAATGCCAGTAACATTTGTGAAAGTTAATAACACATGAAAAATAAGACTCTTCGGAGTGATTGGTGGAATTATTATCATAAACCAGCCTTCGTTGTAGAAGTTAAATTGAGCACAAGTGTAATCATGTATGGATTTTATTTTATATCAAGAACATGATAAGGTGATCACTCACTAATAAGATTTGATAGTATAACGACTGGAAAATGGAAATAATGGAAAAACATGTAATCTAAGTGTTTACTGTGTCAATACCTGTCTAAAAGTTAATGTGACAGCATATCTACAAAATACAAATTTTCTTTAATTTGATATTTAAAAAATTATGTTTCACAGTGTATACTTGTTATATAAAATGCTTATGAAAGTATTAAAATACTTAGGCATATAACAATTATTGAATTTCTCATTTATTTGTTTTATTTGTCAATACTGTCAGATGCCTTTTTAGCATTTTATCATTTTCCCATACGATGATAAAAGATCCATGGACTTGATAAAATCACAGCAAATGCCACCTTACTTGAGCTCGGGACATCATGTTCCATCATCGCACCATAATGCGGACTCAATCTTAAATTTATGTGTCTTTTTCGTCCAAGACAAGAACAATTCTCGTAGCAGCTATTTGTGCTCTTTGCATTCAAAGATTTTACGTAATTGCTCATTTTAGTAGATATCTGAATTCACTTGCTTGTTGTATGTCCTACAAGGAATGTGTATGTGCAGATTTTCATTTCCATTGCCAGGAGGTTAGAGGACATTCAAAATAACGGTTCGACAATTATCGATAAAGTTGACAAAAATGAATTATTTAACGACTTTTTACAGAGCAAACTGTACTAGATGAAATATATGTTTACCTTCTAAATATATCATTACATACGGATCTAAGCCTAAGTTCCATAAAACTAGGAACGTAATGTTTTCAAAAGGCCTTCCTCTTTGTTAGTCTTATGGTCCCATTTGTCTAAATAACTGTATTCTGCGTAAATATTTCCATTGTATCTAACTGGAGACCAATATCGCTTCTCAATATGTATGGCAAAAGTTTTGAAATACTAAACTTTACAAAACATATTCAGTTACCTCCGAGGTAATACCATTCTGACACCTTTCCAGTCTTGTTGTATTCTGGTTTATCCTATATTCAATTAATTGACTTATCTATATGCTACGTACTACAATGCAATGAATTCCGGTAAGAATATTAGAGCAGTCTCTTACGACATAAGTAAAGCTTTCGACCGAGTGTGGCAAAAACGACTCGTTAAAACATTGAAAACTACTGGTATAACAGGAAACTTTATAAAATAGCTCTCTAGCTAGTTCAGTGGCAGAATATTGCGAGTGGTATTTCCCTGCGTGGAGGTGAAATAGATCTAGTGTAGGCAAGGATCTACTTTAGGTTCTTTACGCTCTTCATGTGCACAAATGACATTATACATGTTTTCCATTCCAATACCAGTTTAGTTGCAAAATGATTCAAGACTCTTTTTAATTGTACATAATCTAGTTGTGACCTCTCATAACCTCAATTGTGACTTTTTCTCAGTGGGCAAATATTTGCTTGTATCTTTCAACCTTTCTAAAGCCGAATCCCTGACAATGTCATGGAAAATTAATAAACGAATCCATCCACCTCTATATATGCTCAATCAAAGAATTAATGATGTTGAAAGGGAAGCAAACCTATTCCTCTAAAACAACTGTTCATGGCCCAAACAACGAGGATTATATAAAGGAAAACGCATGGCCAAGAAATAATATAATGCGTGAACTCAAATTTGCTTGAGAGTAGATCATAAGAAATTATATTTGCTTCTTTTATACGACGCATTCTGGAATATTTGGTTTGGGAAAACTGTTCATTACTCGAGAAAAAGAAACTCGAAAACAATGACTAATAAAGCAACAGAACCTGTAATTGGTGCATCGAAATTGTTGTCTTTTAAAGCAATATATCAAGGAAGAGGAAGGGGAAAATCTTGAATCCAGACTTCAAAAATACAAACGTACACTCTTCTATACAACGACAACTGTTCAAACTCCCATATCTCAGATCTCTCATTCTACAAGCAGTTAGTGGTATTACTCATGTGACTTATGTAACATAAATAATTTCGAATTTGAACAGTCTTTATTTCTATCTTTTCCTTCCCTCGACCATTTTAGAATGGAATACATCACCTATCTATCGAGACTCGACAAATAGACTCGATTCCAGCTTCAAAAGTACGTTAAATACTCGCTACACGTGTGTTCCCAGGCACTTTTATTGGGGTAGAAGGAAATTTGAGATTCTTCGTGCCCAACGTAAAACAATATTTTGTGTGATGATACAAGGTTCCGTGTGAAGCAACGACTCATCCAGAAGGCAGCACTGTTCATTCTTAATTTTAATTTTTTTTTTCTTCGTTTTCATTTTGTCCTTTTTATTTTGTGCGTCTCTTTTTATCCCATTTTCTCAACGTTTAACACAATGTTATACATATTTTGATTTACAATTTCTCGTTTTAACTCCTTTCTTCCTTTATCATCATATTTGAAACACTCTGTTGTTTTAATTCCCCTGCTTGATATACCTTAGCTATATGAAAATGTGCTGCCTTGAGAATCTTCACTTTTTGAATTTTTTGAATATTTAGATGTTTTATTAAACCTTAATATCATCCGTAATGTGATCATTATCATATGTATTTACAAATTTTATATCGTAAATGGAGAAGAACATTATCAACTAATGGTTTTCGTTCTAAACCTTTACGTTCTATATTGTACCTCTTGTAATCTCCAATTACACATTTATGATCTATAATCTGTTTAAACTGAGTTATAATCGTTCCACCAAATTCACTGCGATAAATTTCATTTCTATGAAATTAAGTTATATAGGCTGGATGGTAAACCTTTCTCAAGGGCAGATCTTGTAATTTATTGCAATTACTTTAAGAACACAGTTGCATTTTTTCTCCGAACGCATTGGTTAATAATTTTATGTACTTAGCCACCATTAGCCATGAAAAAAAGTAAGTGAGGATATCGCTGTAGTATCAATAGAGATATACATGTTACTAATTTGCTTTATTGTGAATTCACCATTCATTTGACGTTTCAGTAATTGTGCATTCCATTTTGACCTCAAAGTGGTAGACGTAGTAGCAGTTGTGAGATAAATGACAGCCCAGAAAAATTACAATAAACATTCATTACTAAATAAAAGCAAAGTCAAATGGTATAGATCTTAGACCTATGCTATAAAACGTTAGGGTAAAACCTGTTAAGTATTTTAAACATATGGTAAACATTTGTTACATAAACAGTATTCCCTCAGAAAGTCCATAATGATCATATTAAATTAGATTTATGATATTTTGAATCTATCATTTCTTTCAAGTAATTTTTTTAGAATACTTAAACGTTTTCGCTTTTCTCTTCTCTACACAATATTATCACCTGTCTGTATTCCAATATTTCTGGGTCCATCATTTACCAGAACGCGAGATTGTAATAGATTCTACAATGATGATGACAACCTAGTTTTAGGTGAGGCCTATCGTAATTACATTATCACTAGCATTAATCACATTTCAAATCCGATCTCTTTTGCATGATTCTATCGTCCCAACTTCGTTTGCACGTCGGAATCACCACTACCTATAGTCGCGTGTTTTGGTTGTATAATCGGACTACCGAACTACTGTTAACAGCTCCATTGGTTCTCCAACCTAATTACCTGTAATTTGTGTCCATACACATGGTCGTTATCACGGTCATATTCTCACTACAGAGGATAAAACCTTCTCCGTGTAAAACTGTTTACCTCATATATGCAGAAAAAAACCGAGGTATTCTTAAAATATCATCCGGATTGATTCCTAACGAACTGTATAAAATTTGTTTTAACTGTTTAACAGTGAAAGTTATGCTTGAACGATACCGTGAGAATGTCACATAGCGAACGTTTCTGGATTTACCTCCCCGTTTCCGATACATTTGAACACAGCCAACGAAGGCGTACCATGTAAATTCATTAGGCAACTAGGAATGGAAAAATTACCCTGTAACGTGTTTAGAAATATCCGAATTGACATCCGTGAGGAAATTTGGATAATCTTCTGTGACTACGGGAAATTCCACGTATAGGTCAGATATCGTATAAAAGCAACATGCATTCTATACTTCCACATCCATTATTCACAAAGCAAATAAATTTGCGAAACTTGTGTTGCATATTGTACATTAATTTACATTCAGTATTGTCATTGGTTACTAGCATTTCAAAAATGAAATTCCATTTGGGTAAGTCTCTCTCTCTCTCTATCTCTCTCTTTCTCTCTCTCCCTCTCGCAAAGACTTACAAAACTGTCCCTAATAGCAGCCACGCTAAGCGCTCAGCATGAAGAGGTTAGTGTTAGATATGGTCGGCCTGTTGTTATGGTAATGTGAATGTGGGACATCATGGTACATGTATGCGGCATGATGCCCCGGTGCTATACATCACTATAAACTGTCACACTACCGTCATCGTAGCGAAATGACTAAATAATTCTTAAAGCATCGTTAAAAATCCTATATATATATATTTCTCGGTCGGACACAAGACGACACACATATCACTTGAAGAGATTGAAATTGTTTCGATCGATGTTTCTCCATTACATCCTGGATATCATTTTATAAATTTTATTTCCAGTGGCTAAACATGTCAATCTTACTGACTAAAGTTGGAGACATTGGGTACATGTATATTTGCTGTGTAACCGTATGCAGGTTAGAGGTATATTGTCCACGTATACTGTCATCAAGTCATTAAAGTATCAGTATTACCAGTCAAAACTCCTCCACTGGAACTCCCTCTGAGGCAAACACTAATCCGCACTGATTTATTGACTTTTCTTATCTTGCGTAGTTGTCTCAGCATCCCTGAGAAATATACTCCTCCATTTCAAACTCTTTCCTTCCTTTGTATAGAGATTTAAGTAAGAAAATCGAAAATAATATAATATTAGAAAAGCTCCATTATGTGGAAATATGCCTAAATGTGCAAGATAAAATAGCTGAATTGTTGCCAGGTAGATCAATAAAAGGGAACTATCTTTAAAATGAACAATGTTGTCATTGATAGATCTTTGAAGGTTTTCATCCCTTTTATCAATGCTTATTAACCACAGATCAGTATTTCCATAATTAAAGGAGGATGACAAACGAAAAGAAATATTATAATCATTGCCGTTGTATTTTAACAGACAGTGTTTCCACTGGATAAAAAGAATCGTTACGCTAAGAATGTCACATTGTCCCAGCCAGCTGTACGTATGTATGCGTTAGCACAGTGTTTTTAAGTAACTGAACCCTTATTTGAGTCAATAAACTAAATTAGTTTTCAACACGCACACGGTCTACCTGTATTATATGTATAATTAAATGTGTCACTAACTTACCGTACTTACCTTTCTCCAGGTCCTGTATACAGCTTGATTTTCAGCAGTCTTCTGGTTACTTTAGAGCTGTTTCGGGCCTTTGGTGCCCCAGTTGGCGACATTAACAACTCTATCAAGACACCATGTGGGGGCCCTGTAACGATTACAGCAGCAAACAAAACAGCCAGCATCGAGACGATATCGAAGCTACATATACTCGTCAATGAAGCCAAATCTCTTGCAGGAACTACAAAATTTGAGGTCAGCATATCTATCATTAATTGTTTAACGCTAAAGTTAGACGTTAGAACATTAAGCAGTGTGTCATTGTATATTTTACTGTGAAGTAATCTCTACATTTGTATATATATATATATATTGTTGCAAACTAAACTATTTAAAAATAACGTATACACCGACCTACTACTCTCAATTCCTTTCTTAATTCTTGCATGTTTATCAGAATAACACATACGTTTCATGAAAAATGGAATAAATTTTATTCCCAAGCACCCAAAACTCGTCAGATAAATACATGTATTAACAGTTAAAGTCAATACAATCATATATACAACAGGAGTTTAATTATTAAGGTAGGAGCGACGAAATATAATTTGCGATGAAAGAAATGCTCACATGGTTATTTCCAATACATGTTTGATTTTTCTTTCCTTGCATATTTGCAGATGTCTCAGTCTATAGGTAGCTCTGATATGATCCTGTTTTTGGACAGCTTGAAGTTTTTTAATACTATCAATGCTGACGAAGTTAAATTCGGCCTTGACATTAAGAAAAGTGTAAGTATACATTTCAATAACAGTGTTAAATTTAATGTATTTCTACATTTTTAGTTATATACGACAGCGACCTGCTGATTGACATACGATCCCTTTTGTTACATGTAACTAATTCCATTCAGCCATTTTGGCAAATTCTTAATTTCTTGTTAACTTGATCTTGCGTTTAGATTAAAGTTCTTCCTAGACTGCTCATATTGTTTTATAACTTTCGCCATAGAAAATATGTGTGAATGGATTTCTACTGAACAAAAACGAAACGACAAATCCTGTATATATTGAATTTCTTTGCGATTTAATATGGTTTCTTCAATACCAATCAACTAAAAAAATTGTCGGATTTGTTATTATTGGAACATACTTCGTATGTATCAAAAGAACTTACATAAGAATATGAATCCAAAGCGTGATTATTTGTTCAAACGATGGCAAATGAAAGATTTCATACAGAGAAAATCGCCGAGTCGGAAGCAAAGGTAAAATTAATGATGCTAATTGTTTCTTGGAGCATTTTTATTTATCTGTATTTTTATTATTTCAGCTCGGACAACTTTTCAAAAGCAATTTTGGAAATTTCTCCGAGCTAGTAATCTACACAGATTTAGCAGCTGGTGATGCAGCCGCCAATCATGTAGTCAACATCAAGGCCGTTTTAAACAAATTGTGGACTGTCTTGTGCGAGCTTCAAATCGGAACGTTGAGTCAGGGAGAAACTCTCACTCAATACTTAAATACGTCCATAATTAGCAACGAAGTTCTCCTAGTTACCTCCCCAGAGAACATTTTATTCCGTAACTACATAATTATGCGGGATGTGGGAAAAAACCTGGAACAATTCAGCCTTCTGTATAAGTATATAAAAGATAGATTATAATTTATCTGCTACAAGTGATTTCACCACAGGATATGGGCCTGCCGCCAGTCAGGATATCACATGCTACCTCGTTTGTTTGTGGAGTTCTATTTTCCGTATAAAGTATTAAATTGTTCCCATTCCTCTATCGGTGCAATAAGGTAATCGTTGATATATCTCTTGACCATAGAGATACAATTCAGAACTACACTATGGTCTAATTGGAAACGCATCGTTACGAAACTGATAGTAGGACATACACCTTATTTGTAAATATAAAGTATTAAATTATTTCCATTTCTCGATTAGTGCAGTAAGGAGTCGTTGAAATACTTATTGACAATACATGCGCCAGTTTTGAACTAACGATGATCTAAGGAGCACGTATCGTAGGGAAACTGAAAATGGCAAACACAAATAAAATCCAGCCACATAATATGGTTCATAAATATCGCCTTATTTGTAAACCTGTATTTATGAATGTGTTCTTTTTCGCTTTCCTGTATTTCATTTTTCTTCATATATTTATTCAACTCGTCTTTGAAACAACGAGCTTTGCAAATGTATACAGTTTCTTTGTCTTGCCAAACAGTCATGAATGCATTGTTTTGACGTCAAATTTAACATGGAATTTGACATGTTTGTGTATTTTGTTTTGATACAACAGTATTATACATGTAAATGTGAAAGTAGAACGAGAAAGGCTGTTCGAGTTTTCATATGAATCTGACGCAGATGTTCAGTACTCTCTGAACCAGATTCGGTGTGTTAGGCTTTGCATGGATAATTAATTGACGTGTAGCGGAAGAAATGTTGTAATGTTCTGCTTCAGAACTGTAAGTAATATTAACATGGTCTGACAATGTCAAGAATGTGTGTTGTAGAATGAAAGTTTGTTATCCGCAAAATTGCATTCTCTAATTTATTTCTTGTATATGTGCCGTAAATGTCTCAGAGAATTTTATATATCTGAAACTCTTTGAAATCCATGCCTGTGATAGCCATATTTATTGAATAAAGTTTCCTTTTGGACTTAAAATTATTTCTTGGTGTTGTTGTCAACATAAGTATTATTATTATCATTCCGAATATAGTCCAAAACTTCAGTCTTACACCGCCGTTTTACAGCCCATTTATGAAAGTACGTTGTTTGTTTTTCAACATTTTTTTTTATATATGTGGTAGTAGAGAAGATGCTCTTTTTCAAACTAATTGTGATGAAGTTTTTCATTTCTCCCCTAACCGAAATGGGAAGAGTGCAACATCTTCGTAAAAACATTTAAGCTCATGTATTTAGACTACTAAACAAAAATAGCAGTGGGTGCATTTACAATTGCGTAACAAAACGTTTAAGATAAATACTCGCTTTGGGTTTGTTTTGTATAAAATTAATTACCTCAGAAATTCTTTTTGTTGACATATTTATTTCAGATTCCTTCGCGTGTTTTATGTCTGATTCTAACTGGTGGGTAATGTTTTTGACAAACGAAATGTCACACCCTATTAGGATGATGGTTGTCGTGAACTGAAACATCTTTAACAGAACATTAGCATTTAACTCCGTATCTTTCTCGCTCTTATGTCCATATTCTACCCATCATCTTTATCCTCTAATATATTGCCACTAATAGACAAGTAATCTAATCTATTTGACCTCATCGCACGATTCGCTAGAGCTTTGTTAGGAAAATATTCAAGCAGTACGATGGTTACTAATGACAACCCAATTAGCCATTTATTGGAGCAATATTCTGTCCTTAGCCTATCATTGAAGACCTAAATGATAAAGCTGACGATTAGCTTCAGGAACTGCTGATCCTTCACTTTCTTTAGTTAGAGAAAGCTAATGCATGCCCAGTATCTCAATATGTATTATACTAAAGATCTACAATACTGAATATTTCTTAAAATGTTTCTCATACATATGCACCATTAGTCCATTCCGAATAAACTGAAAGTGGAGCCCCAGGTACCCTTAACCGATATATGTAATGCTCTGTAGCATTAATGCTATGCTCATTTTGCATTGAGTAACTCAATCAACTAAACACTGGTGATTTATATGCTAACATTTTGTTGTCATCAAAGTCATGTGATTACTATTGGAATTAAAACGGTTTGCATGCAAAAATTTTGATAACATCTCTTCAGGTAATTACAAGGATATTTTAAATATTACGATCAATACATATTCATACATATTCATTACAAACTTGCTCTAATACATCATACAATATTCCTAATATAATTATATTTGGGTAGGGATTTTTCAATACGCTCAGACACAGACAGACACATACCCCACATGATGTCCTAATTCTCGTCTCGATTTCCGTATCTTGTATCCATCTAGGAATGATTTTAAATCACACCAAGGTTTTTCTTCAGTCAATTACAGTATTTAAAAAAATCTAATATTACGCATATGAAAACTACGGTCTACTTTGTTATTCAATTACCAACACTGTCCAAAAATCTATAAGTTAATGATGTGCAGGAAATTATAATATTGCCAAATTCCAATTACATGTGTCACTTATAAAAGTGGAATAGGTAGTGAAAATGTTTTCTCATGTAGAGGATAAATCCGCTTCCAACAACAGAGGTAAGTCACTCTTTATTTTAGAATACCTGTATTATTAAAGCATTGAACGCAAAGAAAATACGTTGCATTTCGAAAAAAAATCTTCAAATACTTCTAGGTAAGACATCAAACGGTAAAAATGACTTCAGGAAGACAAATAAAATGTCTCTATATTTATTTGTTGTTAATGGGTTTTTGAATGTTCTCTTTTAGTAGGTATACCGTTTCCAATAAATAGAAAATATCATTATTCCTTTCCTGACTAGTGGCATGTAAATGCCAATTGGCAATGCATATTCATTCGTTTTCGCAGCGCATCGCATTTAAGTAACCGATCCCTTGTAACAGTCAATATATCATACTTTTGTTCAAACAAGTATACCGTCTACCTGTATTACCTGTATAATGAAAGGTGTTACTGATATCACCTATAGACCTATTTTCAGGTACGGCATAGAGTTAGGTTTTTAGCGGTCTTGTAACTACGCTAGAGATATGTGGTATCTGAACGACCCAGTTTGCCATCTAATTACACCATAAAGATACCTTGTATAAGCCCCTTAGGGAAG
This sequence comes from Sinohyriopsis cumingii, assembly GCA_028554795.2. Taxonomy (NCBI): domain Eukaryota; kingdom Metazoa; phylum Mollusca; class Bivalvia; order Unionida; family Unionidae; genus Sinohyriopsis; species Sinohyriopsis cumingii. The sequence goes on from CM068830.1 coordinate 101,726,316, forward strand.
CAAATACGTAAATAAGCAAAGGGACACTATCACAAATACATATACTAGTCAATAAGGCACATTCCCTTTCAGGAACGTTAAAATTTGAGGTCGACATATTGTACATGAGTTGCATGAAACAAACTTCGCTCTCAGTAAATTGTATATTCCTTTGACATCTATGAAGTTACCCCTCCCCCCTCGCTCTCTCTCTCGGATTCCGGCGCAGAATTAACATAGTTATTGCGATCGTTGGTTGTCATTTCGAGATTTTAATATACTAGTATCTTCAAGTTTAGGAAACTCTTATGAGAAACTTTGAATATTTCTCATCGAGAGATATACTGATATGGCCGTAAGTGATGAAGTTGCCAATCATGGAGTCAAGGTCGTTTTGAACAAGTTTAGGACTATCTTATGTGAGCTTCAAATCGGAAGTTTGAGTCATGTACTTAAATTCCATAATTAACGATCCAGTCCTCGTAAGTACCTTTCGATCCCATTATCTTTTTCCAAAGCTGCATCACCATGTGGGATGTTGAGAAAAAAACCTACGACAATTCAGTCTTCTGTTTAAGTGTATAAGAAATAGATTATGATTTATTTCCTATAGGGAAACGGACGAAAGAACACGGGTCTGTCTCCGTTTAATATATCAGGTGCTGCCTCTTTAATTCGTAGATTGATGCTTTTTTTGTTAATGTTTCCTCATTTTATTAATATATTCAGTTTGCACCATTCATGTAGGTGTTGACTTTAAATAATCCAATACCATAATATATTCAAAATAACATTACCAATCATTATGTAACATATCGGAAGTCTCGTAACCGATCACCGTGGATCCAGCGTTGCTGTCTTAAATAATATTTCGTCCAGTCGGCGTTTTATTTAGTTTTTTTTATATACTTTTCGTCGTCGTATTCACGAGAGCTATATTGAAGGCAATATTTGTCGCATTCAAAAATATGAATTTGTATGTTTCCATTAGACGACACAAAGGATTTGCAACTGATGCACAATTCATTCTTTAAACAGTCTGCCTGGATTGCAAGCTGCTCTGTACAATGCAGATAAATGCGCTTTCACTATTACAAAATGTGTATATTTTCATAGCAAATGTCTTCATAATAGGCAAATGATGCTCTTCAGTTTCTGATAACAGAAAATTGTTTGTATTTGAAATCCTCAGATAAAAATGTTCTAATACAGTATTAATTTAACAAACTAAACAAATTTTTTATTATTCTTTCGGATACTCATTCTAAAAATATTTTGGACGATAATTTATATTATTATATATTGTTTTGAATACATTATAACACTCTAATCCTATTTAGTTTTGAAAACGTAGTACTGCTTGTAATAATAATAATAATAATGCCACAACGTCCATGATAAAATTATTTCATGTCAAAGCTCAATTAACATCTTAATTTTAATTTCCTCTACGAGGCACCTTAATATTTAGCTTGGGGTCCACGAGTCCATTATTATCCATGAGCAACATTGTGCAATCGTATTCTTGGATTAGGTAAAACCGTCTGCAGCGTAGGTTTTTGGGGGAAAGTCCTTCTACATTTGTGATTATTTGACAATATGTCTCTGGAAATTCGTGGGGAAAAAAGTAAATGAAGGTCTTGTTACAAAAATAACAGTCTCAGAGCCAATAAGGCAAAACGACGAAGTATTCTTATTTTCGCTGGATGATTGTATTGTCATACACCAGAAGATTTGCAATTTTCGGCGTCAACTATGTTGAATCAATATTTCGGATTTAGGCTAGCGAGATACGCCGTGATACTGAGTACAGCTTCTAACATAACTGGGGAAGCACGCAAGTGACCACGCATACACATATCTTCTTTAGATATTCAAAACAATTGCAAAAATATACTTCAAATTTTGCATCATGAATTTCCTGAAAATATACTTTCTTCCTTCTGCAAATCCGTAACTACATGAGCTATGGCATGGGTTCTAAAGCTTGCTTACACATTTAATGAAATTGTACTGTAATTTTGACTATGTTCCAAGTTAATTCTACTCACTCTACTGAAATTGAAATGAACGTGAATCTCCATAGCGTCTTTTTGATAATTACAATTGAAAGAGTTCATATGTTTTCACGTTATGATTCCAGTCATTCAGTGACAGAACGGAAACACATGCAGCCAAGTCAATAAGTGTCCCAGTCACCCCTGCTCAAATCACAGACACATGTATTTCGTATGCAATTGAAACAACTAATAAATCCAGCGGGACTGAGTGGAATCGACAAAACAAACCAAAATCCATTCATTCCATACCAACTGGAAAAGATGTTGCAATACACATTCATTCACAAGATTACTCTAAATTTCAAATTTAAGTAGAGCAAAAGCGGCAATTCATTTTGAAAGTGATGTCGAGCGCGCGACTTACTTCAATCTTTGACGGGAAGAGTTATGTGCGCTTTAGTATTGTTGTGTCTACTAATAAATCTGCGCTTGCATTTTTTTAAAAATACAGCATGATTTCAATTATGTCGTTTCTTATAGTGTATTTTTATTTATACATTAAGCCTTAGGTACAATAAGTAATGGAGTATATGATAAAAAGTTTACTGCATTTGTATGTGATAATATGAACTCGTTTTGTTGGATGGATATACCGCATTCCCAAGGTCGTGCAATATATCTATCCGACAAACTCGTTCATCATTTCCATACAAAAGCAGTAATCTATAAATATTGTGAAATAAATTCTACCTAGTTCTAAAGGTTCTATTACAAGTCCAAACGTATGAAGTTCAAACTGAGTTCCAGTTGTATTTCAAATAACTTCCGATATTAAATGTATTGAAGTACCTATAATATCGAATATGTTAACGTGCTAGTAGCCTGGATAGTTATGATGAGGAAACAATCTTTTGATATATCCTAATAATATATTAAAAATGACATCTTTGGCTGAATTCACTATGATTCCAAATTATCGTTTCTGTCCAAAAATATTATTGATCACTTTGAAAGTACAGTGAATAATATTAAATAAATCCACCCTAATGAAAAACTAAACCTAACAATAAGACTGATTATGTTTCAAGATGTTAAGGCAAGAATGAGTAATATTTATGTAAATAATATTATATACCCCTCTACTTGACCTAGGTCGCAATTACCATTTTCTGTAAATACTCCGTCAATTAATGGAATGTTCTACTCTAGAAGATTCTAAGGTCAGAATCAAGACTACATCTGTGAACTGGAACTCAGGTGAACATGTTTACACTAATAATGATCTGAATACTTAACTCACAACCATAAATACAATTTTAGCTATGGATTATGCTGTTTACAAAAACAAAGTTCCTGGTCAGGTAAATAGTGGACTTGATTTTGGACAAGGTCAATTACAAAATGTAAATGATTATCACATATAATCAGTAAGAAAAACCAACGAATAATAAAACTTAAAGTAAATATACATAACAATATTTTAATTATTAAATGCTATTCATATAGATCTAATTTGTATGCATCTGATGTATTATGGAACGTTGATTAGATCTTCAAGATAATTGTGATGCGAATTTAAATTCCTTTCCCAGTTCGAAAACAAATTTAATGAGTTAGACATTCTAATTCCATGAATAAGTATTTTTTCGTGAGACTGGCTGATAACATATGAACTGTCGTGGTTGACGATTGTAAACAATATAAACTTGCTGTCAAAAGGTTGTTAATGGGCGTTTTATTATGTTTTCATCCAATATGTTTCATACGTGATTCACATGTTTTAAACTAGTTGACAGTTCTGAGATTCTGGAAACGTCACCCATATGATATTCATTTTTGATAACAAAATTCTAGTTTGTGGGAATTAAAAGTGGGTGTTTTATTTCTGGAATTATTACTATTCCAACACGTAATGAAACGTGCTTTCAATCTTACACCAATTTTCTTTGTTATTGAAGGCGTAGAAGTGACTTCCGGACACATAAGAAAAGCAGCAGGGGGGGGGGGGCGAATCCGACATTTTGTCCAAACGTCATTTGGCTTAATTGTTACTTTCTGCACTCAGCGGATCCGGTGTCGTCAGCGCCCGTTAAAAAAAAAACGACGTCGTCGTCGTTGTCATCGTCGAGGGGCCAAATCGACAATTGTCCGGACGTCATTTGGTTTAATTAATACCTTCTGCGCGCCGATCCCAGCGTCGTCAGCGTCCGGTAAACACAGCGACGACCGCGTCGATGTCATCGCCCCCCCCCCCCCTGCTGCTAAGTGGTTATCTACAACTAACCGAATATTTGGTCAAGTCCGATACGATATCGTGTCCGAGGATCATGTAAATTTATCGTTACAAATCCATGTGGGGTCGACTGAGCATGACTAAAAAAGTTTCGAAAACCATTAAAGTCCATGTCACCGCCGCACCATGTCTGCCAAATATTTCGTAGCGTGTGTGTATCAGCGCCGTTGAATACAGCAAGAATATTACAGTTGTCTCTGATTACTTTTGGAATCTGAGTGTATCGTTGAGTGACATATATCACGTCAGTGTTTTTATGCCTGCCTCTGGAAAATATCCTAGCTGGGTTTTTTTGATTGTCTAACATAACATCATCGTACACGACTAGATTGTTAACGTCGCCATCAATATCATCAATACCTGGTGCATCATTGATATCCGTAATAAACTCAATAACATTTTTTTAGCGATCGCTGATGCATTCTCGTTGAAATCTTTCAACACCTCGTAGCATCGTTGATCATCTACGCTAGGAGCAACCAAATACAACTTATCCCACTTCATCCATCTCATTATTAAATTGAGTAACAATTGCGTCTTACCGGATCCAGATGGTCCGATGATAATCATCCGGATCGAGTTTGGTAGCGCTGCAACATGCTTAACTGGTTCTCTCGTTTTAGTCGCTGAAAAGTCAATTATATTCATGTCTCTATACATAAATTATGGATCTATATTGTGTAAAGTGTAGAGTGCGTACTGGCACAAATGATATGACAACCGCTACAACAAAAAATAACAGATCGGCGCTTACTGGCAAGTGTGTACAATGCGGTACAAAGAAATTTAGATTTATTTCTATTAAACCCGGGGGATGTTTTAAAAAAAAGCGAGGAGGTGATATTGCAGCCAAGTTATCAAAACTCCCCGGAACACCGTGGGCAAAGTATCCAGGAGAAAAACACCTCCCAGGATATAACTACTGTGGCCCCGGAACACGATTAGATATCAGACTCGATGATCAAAATCAGCCCAAACCCGGTGAGTACCCGATAAGGCGTGTCATGCTCATGATGTTGCCTACTACAAAAGTAGCGATCTGCAACAGCGTCATATCGCGGACGTAAAATTAATTCACGCGTTAAATGCTATTCCTGATAAATCCGTCAAAGAAAAATTCGCCTCATGGTTGGTAAAATCGGCTATGAAAGGTAAGTTAATGATTGGAAGCGGAGCTTCTCGCGCTGGTAATTGAAAACGCTAGCGTTTATAATAACAACATGGAATCCATCTATTATTCTCCGAGAGGATACTGGAAGGGGAAGACCGCAATTGGTAAGCTTGCAAGCGCTGCAAAAGTAACGAGGGCCACTGCGGCTAATTGGTTATCCAAACAGGCTATATGGCAAATCTATCTACCACCGCCTAAACAAATCAACTTCTCGCGCTTTGATGTCAGCGTACCTAATGAAGTTCATCAGGCTGATATACTATTTCTGCCGCATGACAACGGTTACAAATACGCGCTAACCGTAGTTGATGTTGCGAGTCGATACAAACAAGCGGAGCCGTTAAAAACAAAGTCAGCAACTGAAGTAGCCGCTGCGTTTGAGCGGATTTATCGAAGAGGTCCTCTGCGCTGGCCAAATCTATTACAAGTTGATCCCGGTAGTGAATTTCGCGGCGCTGTTCTATCAACGCTGAAACATCATAGCGTCGCGGTACGACGAGGTCATACTGCGCTACATCGTGATCAGGCAATTGTTGAACGATTCAATCGGACTGTCGCTGAACGGTTATTTGGATATCAATACGCGAAGGAATTCATCCAAGAAAAACGATCTCGTGAATGGGTCAAAAGGTTGCCAGGCGTAATTGCAGCGTTAAATAACGAGATTACCCGAGCAATCAACATGAAGCCCAGCGACGCGATTAAAGAAAAGTATATACCCGGAAGATCAAAAATAGATAGCGTTTCCAAGCCGATTCTCGGCGATGTCACTGTTAGATATCTGTATGAACCAGGAGAGCTTGAAGGCGGTAAAAAAAGAGCTACTGATCCTATCTGGAGTGTTACCACACATAACATATCAACGATAACACGATCAACTGGTAGACCACCGATCTATAGACTGGATTCAACTGCCCCACAGTGGGGGTTTACACGCGAGCAACTACAAGTGATACCTGACGATACTCAATTACCCCCGCGTGGTCTTAACTAGCGCCGTTGCGTCTATTGCACTCAAGACAGGTCAACCTCACATTGTTTTTGACATGACCGAGACTGTTATCGATCCTGTCCACGGTAAATTGGCGAGCGTCTTTATCCGAATAGCGCCAGCGCATTACACAATTACAACTCGCGCAGTGATTATTCTGTTGTTGTCGTAACGCAATTATTAATTCGGCATCAATATCAAAACGCCGCTGTTTTTTTTATCCTGTTGGCGGTAACCCGAGAGTTTTCTATCAATGACGCTTGCATCGATGACTCCGTCAGTGACCCCGTCACCGGCTTCGTCATTGACTCCGTCAATAACAATTCTTCGAAGCTGATTTATCCTCCGTACTCTGGACACTGCAAGATAGACTAGATTGGACCATTCGATGCGATTATCAACTATCCAAACAATTGTGTCCGTGATGGTTAGTCCCTGCGAGGAATGTATTGTTGTTGCGTATCCTAGCGTCCACGGGGATTTATTAGCACGTAGCGCGTCCTCGACGACGCTGATATCAACGAGCACGATATCATTCAGCACGAGAATTTGTTTTTCTGTCCGGCCTGGAATTTCAACTTCAATGTTCTGCCGCCGTGTATCCGCGGGTCTATAACATAACGGCACTGGACGCGTTGGAAACTTTTCCTTATGCAACGTAAACAACTTCCGCTGAAGTGTGTCCCTGACTATCTTTCTACTCGCTACAATCAAATCGTTTGGTCTCCATGTTTCCCAGAATTCATTTAACGGCGTTTCCGGAATCACCTCGCGGATTATTTCACACTGAATTCTATCCGGCTGTAATCTGATTAATTTTTTAACCCCGCGCAGTTGTTCATCAAGTGCTCGGTAATCAGTATCGGTTTCTTCATAATAGTCCACAAAACCCCTTAACCAATCATGTGGACCCTCGCCGACAAATGGTGGTGGTTGGCCATGATCCCCACACATGATTACCGCTGTATTCGCGAGCAGCAACCAATCAAGAAACATTCGTAAAGTATCTAACGAAACAGTACATATCTCATCCCAAATGATAACCCCAGGAATAAATTTTTCACCCATTCGATCAGGAGTCCACTCGCCGCCGCTGTATCGAAAAAAGCTGTGATAAGTAACGGCGTCAACATTTCGTTGTTTTATCTCTCGCGCTAGTCTATGGGTCGGTGTAAGCACGATTATACTTGCCCGCGTTCGAAATAATTCAATTGCCCGAGTCGTCTTTCCTGACCCGCCACAGCCGCTTAAATAAACCGTCTTGTGTCTACAAATTGGATCAGAACACGGTGGTGCATTAGACCATTCTGACAATTTATCACCGCGTAAGTAGTTGTTCTCAACGGTGACATCTGCAGACGGGGAATAATCGCGTCGTATTTCATTTTTAATTCTCCATGTACCCCAACTCTCGTCCGGACTAGTAAACCCGGCTACATTTTCCTTGTACGCTACGTCTATATAAAATGAATCAACGGCTACTCTAACCGCGGTGTCGGGGAATCTATTTATCATCGAGACCCAGCATAGACGCCCTCAAATGCGGGTATGCCGGGCTGTCTACATCGCTGTAGGTAACAACTGTACCCAACCTTGTTCCATTGGACAAGAAAGCTATTTCGCAGTTCACGTATCTATTTTTCGCCACTGCGTCCTTGATTACGAAATCATATTCTGCGTCATCTATAATCAGCCGTGAGCAATATCGTTTGTAGTCGCAGTTTTTTCCACCTTGTGTGAACTTACCGATTATTCTTCTACCGAGATCTTTTGCCTCGCGGTTTCGTTGGTTGAATATCCTCCTGGACCATTCGACGATATATTCCTCGTCGGCATCGATGTGTTTTCTGGACTCGTCAATTATGCTATCTAGACGCTCCGGTTCTGGTAACCAGACTTCAGTCTGCGCTCGGTATGATATAATCGCGTCACTGACAATCAACGATACAAGCATGCTACAATCAATCATGTACCGTAGCAGCGCTATTGGCAACCACTTCTTTTCAGCCATGTGTCTACCGATCCAAATATAGCAACAGCGATGAAGTCCTGCCGCGAACTCAAATGATACTACGCGAGCGAATCCGGTTAAATCAAAATCAGGCAGTGGTCCATTAATAGCAACACGAGTCATTTCATGTCTGGGGTGTCCAAATCGTCTAAAGTACTCAGCGGCGGATCCATACCCGAGAAAACTCGCTGGATAACAGGCAACCATATCAACGGAAATCATAGCGTCGCGGTTGTATTCAGTGTTCCATAGTCCACCGTGATAATATTCCAAACAACTGGATTGCACATCCGGTAGAAATTCCTTGCGCGTTGGACTCCACGCATTTTTCCTCGCTGCAACATGAGCCGCAACCGATGGAATCGTAAAACAATTTGTTAGCAGTTGTTCATCATGCTCTTCAAATTCTATGGCGGTTTTTTTCATCCTGTTGTGAAATGCTTCAGTGCGGTATAATTCACCGTTTGGTCTTACAAACTGATCAAAGGTACCAGCGCTGCGAAGTAACCACACTGATACAGGGTCGTTTTTACACAAACAAGCAATAGCATCAAATAGTTTCCTCTCCGCGAGAAAACCATCTTGTATAAATTCCCCCGGGATATACTTTACTGTTCTATCCCGTGGAAACACTGTGATCGCGGGCGTCCATGCGTGTTCGTTATGATCAATAATTTTGATTGGGGCCCCATTTGATTTGTACTTTGATTCGTATAATACTTCACCGGTTATCGTTGTAACGGTTATTGGAAATCTCAACGACGTTTCTAATCTCGCTCTGTCGCTGATGGTTGCTCCACGCTCGCGCACTGTCTCCTCCCACTGGTTGATTTTGCTACGTCGTAAATCAGTCAATTTGTTTCCTCGACACGCATTTGTAAAATGCTCTATTACTCGTTCTGCTACACAATTTATCCCCGTTGACTGTTTCATTGGTTTCAGTTTTCCGATATCAGGTTTCTTATTTAACGGGTATATTCCATAAACAACTGCTGTTTCAGGATACGCTCGTTCATAGTATGGTCTGTCAATTCCGGTTAACAGCCCCGGCTTGGAGTCGCGGCTAACAATGACTGTTTTCTTGTCGCTGAGAACTGGTTCAAATTTATCACGTATGATCCAATCACCTGATTCCACCCGGACAATAAATTTTACTCTGAAGAAATACCTTTTACCGTCAAGTTGTGATATTATCGTTGCTGCGCGGTTGTTGTTCATGGTAGCATCAACAACGCCATCAATTCGAAATGTTGACCAACTATGATATGCGCCATCACGCTTGAATTCATTGATACAATCGCGTATTTTACTCAACAGGGTTCTATCGTTTATTAACGCTTTTGGTGCGTCCTTGAGGACTCTATCGAGATTGAACGTAATATTTTTCCGGGGCTTAATTGCTGCTAATCTCTCGAACTCATCCATATAATTAAAACAAGTATTTAAATGAAAGAATATAGTATAATGAATCACTGCAAATGGTTGATGATTGGGTCGACAACCCCGTGCAATAAATCATGTAGAGGCGAATTCTGCGGGTATCATTTACAAAGCGTTCGTAATGGTTCTCTTGGCCCCCTCCCGTGCTTGGTTTGTCACGTCGGTGTAAGAGGAAAATCGCAGTTGTGTATCAATTGTGGCGGAAAGCGATACAGGGAACTAAAACGCTATTATGACAAGCGAATTAAAAACGCCGTCATTGACCCCACCGCCGACTTCGTCATCAAAACCCCCCAAGACTACGTTGAAAGATTTATAATTAAACCAAATAATAAATTAGACAAATAGTATTATTATACAAATGGACCAAGAATTTCAGCCGCATCCTGTGCTTGTCAATTACGAGGCATCTCGCGACGGCATTGTTAGAAACCGCAAACTGAAGAAGCCGGTTGGTACCGTAAGTAATCAGGGGTATCTGATGTTTGGTGCCGGAAAGAAGAAGTACCATGTTCATAGGGCGGTATTTGAGGTATTCAACGGATTAATCGAAAATGGACTTGTGATTGATCATATTAATAATAATAAGACTGATAATTCTCTTATAAACTTGCAAGCTGTCTCGCAGAGTCAAAATACCAAAAAAGGCCAAACCGGTAAATACCCAAAGAAAGCAAAACCCGTAAAGTCATTTGATACAACAACTCACGAGGAAAAAATATTTCAGTCGATGAATGAAGCCAGTAGATACTTTGACATTTGTATCGCCTCAATACGAAAAGTAGCAGAACGAGTATATCAAACAGCAATCTCAAAAAAGACCGGGCATAGAATTCGATTTTCATATATAGATACGAAGTCACCGGCGCCCATGGCGCTGACGAAGTCGCCATGACAATAAATTGTCCATTCCGGAAGAAAACGAATTATTAAACACCTTCGGAATTGATACACGGGGTTTCATTTTTTTTTATTTAAAAACAAAATGTTTTATAGGAATAATGAATATCGAAGACATCAATAATATATTAGCCGAGATTTCAAAATTAAAAAATCAAGGAATTGAATTATCTGATGGTCTCGACAGTGAAAAAATATTATCCGATTATGAGATTATTAACGAACAATCGAAACGGGGGCGTTTTACCCTGGCCCGCGAGTACTTTTTTATAAAACGATTACAACATACGATCAATGAAAACTTGTACCACAATGACGCAAATGCATTCATTGGACTATTTACTGCCGTTGAAATAATACGAAAAAAACTCGGACGTGTTTATGAACGACGCCGGGAGATTTCTAGTAAGATCAAAAACATTAGAAGGATTATAGACGAAAACTCCGGCGAGAAATTAGAAATTGCTTCGCAATTGCAATAATGGTAGGTGAATCACTTACTACTCGGCTAGCCAGAGAGCGGCTAGCAGCGCTTAAAAAGTTCATACCGTTACGAGACAGGGTCCGAGAACAACTTCAAACGCGGCAGCAACTACAAACCGATTTTACTGTTGGAAGCGAACAACTCTTTGCCCCGGTAACTAAAGCGACCAAAGATGTTACGGCGGCAACTGTACCCGTCCTCGATGCGCTTGAAAAGATAGCGGCTCAGACCGAACAAACAAAAAGGTCTTTAGAAACACTAGCGGCTGCCACAACACGGAGGCCACCACCACTCGCTATAACCGAACCACAAGAACCTTATGTTACAATGGCCGACGAAGAAGAACTAGGTGCTACCGCAAGAGAACCAGAAGAAGAAATACCGGAAGAAACACCGGAAGAAACACCGGAAGAAAAAGAGAAAGGGAGGGGTATACCCCGTAATGTGCTTAGAAAGTCCACAATAGATCAAATTAGAGACCTCATCAGCAGGAGGGAAGAATTAATTGATTTTGCTGCCAACAATTTTGCTAAGAAAACACGAGATAAGGAGCATATCAATAGCGGTTACGAGAAAAATATAAAGTCGTTAAAGGATTGGACAAGAATAGTGTATTTAGCGAGTAAACATAAAGATGTATTACTACGTGGTGATGGTCCCGATTACGACGCATTCCACAAGGAAGTTGAAAAAAGGGTAAAACTAAAAAAAGGAAAAGGATACTCTGTTGGCAAAGAATCCTACGGCGTTACCTATCCTAACAGTGTTCTCAGTGATATATCACGGCTAGAGGTACTAATCGGAGGAAAACGAGCCGGAAATAACTCTCCGGAAATAATCAATGAGGCCGCTGATATTTGCAAGCGGTTATTTACGGGCGGTATCATGGACGTTAGTGCGTATCGAACGCTCATAGACGAACTCGTGGATGATTAAAAAAATTATCGTTTTTGTTAATTCTGACCGTTTTTTGACATTTTTCGAGGGCAAAAACCCCAGGAAATCATTTAGAGAAAATCGATGTTTTTGCTGAAAAATCGAGAAAAAACGACTATAGGCAACAAAAAATGACCAAAAATCAAGAAAAAACCGGAAAAAAACCGGATTTTTATCGAGGGCAAAAACCCAAGGAAATTTTGATAAAATTTATTCCGGTTTTCCACACGGCGGTGGGAAGGGGGTGATCAATCACTGGTGATCACAATCACTAATTGAAAAACCGGTGTTTTTATAATAAAGATGATTATACATTACAACCACGATAAACCAGTACTCGTCTACGTGGTAAACTCGCGATTGCCTGTTTACCGCGCGTACTATGGAGACGGTCTCGGTAGCACCATTGCGGGGTTATTTACAAGAATGGCTCCAAAAGTAGCGCCGTTAGCCAAACAATTAGGAATGAAGGCTATTGATGTTATTCGTGATAAGGGTATTAGTGCTATTGGAGATGTTGCCGGAAAGGCGCTTTCAGCCGCGCGGGACAAACTAATGTCGTTGGTAAGAAGAAAAAAACAAAAACCACCGGTGATGCCATCAACGACGGTGATGCCTGCAAATGTCAGTAAAGTAATAAATAACGCCGTGGAAGAAAAACTAGAGTCGTTGGCGGCGACGACTCCGTCAATGGCGACTTCGCCATCCGCCGATGCGGCAACCAACGCGCTCATGAACGCGATAGCGGGGAGTGGTCTACGACGAAAAAATCGCAATTGAAAACATCAGCATGATAAATAATAAAATGTTTGCGCGAACCGCTGATCCCGCGTTTGATATGGACGCCCCAGTGCGCAGGGACGATTCTGTCCGCGATTATCAATATTATTCTTATTATGCAGCGCAACCCGACCTACGATCGCGAATTGAACTTCAAGTCCAAGATACCAGTAAATACTTTCTGCCGTGTGAAGCGTTTATCGAAATTGAGGGAGAACTCGTGACAAATGCTGCCGATAATGCACCATACGCAGATGACGATCGTGTTCGAGTCGGCTTCGTTAACAACGGTATCATGGCGTTATTTGAGAATGCCAGATATCTTATTGACGGGCGAGAAATTGAATCAATAGAACGCGAGGTTGATGTTGCAACGACGATAATTGGGTTAGCGAGATACTCGGATGATTATACAAGATCGGCGGGCCCATCTATGATGTTTGCGAAGGACACCACTAATAACGCTGACCAACTTCAGTACGTTAACGTGCTGGTGGAAAGAGATACCGCAGTTGACCCACAGGCTGAAGCAAATAACCCAGACCGCAGAGCAAGACCAGGCGCTAATTTCAATATTATAAAAAGTCTTAACGATAATTACAATATGGGATTCGCAACACGAGTAGGGATGTTGCAAAGACCACGCCGACAGTTTTCATGCGCGATTCCACTCCATCACATATTTGGATTCTGCAGAAATGTCAGGAGGGTTATCTATGGGGCCAAGCATACAATCGCGCTGACGCGAAGGGGCGATGATAACAATGCAATATGGCGTGCTGCTGGCGTCGCTGCCGGTAAAGTCATTTTAACTAAAATGGCACTGTGGATGCCGGTGCTGACTCCATCAGTTACCACGGAAGCACGATTGTTAGCATTTATGGAACAGGGAGGAAAATCGTTGTTGAGTTGGCTAGCGGTAACAACTGATGCTAAAGAGGATAACGTCGCCGATACGTTTACATGGCACCTGGCATCAAAACAGGGTGTTTCAGCCCCGCGTCATATATTCATAGCGCTACAGAATAGGGAACGATTGGGTAATCAAGAACACAGCCATATGATATTTGATCAATTAGGAGTCAGGGATGTTTCGCTGAGAATAAACGGACAACAGGAACCATCCGAGGATATACAGCTTAATTACGGCGACAACCATATCGCACGTGTGTATCATCGATTGCTGTCATATATGGGTCGTGATCAAAACGTCGACACTGGTTTGCAAATATCACAACTTGATTTTAAAAAGCTGTATCCGATTTATTATTTTTCGTTGGAACATCTTGATTTAACGAGACAATCCGTCGTTGATATACACTTCCGAGCTCGTATAGCCCCGGGTGGTGTTAATTATAGAGCGGTTGCTGTCATTCTCAGCGATAAATCAATGCTGTTGGAAGGTGTTGGCGGACGAATGAGAATCGTTGATGCGCCAGTAGAAAACATGTAATTGAAAGCACAAACACGTTTACAATAAAATGTCGTATAGTGTCGTCAGTGTAGAGTTGACTGATGGTCAAGTCAAGAAATTACGATCAAAGTCGGCTAAGCAATGCGGGACCACAATAACGCTGAAGCCGTCGCAGATGGCGGGTGGTAATCATAAGATATCGTTGACGGCGCGTCAAATAAAACATTTCAATAATGCGATGAAGAATAAAAAGGGTGTTCAAATAGATTTTTCAGCCGCAGCGATTAAAAACATGGAAAAGACCGGTGGGATATTTCCGCTGTTAGCTGCGATTCCAGCGTTGATTGCCGCGGCGGCCCCAGCAGTGGCTAAGGCGGCTGCGTTAGGAGCCGTTGGTACCGCGGCGGGGATGGCATTGAAGAAGGCAACCGGGAAAGGCTATAAAAAAAAACGATCCGTGGCCGGAAAGGGTCTAAGACTACCGGGAACCCCGTATTCATGGTACTCGGGAAAGGGTCTAAGACTACCGGGAACCGTTTATTGACTCAGGAGTCTATGACTCCCATGTCTAATTTTGATTTAATAGACGCCGCAGACGCGCTAGCGATAAAAAACTTCAGAGGTGTTTTTATGAGGGATCAATTACCGGCGGCACCAAGGAATATTGAAACCGGCATAATTAACCTCGATGGGTCCTCCGGAGCGGGAACTCATTGGGTTGCATACGCGATTGATCCGCGTGCGATCGTCTATTTTGATTCATACGGGTTAGCCCCGCCGAACGAGTTTATGCGGTATATCCGGACGTGTTCAGCCCGGGTTTTTTATTCCACGCTGCCAACACAGCAGTTAAGCGACCCGCCGATATGCGGCCGTGAAGTATTGAACGTACTCGCGGCGATTTCATCATCGCGAAAACCACCTCATGTGGTTGTAAACGAATACACTAGTGGGGTCGTAGAGGCCCGGCGGGTTAATTTAGAAACGCTGTTTTTTTTTTACAATAACGATGATTGATATTTGGGGACGACCTATTTCGGCGCTGAAACGATCCACGGAAACGCCCGCCACCGATGACATAAAAAAACTAATCGAGGATGAAATCGCTGATACGTTGAATTTAACAAGTGTTGACCCAGGTGAAACAGTTGTATTTCAAGACCGCCAGGGTAAATTGAAATCCAGTAATGTGTCGCTGGATGACGTTTTAACACGACGGCGTGATGCCGCCGAGGACACTATCGCGCTGTATACCAGCGACGGACGACTCAAGCCGGGTGAACATCTGTCGACGATAACATTAGTCAAAGACGGTTTTATAAGGTTGAATAGATCGGTGACCGAACTTGACGCGCGGGTGAAAAAATCTGTCACCGATATACAACTCACTACCGCTAGTTTTTTCGGGACCCCGACGGTAACCGAACCGAATCTTGCAACAATAAAAAATACTATTTCGGAGTTTACAACGCTGTCGGGGCAATTTTACACGTTACGAAAAAATGTTAACAGGACCGATGACAACTTTGATAAATTCTTTGGTAAAAAAAATACCAAGCTGGATGAAATCACAACAACTATAAATGATATCACTGCGTATGGACAGGAAATAAAAACAATCAAAACTGATGTTGCAGCGAACAAAGGGAGTGTAGACGTGCATGAACGGGAAATAGAAATAATCGGCGCTAATGTTGCAACGATCATAAATAATGTAGACTCGCATACAGGGGAAATAGGAACGATCAAAACTGATATTGTAGCGAACAAAAGGAATATAGACGCGCATACACAGGACATAATGACAATCAGAGCTGATATTGAAGCGAACAAAAAGGGTGTAGACGTCTATAGAGGGGAAATAGGAACGATCAAAACTGATGTTGCAACGAGCAAAAGAAATATAGACGTGTATGGACAGGAAATAAAAACAATCAAAACTGATGTTGCAGCGAACAAAAGGAATATAGACGCGCATACAGGGGAAATAGAAACAATCGAACTTGATGTTGCAGCGAACAAAAGAAATATAGACGCGCATACAGGGGAAATAGAAACGATCAAAACTGATATTGTAGCGAATAAAAAAGGTATAGACGTGCATGAACAGAGAATAGGAACGATCAAAACTGATATTGTGGCGAACAAGAATAATATAGACGCGCATGAATGGAGAATAGAAACAGTCAAAACTGATGTTGCAGCGAACAAAAAAGATGTGGACGCGCATACACGGGAAATAGATACACTCATTACTAAGGTTGCAGCGAACAAAAAAGATGTGGACGCGCATACACGGGAAATAGATACACTCATTACTAAGGTTGCAGCGAACAAAAAAAATGTGGACGCGCATATACAGGAAATAGATATACTCATTACTAGGGTTGCAGCGAACAAGAATAATATAGACGCGAATTTGCGGAGAATAGAAATAATCGGAACTGATGTTGAAGCGATTAAAGACGGACTACCGAGAGTAGCAGAGCAATTCGAAAAAATAAAAATCCCTCATGAGAACATCATCAACACAGTATACACAATTCGGCATGGATCATTCGATTGGACTCCTACACAGAATACAGTAAATACTACCGCAACTGTTAAGGGCATTTATCGATTGACACTGGTTTCAATGATGCAGTTTAATATATTATCGTCGAGTTCATCTGGGTTTAACAATACAATATCAACAATTATAGACAAGAACGCAACTGAACAGTTTACAATTTATGCCGTTGATGGAAATTTAGCCCGGGCAAACATCACATGGTATGTGGAATTTGTAGCGAATCTAAGTAATTAAAAACACTAGCTCTTTTAAAATAAAAATGACCACCAGGGTAATTGAATCAGAGGTATCACCGACGTCACATCAATATCGATTCGATACCGCAAAAGAGTTCTCCGCGAACTTGAAAACGCTTTCCGAACAATACCGTGCAAAAATAAAAAAATACCGCAGAAAAATAACCACCATCGACGCGGTCGTGTACTCGGTGTCGGGTATAGTAGCTGGCGCCGGTGTTATTTTATCCACGGTGACCACGATAGCCCCGATCGCTGTTCCAATCGCTGTCTCCGCGATGACAACAATTGCTGGAGTCGCCAACGCAATCACTAAAAAGATATCATCGTGTTTTCAGAAAAAACTCAACGAGTATACAGTAAAACATCAAATAGTATCCGACGCGTACTCGAAATTATCCGGGTTGATCTCGTTATCGATTGATAATTTGTTCGTATCCGATGTTGAATTCTCCACGATGGTCCAGTTGTATAGATCCGCGATGTCAAAAATCGAGGATTTTCAACTGGAAGCCGGAACCACCTGGTTGTTGAAATTAGACACTAAAAACAACGAATAATAATAATGTCGCTGAACCCCGAAGGGTCTCAATTACTTCAGCGGATCGCGAAGATCACCACTCCGGTACAAACAAATATGATATCGATAACGTCAACGAAACCCGAATTCAGTGTGAAGTTCCCATCGCCGGTTCCAGTAAAGGAAATAGCACTGGCAAAATTGTGAATATATCACAGTTGGCCTAATATTCGAGCGGACGCATTTAACGGACAACAACCTAATAACTCGCTGGTTTTTGCACGGACAAATAAACCCGATGGGACCCCAGACTGGGAGGAGGTTACAATACCAACTGGGTCATACCAAATAGAACAAATCAATAAGGAATTTCAACGCAGGATAAAATCGATCACAGGAAAAGAATCAAAAATCGCTATTACGGTTCATGAACCGACGTTATCGTCGACGATTGAAATAAGCACACCGGGGTATATGGTTGATATTTATAACAGTTCAATAAGAACCATACTAGGATGGCCTAAGAATCCACCCGCGGACGCCCCCCCATCAACTATCCTCAGATACGATAACGGAGATGGTGGTAGGCATATTGCTCCATACAACGTAAATATTGCATCGGTGATAGCGATTAATCTAGTGTGCGATGTTATCGAAGGGAGTTACCAGGTGGATACCAAGCAATCAAATCAAGCTCAACAGGGGTATATCCTTTATTCGTTTTCACCAACAGCCCCTCCGGGATTTTTGATCATTGAGAGTCCGATTAATCCGGTCTATATGCGATGCCATAATCGGTTTTTAACGAGAATTAATTTTAGAATTACCGATCAGTCAAATAACCTAATTGACCTACAAGAGGAGGAGTTAGTGATCACTCTGTTTGTAAGATCATAGCAGCAGGGGGGGGCGATGACATCGACGCGGTCGTCGATGTGCTTACCGGACGCTGACGACGCTGGGGATCGGCGCGCAGAAGGTACTAATTAAACCAAATGACGTTCCGGACAATTGTCGATTTGGCCCCTCGACGATGACAACGACGACGACGTCGTTTTTTTTTTTACCGGGCGCTGACGACACCGGATCCGCTGAGTGCAGAAAGTAACAATTAAGCCAAATGACGTTTGGACAAAATGTCGGATTCGCCCCCCCTGCTGCTAGAAACTGTTGAGTTCCAGTTGTCAAACTTAACATACGGGTTAGACTGGTCTAGACCTCTTTTTAACATTAAACCTATGCATCCACACACTTTGAGCTGCTTCGGACGAACATGTAATATTGTTATTGTGACTTGGTTGGCATTTTATTTATCTGTAATTGTGGTCCTCTCAGCTTGGAAAACTTTCAAGGGAAACTTCGCATCATCTCAAGAATAGCTATCTTCTCTGATGTGGTCACTAGCTATGCAGCCATCATTCATGTGGTCAACATCAATGCAGTTTTGAACAAGCTGTAAACAATCGTATTTGAACATTAAATAGGAACCTTGAGTCGGTGATAATCTATTTTTCAATACATGAGTAATTCTAAAATTAGCGAGGAAGCTCTTCTAGCTACATCGTCAGTGAAAATCTTATCCTGTATGCTCAGGCTTATGCTGAATGCTGAAAATTCGGCCCTAGGGTAAATTCGGCCTTCGGTATACCTATAATAAAGATAGATTAATATATGTCAGAGACCGACAACCCCACCAAATATGGTGGGTCTGTTGATACTGAACAAATCAGTTGATGCCTCTTCTATTCATGATTGGTACTTTTCATATAAATTATGACTTTTTGTCCCCTCGATCAGAAGAAAGATGACAGTTGATATATTTACTGGCAATAGGTAAACGGACTGAGCGAGAAGATGACCTAAGAAGTATAAAGATTTTACAGATTTTTCAGATGCGCAATGAAATTCATAGATGTTATATTTGTTATTTTTTATCTGTAATTTTGTTTAATAAATATATTCAGATTTCTCTTTGTCTCTTTTTGGCATTCGTTTCGTTTTTTATGCCTGAGGCCTGAAAAGCAAACTGCTGTTGCCTTGCCAAAAAGTTTGGAAACAAATTGGTGTATTAAATGAATTTTACGCATACAATTTAACATTATATTTTTCATTGTTAATTAACACAAGTCTACGCTATTCAGATTTAACACGCATGTTTTGCATACTTTTGTTTCATGTTATATTTTACTTCGAAATCAAAAAAGTCAAGGCGTTAAACCTTTAAATGAATAATTATATATTTTACATTTAGGATAAGACTATTTAGTTCCAGTTTCCGTATTACCTCTACTTTCCAATTCATAACGACAATATGCGGGTTAAGCCGGGCTAGATCTCGGATTTTTACCTTAATCTTAACCTTAAATTATTAATTGTGCCTTCTTTGAATATCTATTAATCATTAGAATTAAATACTTGGGATCAATGTTAATGCATTATTTGGAATAAATGCTCAGTCATAACGCAAACATACCTTTCTCTCTCTCTCTCTCTCTCTCTCTCTCTCTCTCTTTGCACTAGCTGAGGGATGCATATATATATATATATATATATATATATATATATATATATATATATATATATATATATATATATATATATATATATATAGATATAGATAGATAGATAGATAGATAGATAGATAGATGTAACGGACACAAATTATCCATATGATATTTCATAGTTTTTAAATTTAAAGTTGTTTGAAGCAGATTGATCGTCAAAGTAGTTCAGCACGCTCTTTCTTCATGCTAACGCGGGTTAAGGGTGAGGCAAAATTATATTCCTGTTACCCCAAACTTAATTGGCGTTGCATAGAACTAAGTCCCTGTTCGAAAAGTTTGCAAATTTGGCTACAATTCCTCTACAGGCAGTTATGTTATTAATTCTATATAATATTGCACTGGATCGGTAACGGTACGTGTTGTACCCACATTCCCCTTCTAGTCCCAAATCTTTTCCAGGGCATATACGATTGAATTGTTGTTTTAAAAAAAAAAAACACATACCTAGTTATATGTAAATCTAGACATTTTTTTCACTAACAGTTCCCTACCCGAATTTCAAAATTACGGGCAGAGCATAAGAACAGATGACACATAGTCTATTTTCTTTAAAGTGAACTAACGGTAATGGAAATGTTTACTGTTTAGAGCTAAGTACCACAATTTTGTGCATAAATATAAATTTATTTAAAGTGAACTATTAGAAACGAAGATGTAACATACTATCATTTCGATACAATCGATCGCCTTTAATCCAGAGACGCAATTTGAAAAGTATTTCTCAGAAACTGCTCACCCTTTGTGCATACTGTTACGAACAAAACTCGACACTTCTAAAGTATTAGGAAATTAATTTATAGTATCAGAAAATCAATTTCTTATAATGTACAATCAGTTTCTACATTTAAAAATATCTTTTTTCTGTCTTAAAAATATTTTAAAATTATCTTTTTAATTAATATACTTTCATGACAGAACATATGATTGACTCGTATAAAAAAATATAGTTTTATATTATAATATCCAACAGTTTGCTTTACAGTCCCCAGTTTGTCGCTGGCTACTACTACTACTACTACTACTACTGCTACTACTACTACTACTACTACTAATTATAATAATCTTTATTTGTAAGAGATGAAGCTGTCAAAATTATATTCATTGGTTAAAAAGGTACGGAGGAACCACAACATAAAAATTCTAGGATTAACAGACTGACGATCTAATATTTCCAAAAAGTACTTGTACCCAAAATACTCTATATTAGAAAATTCAAAGCAGCTGAAATTAACATATCAGTCTGACTATATTATTAGATTTTTTCTGTGCAGAGCTGATATTTTGGACAAGTATATTTATTTGCGTTTCATCCCATATATATGTGTGTCTCTTGCTGTAATACTTTCATTATTTTCACTTTTGATGGTCAGATAATCAGCTAGACCCAAGTGAATTATTGTTGGTTGATGAACATATTTCATTCTGTTACCACACTTGAAGGTAGTTGGACATGAAAAAATGGTTGATCTAAAAGTGAGTAGTATATTGTTGCAGCAGAGTTATCTTGTATACATGTAAAACTTCTGATACCTTTGCCATCACAACATCTAAAATTTACAATCTTCATTCCAGATAGCTTTCATAATTTCAGCAAATTCTCACCATATTGATTTAGCGCCTTTCCGTCATTGTCATCAATACTAGTGAGGGGATCAGCGTCATATCCAGAGTGCTACAACACTAGATCAGGAAAAGCGTGTGAAAAATCTCAGCTGCTGCAGGTACCATTCGGTATCCAGCTTCAGAACATGATTAAATCTATAGTATATTGTCTTAATACAACCCTGAGTTTCATAAATACACAGGAATCCGATAACGCTAAATACATGGATAGTATTAGGGACTTCATATAAATGCGAAAAATGCAGAACAGTATCGCCGCCGAAACTGCCTCGTATCACCGGTGTCCCAGAACGCCACTGTGAGGAGCAAGATAAAGCTAGACGTAAGCTGCTTTTCGACAAAAGGAAGTTAGTGAATCCATGTGGCGCCTGGACATCTGATGCATTCGATCATCCGCATCAATTCTGTTGAGGACCTGGCGGAACTTCTACCCGATGTAGATTTTAATTACCTTTCCAATGAGCATACAGAACCAAGCTCGTCTACAGCTGATAGAGATATAACACACCAGTTCATAACCAAAGAAAGTCACATTTCGTTTTCACTTATGTTCGTTGTTGGTCTATTTCTGCCTGCCCTTTTGAAAGTTCGAAACACTTCTCCTTAGTTAATATTAATATTGTTGCCAAATTACATTGATATTTTGTCGAATATTCCTTTCCATAACTACAACATTTTCCCTTCTGCCATTACACCCAATCGACATTTTATTTTCAATTTTACTCAGAATTGTATACAGGTATTCATTTTCAACGTTTTTCAGTACCTTAATTATTAAAGTTGCAGCTTTTATGCTCATTTTCATTTTGCACACTATTAGAGAAGAAAGTTTGTACAATTTTGTTTTACATTACCATTTGAAACTCAGGCTGACATTTTGTAATTTGTTTTCGCGAAATGTTTTTATGCATCTTTCCACTACTTAAGTACACAATACCTGTGAAATTCAAAACTACAATAATCAAGACATTATATAATGTACTATATAACTTATAATGCAACGTACAATGCTGATTTATGTAAAGATTTACGATCATCACATATCAATCACAACTTAAGGCGGTAATGTGGTTATATCGTCGTTCAAATATCATATTTACACTTATGCTTCATGGATTATGTTCATTATCCAATGATGCGACGATAGTACATTCTCTGTTTTGTTCAAAGTGCACAAGTCCTCGCTGTTTTCATATGGAATCAAGTTCATTGGTAACAAAAATCGTGCGCTAGTAAAATATTCCTATTTGAGTAATATCGGTTTCTCACTGTTTCCTGTTCGCGTTCTATTTACCCTATTTCAGATGACCTGGTTGCTGAACTTACTGATAAGAGCTGCTGACACTCATCCTAGTAGGGTACCAGATTATACCGCCTCATTTACCAGGTTCTCATACGACACATCTACCCATTATGCTCTATAATGTTCAAGGCTTTTTGTCCAAAATAGATACATTGCATGCATAATTTTATATTTTTGCCTTGTCTGAAACTTGACCGCAGTTTCTTCTGATTATTTTTCCCTCCAAATTTACATCAACCAAGTCAGGAAAGGTCCTGAAGGTGACATTCAAGTTTGGGGTTGGACAAACGAAATCTTGTTTGGACTTCTATCAACATTAATTAAACAAGTCAAAGTCAGTGTTTAACATTTCAAAATTATATTGTCTGAAATTGCACAGCTCGTGCGGCATTTAAAACACTTGAGCCAAAAGTACATTTGTGTTTTACGTTCAAGTTTATTCAAATCAATGACTCTAAAACTTTGTTCTCTAAGGCTTATAGTAAAAGTTTTTTTGGTCGTGTAGTCGTGCATCACCGATTGATTCAGTAATCCAGTACAATCCTTATATTCTGACGATTAGACTCGACGTATTCTTCTCCTGACACATTTTAGTACATGACGACAAGCCCATAGCGATCTATAGTTTTCGTTTGGAAGTGTCTTCATAACAGTTCAGGTGCAAATTATTCAATAATCAGGATTGAATAGGCCTTGGTCAAGCAAAATTAGTATTATATTTTAAAGCAATAATCTAAATTTAATTTCATTTATGTAAATGCTCATTCATCTGCATGACATTTACTATATCTAACTATGCCACGTTTGAAACACTGTTTATATACATACAGTTTGATATGTAAACACAAAAAATACGAATCAATAGAAGTTTCAACATGCAAGATGTCAATACCTGTCAAACATTTAATGTGACAGCATATCTACAAAATACAAATTTTCTTTAATTTGATATTTAAAACATTATGTTTCACAGTGTATACTTGTTACATAAAATGCTTATGAAAGTTGTTGTTGTTGTTGTAGGGTTTAACGCCATTTTTCAGCACAAGATAGGCTATACATGGCGGCCAGTATAATTGGTGGAGGAAGAACCCTGGAAAACCCCGGGAAGAACCATCGACCCACGAGAAGCTACTGGCAGGCTTTCTCTCGTACACACTTTAGCCGAGCCTGAGACTCGAACTCACGCAGACAGAGGTGAGGTGGGAGTGATCCGTAACGGTGAGCGCTTAGGCATATAACAATTATTGAATTTCTCATTTACTTGTTTTATTTGTCAATACTTTCAGATGCCTTTTTAGCATTTTCACATTTTCCCATACGATGATAAAGATCCATGGACTTGATAAAATCACAGCAAATGCCACCTTACTTGAGCTCGGGACATCATGTTCCATCATCGCACCATAATGCGGACTCAATCTTAAATTTATGTGTCTTTTTCGTCCAAGACAAGAACACTTCTCGTAGCAGCTATTTATGCATTCAAATATTTTACGTAATTGCTCATTTTAGTAGATATCTGAATTCACTTGCTTGTTGTATGTCTTACAAGGAATGTGTATGTGCAGATTTTCATTTCCATTGCCAGGAGGTTAGAGGATATTCAAAATAACGGTTCGACAATTATCGATAAAGCTGACAACAATGAATTATTTAACGACTTTTTACAGAGCAAACTGTACTAGATGAAACATATGTTTACCTTCTAGATATATCATTACATACGGATCTAAGCCTAAGTTCCATAAAACTAGGAACATAATGTTTTCAAAAGGCCTTCCTCTTTGTTAGTCTTATGGTCCCATTTGTCTAAATAACTGTATTCTGCGTAAACATTTCCATTGTATCTAACTGGAGACCAATATCGCTTCACCAATAAGTATGGCAAAGTTTTTGAAATACTAAATTTTACAAAACATATTCAGTTACCTCCGAGGTAATACCATTCTGACACCTTTCCAGTCTGGTTGTATTCTGGTTTATCCTATATTCAATTAATTGACTTATCTATATGCTACGTACTACAATGCAATGAATTCCGGTAAGGATATTAGAGCAGTGTCTTACGACATAAGTAAAGCGTTTGACCGAGTGTGGCAAAAACGACTCGTTAAAACATTGAAAACTACTGGTATAACAGGAAACTTTATAAAATAGCTCTCTAGCTAGTTCAGTGGCAGAATATTGCGAGTGATATTTCCCTGCGTGTTTTCAGAGTGGAGGTGAAATAGATCTAGTGTAGGCAAGGATCTACTTTAGGTTCTTTACGCTCTTCATGTGTACAAATGACATTATACATGTTTTCCATTCCAATACCAGTTTAGTTGCAAAATGATTCAAGACTCTTTTTAATTGTACATAATCTAGTTGTAACCTCTCATAACCTCAATTGTGACTTTTTCTCAGTGGGCAAATATTTGCTTGTATCTTTCAACCTTTCTAAACCCGAATCACTGACAATGTCATGGAAAATTAATAAACGAATCCATCCACCTCTATATATGTTCAATCAAAGAATTAATGATGTTGAAAGGGAAGCAAACCTATTCGTCTAAAACAACTGTTCATGGCCCAAACAACGAGGATTATATAAAGGAAAACGCATGATCAAGAAATAATATAATGCGTGAACTCAAATTTGCTTGAGAGTAGATCATAAGAAATTATATTTGCGTCTTTTATACGACGCATTCTGGAATATTTGGTTTGGGAAAACTGTTCATTACTCGAGAAAAAGGAACTCGAAAAAAATGACTAATAAGGCAACAGAACCTGTAATTGGTTCATCGAAATTGTTGTCTTTTAAAGCAATATATCAAGGAAGAGGAAGGGGAAAATCTTGAATCCAGACTCCAAAAATACAAACGTACACTCTTCTATACAACGACAACTGTCCCATATCTCAGATCTCTCATTCTACAAGCAGTTAGTGGTATTACTCATGTGACTTATGTAACATAAATAATTTCGAATTTGAACAGTCTTTATTTCTATCTTTTCCTTCCCTCGACCATTTTAGAATGGAATACATCACCTATCTATCGAGACTCGACAAATAGACTCGATTCCAGCTTCAAAAGTACGTTAAATACTCGCACCACGTGTGTTCCCAGGCAATTTTATTGGGGTAGAAGGAAATTTGAGATTCTTCGTGCCCAACGTAAAACAATATTTTGTGTGATGATACAAGGTTCCGTGTGAAGCAACGACTCATCCAGAAGGCTGCACTCTTCATTCTTAATTTTAATTTTTTTTTTCTTCGTTTTCATTTTGTCCTTTTTATTTTGTGCGTCTCTTTTTATCATTTTTCTCAACGTTTAACACAATGTTATACATATTTTGATTTACAATTTCTCGTTTTAACTCCTTTCTTCCTTTGTCATCATATTTGAAACACTCTGTTGTTTTAATTCCCCTGCTTGATATACCTTAACTATATGAAAATGTGCTGCCTTGAGAATCTTCACTTTGACTTTTTTGAATATTTAGATGTTTTATTAAACATTAATATCATCTGCCATGTGATCATTATCATATATATTTACAAAATTTATATCGTAAATAGAGAAGAACATTATCAACTAATGGTTTTCGTTCTAAACCTTTACGTTCTATATTGTACCTCTTGTAATCTCCAATTACACATTTATGATCTATAATCTGTTTAAACTGAGTTATAATCGTTCCACCAAATTCACTACGATAAATTTCATTTCTATGAAATTAAGTTATATAGGCTGGATGGTAAACCTTTCTCAAGGACAGATTTTGTAATTTATTGCAATTACTTTAAGAACACAGTTGCAGTTTTTCTCCTAACGCATTGGTTAATAATTTTATGTACTAAGCAACCATTAGCCATGAAAAAAGTAAGTGAGGATATCGCTGTAGTATCAATAGAGATATACATGTTACTAATTTGCTTTATTGTGAATTCACCATTCATTTGACGTTTCAGTAATTGTGCATTCCATTTTGACCTCAACGTGATAGACGTAGTAGCAGTTGTGGGATAAATGACAGCCCAGAAAAATTACAATTACCTGTAATTTGTGTCCATACACATGGTCGTTATCACGGTCATATTCTCACTACAGAGGATAAAACCTTCTCCGTGTAAAACTGTTTACCTCATATATGCAGAAAAAAACCGAGGTATTCTTAAAATATCATCCGGATTGATTCCTAACGAACTGTATAAAATTTGTTTTAACTGTTTAACAGTGAAAGTTATGCTTGAACGATACCGTGAGAATGTCACATAGCGAACGTATAAAAGCAACATGCATTCTATACTTCCACATACATTATTCACAAAGCAAATAAATTTGTGAAACTTCTGTTGTATATTGTACATTAATTTACATTCAGTATTGTCATTAATTACCAGAAATTTCAAAAACCAAATTCCATTTGGGTAAGTCTCTCTCTCTCTCTCTTTCTCTCTTTCTCTCTCTCTCTCTCTCTCTCTCTCTCTGTCTCGCAAAGACTTACAAAACTGGCCCTAATAGCAGCCACGCTAAGCGCTCAGCATGAAGAGGTTAGTGTTAGATATGGTCGGCCTGTTGTTATGGTAATGTGAATGTGGGACATCATGGTACATGTATGCGGCATGATGCCCCGGTGCTATACATCACTATAAACTGTCACACTACCGTCATCGTAGCGAAATGACTAAATAATTCTTAAAGCATCGTTAAAAATCCTATATATATATATATATTTCTCGGTCGGACACAAGACGACACACATATCACTTGAAGAGATTGAAATTGTTTCGATCGATGTTTCTCCATTACATCCTGGATATCATTTTATAAATTTTATTTCCAGTGGTTAAACATGTCAATCTTACTGACTAAAGTTGGAGACATTGGGCACATGTATATTTGCTGTGTAACCGTATGCAGGTTAGAGGTATATTGTCCACGTATACTGTCATCAAGTCATTAAAGTATCAGTATTACCAGTCAAAACTCCTCCACTGGAACTCCCTCTGAGGCAAACACTAATCAGCACTGATTTATTGACTTTTCTTATCTTGCGTAGTTGTCTCAGCATCCCTGAGAAATATACCCCTCCATTTCAAACTCTTTCCTTCCTTTGTATAGAGATTTAAGTAAGAAAATCGAAAATAATATAATATTAGAAAAGCTCCATTATGTGGAAATATGCCTAAATGTGCAAGATAAAATAGTCGAATTGTTGCCAGGTAGATCATAAAAAGGGAACTACCTTTAAAACGAACAATGTTGTCATTGATAGATCTTTGAAGGTTTTCATCCCTTTTATCAATGCTTATTAACCACAGATCAGTATTTCCATAATTAAAGGAGGATGACAAACGAAAAGAAATATTATAATCATTGCCGCTGTATTTTAACAGACAGTGTTTCTACTGGATAAAAAGAATCGTTACGCTAAGAATGTCACATTGTCCCAGCCAGCTGTACGTATGTATGCGTTAGCACAGTGTTTTTAAGTAACTGAACCCTTATTTGAGTCAATAAACTAAATTAGTTTTCAACACGCACACGGTCTACCTGTATTATATGTATAATTAAATGTGTCACTAACTTACCGTACTTACCTTTCTCCAGGTCCTGTATACAGCTTGATTTTCAGCAGTCTTCTGGTTACTTTAGAGCTGTTTCGGGCCTTTGGTGCCCCAGTTGGCGACATTAACAACTCCATCAAGACACCATGTGGGGGCCCTGTAACGATTACAACAGCAAACAAAACAACCAGCATCGAGACGATATCGACGCTACATATACTCGTCAATGAAGCCAAATCTCTTGCAGGAACTTCAAAATTTGAGGTCAGCATAAATAGCATTAATTGTTTAACGTTAAAGTTAGACGTTAGAACATTAAGCAGTGTGTCATTGTATATTTTACTGTGAAGTAATCTCTACATTTATGTATATATATATATATATATATATATATTGTTGGAAACAAAACTATTTAAAAATAACGAGCACACCGACCTACTACCCTCAATTCCTTTTTTAATTCTTAAATGTTTATCAGCATAGCACATACGTTTCATGAAAAATGGAATAAATTTTATTCCCAAGCACCCAAAACTCGTCAGATAAATACATGTATAAACAGTTAAAGACAATACAATCATATATACAACAGGAGTTTAATTATTAAGGTAGGAGCGACGAAATATAATTTGCGATGAAAGAATTGCTCACATGGTTATTTCCAATACATGTTTGATTTTTCTTTCCTTGCATATTTGCAGATGACTCAGTCTATAGGTAGCTCTGATATGATCCTGTTTTTGGACAGCTTGAAGTTTTTTAATACTATCAATGCTGACGAAGTTAAATTCGGCCTTGACATTAAGAAAAGTGTAAGTATACATTTCAATGACAGCGTTAAATTTAATGTTTTTCTACATTTGTAGTTATATACGACAGCGACCTACTGATTGACATACGATCCCTTTTGTTACATGTAACTAATTCCATTCAGCCATTTTGGCAAATTCTTAATTTCTTGTTAACTTGATCTTGCGTTTAGATTAAAGTTCTTCCTAGACTGGTCATATTGTTTTATAACTTTCGCCATAGAAAATATGTGTGTGAATGGATTTCTACTGAACAAAAACGAAACGACAAATCTTGTATATATTGAATTTCTTTGCGATTTAATATGGTTTCTTCAATACCAATCAACTAAAAAAATGTCGGATTTGTTATCCTTGGAACATACTTCGTATGTATCAAAAGAACTTACACAAGAATATGAATCCAAAGCGTGATTATTTGTTCAAACGATGGCAAATGAAAGATTTCATACAGAGAAAATCGCCGAGTCGGAAGCAAAGGTAAGATTAATGACGTTAATTGTTTCTTGGAGCATTTTTATTTATCTGTATTTTTATTATTTCAGCTCGGACAACTTTTCAAAAGCAACTTTGGAAATTTCTCCGAGCTAGTAATCTACACAGATTTAGCAGCTGGTGATGCAGCCGCCAATCATGTAGTCAACATCAAGGCCGTTTTAAACAAATTGTGGACTGTCTTGTGCGAGCTTCAAATCGGAACGTTGAGTCAGGGAGAAACTCTCACTCAATACTTAAATACGTCCATAATTAGCAACGAAGTTCTCCTAGTTACCTCCCCAGAGAACATTTTATTCCGTAACTACATAATTATGCGGGATGTGGGAAAAAACCTGGAACAATTCAGCCTTCTGTATAAGTATATAAAAGATAGATTATAATTTATCTGCTACAAGTGATTTCACCACAGGATATGGGCCTGCCGCCAGTCAGGATATCACATGCTACCTCGTTTGTTTGTGGAGTTCTCTTTTCCGTATCAAGTATTAAATTGTTCCCATTCTTCTATCGGTGCAATAAGGTAATCGTTGATATATCTCTTGACCATACAGATACAAGTCAGAACTACACGATGGTCTAATTGGAAACGCATCGTTACGAAACTGATAGTAGGACATACACCTTATTTGTAAATATAAAGTATTAAATTATTTCCATTTCTCGATTGGTGCAGTAAGGAGTCGTTGAAATACTTATTGACAATACATGCGCAAGTTTTGAACTAACGATGATCTAAGGAGCACGTATCGTAGGGAAACTGGAAATGGCAAACACAAATAAAATCCAGCCACATAATATGGTTCATAAATATCGCCTTATTTGTAAACCTGTATTTATGAATGTGTTCTTTTTCGCTTTCCTGTATTTTTTTCTCTTCATATATTTATTCAACTCGTCTTTGAAACAACGAGCTTTGCAAATGTATACAGTTTCTTTGTCTTGCCAAACAGTCATGAATGCATTGTTTTGACGTCAAATTTAACATGGAATTTGACATGTTTGTGTATTTTGTCTTGATACAACAGTATTATATATGTAAATGTGAAAGTAGAACGAGAAAGGCTGTTCGAGTTTTCATATGAATCTGACGCAAATTTTCAGTACTCTCTGAACCAGATTCGGTGTGTTAGGCTTTGCATGGATAATTAATTGACGTGTAGCGGATGAAATGTTGTAATGTTCTGCTTCAGAACTGTAAGTAATATTAACATGGTCTGACAATGTCAAGAATGTGTGTTGTAGAATGAAAGTTTGTTATCCGCAAAATTGCATTCTCTAATTTATTTCTTGTATATGTGCCGTAAATGTCTCAGAGAATTTTATATATCTGAAACTCTTTGAAATCCATGCCTGTGATAGCCATATTTATTGAATAAAGTTTCCTTTTGGATTGAAAATTATTTCTTGGTGTTGTTGTCAACATAAGTATTATTATTATCATTCCGAATATAGTCCAAAACTGAGTTAAGTCTTACACCGCCGTTTTACAGCCCATTTATGAAAGTACGTTGTTTGTTTTTCAACAGTGTTTTTTTATATATGTGATAGTAGAGAAGATGCTCTTTTTCAAACTAATTGTGATGAAGTTTTTCATTTCTCCCCTAACCGAAATGGGAAGAGTGCAACATCTTCGTAAAAACATTTAAGCTCATGTATTTAGACTACTAAACAAAAATAGCAGTGGGTGCATTTACAAATGCGTAACAAAACTTTTAAGAGAAATACTCGTTTTGGGTTTGTTTTGTATAAAATTAATTACCTCAGAAATTCTTTCTGTTGACATATTTATTTCAGATTCCTTCGCGTGTTTTATGTCTGATTATATCTGGTGGGTAATGTTTTTAACAAATGAAATGTCACAATCTATTAGGATGATGGTTGTCGTGAACTAAAACATCTTTAACAGAACATTAGCATTTAACTCCGTATCTTTCTCGCTCTCATGTCCATATTCGACCCATCATCTTTATCCTCTAGTATATTGCCACTAATAGACAAGTAATCTAATCTATTTGACCTCATCGCACGATTCGCTAGAGCTTTGTTAGGAAAATATTCAAGCAGTACGATGGTTACTAATGACAACCCAATTAGCCATTTATTGGAGCAATATTCTGTCCTTAGCCTATCATTAAAGACCTAAATGACAAAGCTGACGATAAGCTTCAGGAACTGCTGATCCTTCACTTTCTTTAGTTAGAGAAAGCTAATGCATGCCCAGTATCTCAATATGTATTATGCTAAAGATCTACAATACTGAATATTTCTTAAAATGTTTCTCACACGTATGCACCATTAGTCCATTCCGAATAAACTGAAAGTGGAGCCCCAGGTACCCTTAACGGATATATGAAATGCTCTGTAGCATTAATGCTATGTTCATTTTGCATTGAGTAACTCAATCAACTAAACACTGGTGATTTATATGCTAACATTTTGTTGTCATCAAAGTCATGTGATTACTATTGGAATTAAAACGGTTTGCATGCAAAAATTTTGATAACATCTCTTTAGGTAATTACAAGGATATTTTAAATATTACGATCAATACATATTCATACATATTCATTACAAACTTGCTCTAATACATCATACAATATTCCTAATATAATTATATTTGGGTAGGCATTTTTCAATACACTCAGACACAGACATACACATACACCACATGATGTCCTAATTCTCGTCTCGATTTCCGTATCTTGTATCCATCTAGGAATGATTTTAAATCACACCAAGGTTTTTCTTCAGTCAATTACAGTATTTAAAAAATCTAATATTACGCATATGAAAACTACGGTCTACTTTGCTATTCAATTACCAACACTGTCCAAAAATCTGTAAGTTAATGATGTGCAGGTCATTATAATATTTGCCAAATTCCAATTACATGTGTCACTTATAAAAGTGGAATAGGTAGTGAAAATGTTTTCTCATGTAGAAGATAAATCCGCTTCCAACAACAGAGGTAAGTCCCTCTTTATTTTAGAATACCTGTATTATTAAAGCGTTGAACGCAAAAAAAAAAAGTTGCATTTAGAAAAAAAAATCTTCAAATACTTCTAGGTAAGACATCAAACGTTAAAAATGACTTCAGGAAGACAAATAAAATGTCTCTATATTTATTTGTTGTTAATGGGTTTTTGAATGTTCTATTTTAGTAGGTATACCGTTTCCAATAAATAGAAACTATTATTCCTTTCCTGACTAGTGGCATGTAAATGCCAATTGGCAATGCATATTCATTCGTTTTCGCAGCGCATCGCATTTAAGTAACCGATCCCTTGTAACAGTCAATATATCATACTTTTGTTCAAACAAGTATACCGTCTACCTGTATTACCTGTATAATGAAAGGTGTTGCTGATATCACCTATAGACCTATTTTCAGGTACGGCATAGAGTTAGGTTTTTAGCGGTCTTGTAACTATGCTAGAGATATGTGGTATCTGAACGACCCAGTTTGCCATCTAATTACACCATAAAGATACCTTGCATAAGCCCCTTAGGGAAGCAAATACGTAAATAAGCAAAGGGACACTATCACAAATACATATACTAGTCAATAAGGCACACTCCCTTTCAGGAACGTTAAAATCTGAGGTCGACATATTGTACATGAGTTGCATGAAACAAACTTCGCTCTCTGTAAATTGTATATTCCTTTGGCATCTATGAAGTTATCCCTCCCCTCTCTCTCTCTGTCTCTCTCTCTCTCTCTCTCTCTGATTCCGGCGCAGACTTAACATAGATATTGCGATCGTTGGTTGTCATTTCGAGATTTTAATATGCTAGTATCTTCAAGTTTAGGAAACTCTTATGAGAAACTTTGAATATTTCTCATCGAGAGATATAATGATTTGGCCGTAAGTGATGAAGTCGCCAATAATGGAGTCAAGGTCGTTTTGAACAAGTTTAGGACTATCTTATGTGAGCTTCAAATCGGAAGTTTGAGTCATGTACTTAAATTCCATAATTAACGAACCAGTCCTCGTAAGTACCTTTTGATTCCATTATCTTTTTCCAAAGCTGCATCACCATGTGGGATGTTGAGAAATAAACCTACGACAATTCAGTCTTCTGTTTAAGTGTATAAGAAATAGATTATGATTTAATTGCTATAGGGAAACGGACGAAAGAACACGGGTCTGTCTCCGTTTAATATATCAGATGCTGCCTCTTTAATTCGTAGATTGATGCTTTTTTGTTAATGTTTCCTCATTTTATTAATATATTCAGTTTGCACCAGTCATGTAGGTGTTGACTTTAAATAATCGAATACCATGATATATTCAAGATAACATTACCAATCATTATGTAACATATCGGAAGTCTCGTAACCGATCACCGTGGATCCAGCGTTGCTGTCTTAAATAATATTTCGTCCAGTCGGCGTTTTATTTAGTTTTTTTTTATATACTTTTCGTCGTCGTATTCACGAGAGCTATATTGAAGGCAATATTTGTCGCATTCAAAAATATGAATTTGTATGTTTCCATTAGAGGACAAAAAGGATTTGCAACTGATGCACAATTCATTCTTTAAACAGTTTGCCTGGATTGCAAGCTGCTCTGTACAATGCAAATAAATGCGCTTTCACTGTTACAAAATGTAGCTATTTTCATAGCAAATGTCTTCATAATAGGCAAATGATGCTCTTCAGTTTCTGATATCAGACAATTGTTTGTATTTGAAATCCTCAGATAAAAATGTTCTAATAAAGTATTAATTTAACAAACTAAACAAATGTTTTTTTTTATTCTTTCGGATACTCATTCTAAAAATATTTTGGACGATAATTTTTATTGTTATATATTGTTTTTAATACATTATAACACTCTAATCCTATTTAGTTTTGAAAACGTAGTACTGCTTGTAATAATAATAATAATAGTAATAATAACTCCACAACGTTCATGATAAAATTATTTCATGTCAAAGCTCAATTAACATCTTAATTTTAATTTCCTCTACAAGGCACCTTAATATTTAGCTTGGGGTCCACGACTCCATTATCATCCATGAGCAACATTGTGCAATCGTATTCTTGGATTAGGTAAAACCGTCTGCAGCGTAAGTTTTTGGGGAAAGTCCTCCTACATCTGTGATTATTTGACAATATGTCTCTGGAAATTCAACTGTGTTGAATCAATATTTCGGATTTAGGCTCGCGAGATACGCCGTGATACTGAGTACAGCTTATAACATAACTGGGGAAGCACGCAAGTGACCACGCATACACATATCTTCTTTAGATATTCAAAACAATTGCAAAAATATACTTCAAATTTTGCATCATGAATTTCCTGAAAATATACTTTCTTCCTTCTGCAAATCCGTAATTACATGAGCTATGGCATGGGTTCTAAAGCTTTCTTTCACATTTAATGAAATTGTACTGTAATTTTGACTATGTTCCAAGTTAATTCTACTCACTGTACTGAAATTGAAATGAACGTGAATCTCCATAGCGTCTTTTTGATAATTACAATTGAAAGAGTTCATATGTTTCCACATTATAATTCCAGTCATTCAGTGACAGAACGGAAACACATGCAGCCAAGTCAGTAAGTGTCCCATTCACCCCTGCTCAAATCACAGACACATGTATTTTGTATGCAATTGAAACAACTAATAAATCCAGCGAAACTGAGTAGAATCGACAAAACAAACCAAAATCCATTCATTCCATACCAACTGGAAAAGATGTTGCAATACACATTCATTCACAAGATGACTCTAAATTTCAAATTTAAGTAGAGCAAAAGCGGCAATTCATTTTGAAAGTGATGTCGAGCGCGCGACTTACTTCAATCTTTGACGGGAAGAATTATGTGCGCTTTAGTATTGTTGTGTCTACTAATAAATCTGCGCTTGTATTTTTTTTTATAAAAATACAGCATGAATTCAATTACGTCGTTTCTTATAGTGTATTTTTATTTATACATTAAGCCTTAGGTACAATAAGTAATGGAGTATATAATAAAAAGATTACTGCATTTGTATGTGATAATATGAACTCGTTTTGTTGGATGGATATACCGCACTCCCAAGGTCGTGTAATATATCTATCCGACAAACTCGTTCATCATTTCCATACAAAGCAGTAATCTATAAATATTGTGAAATAAATTCTACCTAGTTCTAAAGGTTCTATTACAAGTCCAAATGTATGAAGTTCAAATTTAGATACAGTTGTATTCCAAATGACTTCCGATATTAAATGTATTGAAGTACCTATAATCTCGAATATGTTAACGTGCTAGTAGCCTGGATAGCTATGATGAGGAAACAATCTTTTGATATATCCTAATAATATATTAAAAATGACATCTTTGTCTGAATTCACTATAATTCCAAATTATCGTTTCTGTCCAAGAATATTATTGATCACTTTGAAATTACAGTGAATAATATTAAATAAATCCACCTTAATGAAAAACTGAACGTAACAATAAGTCTGATTATGTTTCAAGACGTTAAGGCAAGAATGAGTTCTATTTATGTAAATAAGATTATATAGCCCTCTACTTGACCTAGGTCGCAATTACCATTTTCTGTAAATACTCCGTCAATTAATGGAATATTCTACTCTAGAAGATTCTAAGGTCAGACTCAAGACTATATCTGTGAACTGATCAGGTAAATAGCGGACTTGATTTTGGACAATTACAAAATGTAAATGATTATCACATATAATCAGTAAGAAAAACCGACGAATAATAAAACTTAAAGTAAATATATATAACAATATTTTAATTATTAAATGCTATTCATATAGATTTAATTTGTATGCATCTGATGTATTATGGAACGTTGATTAGATCTTTAAGATAATTGTGATGCTAATTTAAATTCCTTTCCCAGTTCGAAAAGAAATTTAATGAGTTAGACATTCTAATTCCATGAATAAGTATTTTTTCGTGAGACTGGCTGATAACATATGAGCTGTCGTGGTTGACGATTGTAAACAATATAAACTTGCTGACCAATGGTTGTTAATGGGAGTTTTATTATGTTTTCATCCAATATGTTTCATACGTGATTCACATGTTTTAAACTAGTTGACAGTTCTGAGATTCTGGAAACGTCACCCATATGATATTCATTTTTGATAACAAAATTTTAGTTTGTGGGAATTAAAAGTAGGTGTTTTATTTCTGGAAATATTACTGTTCCAACACGTAATGAAACGTACTTTCAATCTTACACCAATTTTCTTTGTGGTTGAAGGCGTAGTAGTGACTTCCGGACACATAAGAAACTGCTGAGTTCCAGTTGTCAAATTTAACATACGGGTTAGACTGGTCTAG
The DNA here is from genome assembly GCA_028554795.2 of Sinohyriopsis cumingii. NCBI lineage: Eukaryota > Metazoa > Mollusca > Bivalvia > Unionida > Unionidae > Sinohyriopsis > Sinohyriopsis cumingii. The sequence goes on from CM068830.1 coordinate 101,763,713, forward strand.
ACCTCTTTTTCCGGTACACGAAACTATTTTGATCTCTCAGATCTCATTGTTCATCCTGACCATAATTTATCTAGTTTTATTATTATTTAGTTTCTCAATATTAGTCGTAGTAACCGTTTGGAATTAACGATAAAGCGTTAATTGGAATGAAATAAAATGTATAACCTGTAAGGAACATTCAAGCATTTTGTTGTTGTAGTTGTTGATGTAGGGTTTAACGCCATTTTTCAGCACACGATAGGTTATACATGACGGCCAGTATTAATCGTGGAGGAAGAACCCGGGAAAAGACCAGAAAGAACCACCGACCCACGAGAAGCTACCGGCAAGCTTTCTCACATACCCACATTAGCCGAATCCGGGACTCGAACCAACGCAGACAAATACATTCAAGGATAAGTCGCACCTCTTTTCATTTGTATTACTTCTTTTTTATTTCATACGAATTCTGAGTTGAAGTATGTGTTCCCTTTTTACATTCTTTAATATGTTTTATGTACCCTTGAATCGAGTGAATGTTGAACTTCAATCATGAAATGCCATACTTTATTAATATGGCTTCTTAAATATCGCGATGTACCAAAACATGTCTTCAAAATAACAACAGTAATTTACAGCGTAGCTTATAGGAAATTCGAAACTTCTATATTCGCACCAACTATTTTTCGGTAATAAAATTCTCTAGTGTCTCTTTCAAATAATTTTTGCGCAGCTCCATGAAACCGCTGCATTAAGAGGATATTGTAAAAGTCTTCATTGATGGTTATTATTGATAGAGGTGCTTCAGTCAAACCTTGTAGAAGCGAAACTGCAAAGACATTTCCCACTATTTCATGCTATATCTTGAGATATTTTCTACAATCAATGAAACTAGAAGTTCATTGTAATCTTCAAGAGTCTTCTATATGTAAACATTTGTAAGCAGCCGATAATGCATACGCCACGTCTGAATTCCTAACAAAGCTATACATGTGTATACGAAATATAACGTTATCCCATCATCACGATAATATGTTACGTCACTTCAACTCATCAACCTAGTTTGAGAAATTTTTTTGTCTGGAGGTACAAGGGAAATTTGCCCAGACTATATTCTGACAGAGAGATCTTGAAGTCATAAGAAAAGTTAAGTGGGATTAAATGGTATAGAAAACATCTTTACATGCGTCTTGAATTATCTTCAGGGAGCTTATACTTAAAAGACGTACTTGAAAGACGTGTTTATGATCTACACAATGATTAATATGAGGGATACTAGCTCTGCTTTCAGTAATGTTCATAGCACTGATTTATAATAGAAATGACATATACACTAGATCCAGTTTCAGTTAGCAGTAAAGCGTATTTTTAAAATTGAAAATATGTCTTGCTAAAATTTCGTTCAGTGTCAATACTTAGTATCTGCTCTTGACTTAAACATGTATTTTAGCAAGAATTTGTGGAGAATTATTGTTTGAAATTAAAACAGTATTTAGGTTATAAAGAGTAATGTTTATGTAATGGTTCTTCCAGGACGTTTCTCAGATAACTATCATGATAATTTCCGTATTGTATTATGATCAAATTAATTTCATACAAAAAACAACTGACTTTTTATCAACGCTGTAAACTTGGAGCGTTGGATGGTAAATACATTCATTCGTATATACATACATACATAATTACATAGATACATGCATGCATGCATGCATACATACATACACACACACACACACCCACACACACACACATACATACATACATACATACATGCATACATACATACATACATATATATATACCGGACCCCGATTGGCCGAGTGGTCTAAAGCGCTCTCCGTTAAGGATCACTGCCATCTCACCTCTGTCTGCGTGGGTTAGAGTCTCGGATTCGGCTAATGTCGGTATGTGAGAAAGCTTGCCAGCAGCTTCTCGTGGGTCGGTGGTTTTTTGGGGGGTTTTCCGGGTTCATCCTCCACCATTAATACTGGCAGCCATTTATCATGTGCTGAAAAATGGCGTTAAACTGTACAACAGCAACATACATACATACACACATACATACATACATACATACATACATACATACATACATACATACATACATACATACATACATACAAACATGTAAACGTACATTTTAGAAATAACACAAGATCCAAATCTGACTCGTGAAATAGATTATTAGATTAACAGAGATATAAGCATAGCTTAAGAATTTATTTTAATTATGCACATTCAAATGTTTCTGATACGGTCTATAATCATCAGAAAAGTTGTGATACAATATCATATTTGTAAAGGGAAAAACGAAATTGAATATAGTGCATTCGTACGATTGCTTGCCGAATATTTCTGCAGATAGAAAATATAACATGGAAGTTGAGAAATACCTCTCTGATGTTTGCCAGAAAGATCATAAATGAGTGAAAACAGAGTAAAATATACCACCCGAAAAGCCTTGGCAGCAGTCCAAATTGGCAATTTTCAAATTATGAATTTATTCTTTATGCGATTGCCTATATAAACACATGAACCTGCATTTTGGTAAATTTTATATATAGCTAGATATATAGCTATTCCTTATACATATGTCAAGTGACTCTCGATGAATACAGGAATTGGGTCAAGTTTATTAACATTGAATAAAATATACAACGACACATTCAGTTAAATTCAATCAAAGCGGTCATTTTCTTCCGTAAGTTGCCCTTTCAACTCTTTACTGTGCTATTTCCATGGACCATAGTGACAGCCATGTCCATGATCCTAGGTTATAAACGTGCATCCTTTTGAATTGTATAGACTGTCTAGGAGAGACGCTTGGAAGCATTGTGAAGGTAGATGTTAGTTAGAAATCATTTTCTGTGCACTAAAGATTAACTTTCCATACATTATTACTCACATTATATATCTGTCACTGCTAGATATTGTGTTACATAACAATGTCAACCTCGGAATATATGATCCTGGTCATAGAAATAAGAAAAATTAACTCAGTTCCTATTTTCTTTATGGCCGAATACCGATAAGGAAAATTTACTGTACCGTTGAAGAAGGAAAGGTTCCACAGCTTCATGTATACAATATAAAATTTCTTCTCAGGTTGTTTTTGCTATTAGACAAGACATATATTGTTATAACCACAAACGTTTTTCATCCACCATTTCCACACGGTTACTTATTTATGGAGAAATTTCTTTCTGACTAAAGAGCTTTTTATTGTCGTAACTCTATGATGTTTTAACGATAGCGTCACAATACACTTTGATGGTTTAAGACAAAAATTCGGCACAAAACATTTGATAGTCTTTATTGCAGAGGATGGCCATTTAGGGAACATACCGACTGCACCACAATGAACCTGTTTTAATTTTATTTTAATATATATGATAGCAACATTATTAAATACGACACACAAAAATATTATATACGCATTGTACCAGAATGCCTACTGAGCTTATGACATTTATTTCTAAGAAGGCAATCGAGACCTGACGAGTCTGATTCATGTCTCCAGATTGTATAAATATTCACAATCTTATTGATTAATCTTATTCACAGTCTTATTGATTAAAAGCGTTGCATACATTTTTCATGTATTTTCTCCAATTATGTCTCCACTTTGCAATCACATTTGTAGCAATGAGTCAAATTAGAAGTGTAGCCAAGCAATTGAGCATGTCCATGACAGGAAACATTGTCTTTGATGGTAATCAGATTCTTGACATTTTCAAATGAGATCAAAAGACACTAAACGTATTGTATTATATTAGATTTATTGTACGTGTGTGAGTCAAATACTAGCCTAATTACAATATGTCCTGTCTTAAAACCATATAGTTCAAAACTAACTCCAGAACCCTGTATCACTTATATACTTGCGCTCATTACATGCATACAACCTGATCTGTTGATAATGTTGTATTAGAAGTGAACCTTTAACATTGTGTAAACTGCTCTCATACCCGTCGTTTTGGTTGACAAGTGCACTACGCTCACTGTAAACTTTTTATGATAATATTAATCGTACCACAAAATTCTCTGCAATGAAATTCATTGCTAGGAAATCAGGTAAACAGTTCACTCTGAAAATATGGTAAAAGTTGATATATCTGAAATACCTAGCACTGACGTTCCTTCTACAAATACGAAAATATGTTTAAACAATATTTATATCATTTAATCAGCAATATAGCAAAATTATACTAATTTTAGTCTCTATTTTCAAACCCAACCAAGAACACTTTTCATACTGACTTGAAAAATATTACTGAATTATTTTTTCAACCCACTCGCGGCACCTGAACAAAAGTCAGCAGGATATAAATACATTCTCTATTCACTGAATTTCCCATGTTCGTGCAAGATTACTTTGACGTGTTTGCAAACGCCTGCCTGCTAAGATACATGTCCGTGTTATTTGACTCCATTCACTCCAAAGGCACGACGAACTTGACCCAAATATATAGTGCTAATAGCCCTATGGTTACAAATCTCACTGGCAAAATTCGTACAATATGATCTCGATTAAAAGCACAATTCCAAATATTTAATTATATATACACAAGAAAGAACAAACAAGAAAAATCATTCGAGAAATAAATAAATAATTCGAAAAATAAATTAAACGTTCAGAACTAAACGAAAAATGTCAAAAGGGAAAATTTTATAATTCTTTATGAGGTTTTAAAACGAAAGATTACCGTAAAACATGTTTAATCCTTAAAAGATTTTCTTCACAAAACAGATGCGTACGGTATTAAAGTAGATTCGATATTATTTATAAAACAATCATTTTGTCCAAATTAATTTGTTAAAAATACTTAACACTTATAGTTTTCACTTTACTCTTCACTCCATAATCAGCTCACCCGTTTGTACCCAAATATGTTTAGATCCTTTATACATCAGAATATGAAACTCAGATTCCATAATGAATTGACAAGCTAGTTCTTGTTAGGTCCTATCTTGATGACCCAATCACTACAATGTATCATATCTAAAATTCAGTAGCTTTAGCACGATTCTCTCATGTCACTGCTATTCGCCCATGGAAACGAACATCACCCTTAATAGTGTCTTATATTTATACATTACAAAACGGTTGTTAATGAAAATGACATGCTTATTTTAAATCAATTCTTTCAATGAACCAATTGAATATAATTTTATGCAAACATTTTCACGGTCATATGATTACTGCTTGGGTCAAAGGTAGATCATTTTAATACTTTTGATTGGCTTCATACCAGTAGAAACACAGCTATTTTTAAATTAATCTCTCTGTATCGAGCTCCTTTTCGGATACATTATAAGCGATTTTTAACAACATGCCAGGAAAATATTAGGTTAAAGTTTTGACTCAAACAATGATAGTGAACTACCGTTAAAATTTACTGTAATAAACTTCCTATTTTATCCCGACCGTTTCCGTTAAAGTGAACGCAGCCAATCAAGACGTACCGGAAAACTACTACATGTAAGTGAACAGGGCAACTCGACATGGAAAACATTCCCTACGTGGTAATGTATTTAAATATATCGGTATTTTCATCCTGCAATAAAAGGCGGATAATTTACTGACAAATCGGCAAATTCCAGATGTAGGTATTTTATGGTATAAAAGCAAGCTGCAATCTATACTAACACAAGATACATTCGCAAAGCAAATAACTCCGAAAAATTTCAGCTAAAATTAAAATACTTTTCATCACTCCGTATATTTTTAACAATGAAACGCAATATGGGTAAGTGTATATATAAAAAATCTCTCTCTCTCTCTCTCTCTCTCTCTCTCTCTCTCTCTCACACACACACACACAAACACACACACACACACACACAAACAGGCACACACATACCCACACAAATCTCGGACATACAAACAAGCATACATCGCATAAAAGAACTTAAGTATGTTTTCATTTTTCTTTCTTAAATCCGGGGATTATTCTCATCATGTTTAGCATTTTAGGTTGCTAAACGTATCTTTATTACTGACCAATTTTGTTGAGATCTGGTACATGTATATCTTCAGTGTAGCGGTGTATTGTCAAGGTAAACTTTGAAAAGTCATTAAAGTAATAGTTTCATCAGTAGAAACACATCTACTACAAACGCCACTGAGGAAAATAATGATCCGCATTGACATTTCTTTTCTTGCTTATTTGTCTCTTTGTATCTGAGAAATATACTCCTTCTACAACAGAGGGATGATTCCGCTCCGTCTAAAACTTTTCCTCCATTTATTGAGATGTCTGAATCGGAAAGTCGAAAATAATATAATATTATAAAAGCTCCATTATGTGAAAATATGCCTACATTTACACGATAAAATGGATGAAATTGTGCCAAATAGTGCAGTGAAAAGAACCGACCTTTAACGTCAACAATGTTTTCGATATCACTTGAAAATTTAATTGACATCTCTTTGAAAATTTCAATCATTGTTCTCTCAGTATCTATTACGCACAAATTCCTTTTTTTTTAAAGAAGCATCCCCAAAAAGAAATACTGTACTGATTACCTTTATATTTCAACTGAGAGTGTTTCCAATAAAATAAATCTTGACGTTAAGAATCACAGGTGATTCTAACTGGCTCTACACATTTACCTGTCAGCATTGAGTATATAATGTAAGTAACTGAACCCTTATTTGAGTCAGTAAAAAAAATTTGTTTAACACCCACCCGTTTTACCGGTATCACATGCATAATTAAATATAATAATCTTGCCTCATTTACTTATGTCCAGGTTCTGTATACAGCTTGATTCTCAGCTGTCTTTTGGTTACCCTAGAGCTGTTTCGGGCCTTTGGTGCCCCAGTTGGCGATATTAACAACTCCATCAAGACACCATGCGGGGGCCCTGTAACGATTACGACAGAAAACAAGAAAACCAGCATCGAGACGATATCGCAGCTATTTACATTCGTGAACGAAGCCAAATCTTTCGCAGGAACTTCAAAATTGGAGGTCAGCATACATGGCGTTAATTGTTTCATATCCAGATTGGATACTAACACATTGCGAAATGTATACTTTACTAGATTCAGAAAAGTACTGTTTCTCCCTCCATCTCTGTCTCTCTCTCTCTCTGATAATTTATTAATTTCGCATGCAAGGACCCAATATAACTTCATAATTGCCAAAGATGTATAAATGTAATTGTCTATAGTTGCAAAATTAAAATATCTTACAATAAGGCGTGCCTACTTATCCACTATTTTCGAATCCTTTTAAATTCGTCAATGTTTGTCAGCATTACCCATAAGTGTCATGGGAAATGCAATACATTTTATCGAATATTCCCCTCCCCCAAAAAGCTCGTCCAATAAATAAATATATTAACAATCGAGAAAGAACAACCGAATCATATTACAGCAGTTTAACTAAGAGGTAGGAGCTATCAAATATAATTTGAGATAAAAGAAAGGTTCACAAGGTTATTTCCAATGCTTTAATTTTTCTTTCCTTGCACATTTGCAGATGACTCAGGCCATAGGCAGCTCAGATATGATCATGTTTTTGGACAGCCTGAAGTTTTTTAATACTATCAATGCTGAAGAAATTAAAGTCGGCCTTGACATTAAGAAAAGTGTAAGTTGCCATTTCAATGACAAATATAATTTAATGTATCTTGACGTCTTTAGTTATATATGACAGTGATCAACAGATTGACATAAGATACATATTGTCACGTGATTATTATTTGATTCAGCTATATGAGAACTGCAACAGATCTAGTGAGCTGATTTTCTGTTACGATTGAAGTACACCTCAGTAGAATTATAAATAGATAATGACATTGAAACATGAGAGTGAATGAAAACTTTCATATATATATGTATATGTATATATGTATGTATGTATGTATGTATGTATATATATATATATATATATATATATATATATATATATATATATATATATATATATATATATATATATATATATATATGGCATACAGTAAAAAACAGCATGGCATTCAAAGTGTTGCTAAAAAGCAAATTGATATACCAAATATATAAATATTCTTTCAACAGCGGTCCTGTAGATTAATGACCAATTTCAAGACATTCATTAATCATCAATGACATATGAAAATAACGACAAAAAGTATTAATAGTTTCTGTTTTCTAAATCATATTAAAGTGGTACACAATTTCATCGGAATCCATTATTTTTTCCATTCTCATATCGTGCGAAAATCATAAAATGAACACAGATCTGGAGTGAGAGAGACAACATTGCGCTGGACGAAAATATTAAAACTGAATTGTAGCAAGTAATCTAGAGTACTCTGTTCGTCGTAACAGTATGTTTACGCTTTCCTTGGGATCTAACGACAGTGTTCATAATCCTAATTATACATAGTTGCAATAGCCAGTCACACTAGGCCAATATGTTAAATTTGTCAGCTATGAGGTACACATACTGTATTGTGTTTTAATCCTTTGTTGTTGTTGCTTAAACCTATGATTAGGTTCTAGAAATCGAGTATTACTTATTAAAAATAAAAATGTCCTGATGGTCGCTCCCGCCCCAACCTCTCTCTCTCTCTCTTTCTCTCTCTCTCTCTCTCTCTCTCTCTCTCTCTCTCTCCCTGTATATATATATATATATATATATATATATATATATATATATATATATATATATATATATATATATATATATATATATATACACACGAATGAAAATCCATGAAAATACGTGTGTTCGGGATTTTCGCTCGTTTCCATTTAATGAAAAATGTAAGAGTGTATACATCTCGTCTTATATTTGATACAGCGAACATACATATATATATATATATATATATATATATATATATATATATATATATATATATATATATATATATATATATATATATATATATATATATATATAAACCCACACTAAAATAAAAATCCATTTACTAAGTATCTACTTGTGTCACATTTCGCTTGGATAGAACATACCTGCTTATATTATTATAACTTGCATACTGGAGTATGAATCCAAATAATAAGAGCTATTGTTTCAAAAGATAAACGAAGTTAGCGATTGATATAGGACAAAACTATTCCTTGGAGGCAAACGTAATAGTGTTGCTATTATTTTATTCAGTAATCTTTTCTGTTCTTTCAGCTTGGAAATCTTTTCAAAAGTAACTTCAGAAATTTCTCAGGGCTTGCCATCTACACTAATGTGGCCGCTACTGATGCAGCCGCCAATCATGTTGTCAACATCAAGGCCGTTTTGAATAAGTTGTGGACCATTTTATGTCAGCTTCAAATCGGAACGTTGAGCCAGGGAGAATCTATTACTCAATACATGAATACTTCCATAATTAGCGACCAAGTTTTGCTAGTTACCTCAACAGAGGAAATTGTATTCCGTAACTACATAATTATGCGGGATGTTGAGAAAAACCTAGGACAATTCAGTCTTCTGTATAAGTATATTAAAGATCGATTATAATTTATCTGCTACTGGCAATTTCATGAAAGAGCATGGATATGCTGCAACTTAGGATATCAACTGCTACCTCATTTATTCATGGGCTGCTATTTTTCAAATCAAGTATTAAATTATTTGCATTCTGAAAAATGCGCCAAGATGATGGTTGACAAACATCTTTACAATGCAAGAACACTTCCTCAATGGCACGATGATCAAATAGGTAAACATCATTATAAAATTGACCATATAGCATACAATGAAATATTCCCATTTAATGTACTTTTATATATATCGCTTTAAAAAAAAAGATCATTTCTTATAAATGTCTTCTTCTTTTTCCTTTCACCGCGTATGTCTTCATTATATCATTTAAATAGTATCTGAAAAAGTATGCATTGTACGTGTATCCAATAACTAATGCAGTGGCCATTCAGTGTTAACGTAATTATTCACATTATTGTTGCGTTGCCTTAAGTCAGTGATCTATTTAAATTTTATTGCAGTAGTATTTTGGCAGATGCATGTGAATGTTCTAAGAGAAACATTGTAATAATTTTCTTCTACTTATTATGCTGTTTTAATTATTCACTGAGTTCTGAACATTGTCAATGTATTATAGTTTAAAGTTGGACTGATGAAAATATGGATTGTTTTGCATCGAATTTCTAAATAGCATTCAATTATTTTCAAAATGTCATGAATATATGTAGCAGAATGGAAGATTATTACACATCATATTGCATTCTATAATTTTTTTTTATCATATGTATGCAATAAATATCTCAAAGAATGTCATACATCTGAAACACTATGAAAAGCATGTCTGTGATATTCATTTTTGTTGAATAAATTACGTTTTTGCAATTAATATTTAATTCTTTCAATTATTATTATTATTATTATTATTATTATTATTGTTATTATTATTATCATTACTAATGGGAAGCGGGCAAAGACCTAAATGAATCTAACACCGACTTAGTGACCAATTGATAAAGGTGTGCTCTCTTCTTGCATCAAAATCGAAATTAGCATTGATACATACATATATATATATATATATATATATATATATATATATATATATATATATATATATATATATATATATATATATATATATATATATATATATATATATATATATATATATATATATGCGAATGTATGAAGGATGTATGAATTGTCACGGAAATTGTGATGCAGCTTTTCCGCACACGATCGACTATATATACTGTAGAGGAAGGAACCGGGAAAACCGCAGCAGAATCGCCAATCGACGGGAAGCTACTGCCAAGCTTTATCATATATCCACATAGGAGGACTGCGGTTAGATGGCAGTGGTCGGTAAAGCTGACCACTTTAAACCATGAATAAATCGAAAAAAGACCAAGCAACGAAATCATCATTTTCTTCGAAATATCTTCCTGATTTTGGTTATCTTTTTGGTGGGTGGGTGAGGATAGTGGTCTGAGGTCAGTCAATGAAGATATCCATCTTATATTAAAGATGAATTTATCTCATCACCGCTATGACAGATTGATTATTTTCTCATCAGCTCATCAAAGAGCTTTTTCGGAAAGTCTCGTTCTGGCGTTACAACAGAAAATTATATATTGCAATAATCTAGCCTTGTGAAGTAATCAAGGAGACAGTATGGTGAAATGGGACTAAGATATATCAAACGGCATGTTTATGCGTCTTTATTCACCTTCAAGCCGCTGATGCCTAAAATAAGTTGACATCATTATCAATCAGTGTTTCAATCTGAGCATTTACAAGTATTAAGATTCAAAGAATACTTATTAACAATTAGATAAACAAACATAAAATCATACATTTTAGCAGCTCAAGACGCAACTTTAGCGGACCTATGCTTCTTGTGACCAACACTTTGCACAGACGATGTAATTGGCCCAACTTTCTGCTTCCTGATATTGATTCTGTAATTCATGTCACACAAAAATAATAAGTGTACTTCATTCAGCAATTAAAATATAAATATCGACACTAGAAGATTATTGTATTTTCCAAATCGTAGGTTCCATCCGGTATGAATCCTCAATCGCCTATCTAACCCTTCATCTACAAAGAAAGTAATGGTGGACCAAATGGTGTAACCGTATATGCATTGAGTCCAAAATACAGGTACGCATTGAAATTTCCTAAAATGTTAATCACACATATGTACCATTAATTCGGTCACAATAAATTGAAAGTGTAGGTGGTGATAATGATCAATTTCATTCCACTGTATGCATCACAACCAGAAAGAATATCATATCATACTAACACAGATCGGACTGTAACGGCATCATGTACTATAGTGAAGTTTAGCACTGACAGTAGATCGCATCATAAGCATGACAGCTAGTATTGTAAAAGCTAACGTGTTTATAAAATTGCTCAAGTGTCTAAATATACATAATGTGCTGATCATGTGTAAGCATGTTGAAGTGTAGCTGATTTATATTGGCATGCAAAAGATCAATATGTAAGATGATTAGTTGTTTGCTAAGATATAAATATCCGTTTTAGAGAAAACGTACAAGACGTTTTCATTCATACGATGCGTTCGGATGTGAAATACATGCTTACGCCAATTATTAAATTAAATGATTATGCTTCATCTCGAAGAGACTTTATTTAAAGAAACTGATATTGTATTGAACACATAATCTATCCGTCAATATATCGTGTTATTGTGCTGTCTAGACAAATAATATATGCGTACATATAATATCTATGCACACATATACTGAGTTAAGTTGTTTCAAAAGCATTGTCTGCACAATACTGATTATATGTTGTTGTTTTGTTTTTTTGTGGGGGTTTTTTTGTAAAAGATTTGACTGATGTTGATAGTATCATACAGAGTTTGACAGAAATGATAATATTTCGATGTGCTTTTTGCTCATATATGTTTGTTCCTCGACATGTTTTGTATCATAATAATGTCCTTTCTCCCTAGCTTGGACTAAACCAGAGAGACAGATATGATTTTAATTTTTTATTTTATTATTTTCTAATGTGAGCAAGATATTATCTATATTTTAAATACATGGTATATTTATAGACTTATTTTACATTTTGTGAATAAGTATCACTAGTATCTGGAAGTTAACTGGAACACTGAGATTAAATAGATTTCAATATGAATTGCGCAGTTTTCTTTCTTTCTGTTCTTCGCTAAGCTTGTGCTTCATTTTTATATAATTTCAGTTTGAACTTAGAGGAAAATTAGCACCTACGCAATGAAATTTAATATGTTTTCAAATCAGAGCCGACCAGTATTTAAAATCAAAATTATCTCAATTTGCATGTAACTATCACGTTATTTGATACTGACAATATCGACTCTTGGGACTCGCCACTTGTGCTAGTTAGGCGTACAAATTGAGTTCACATAAATCGATTCTGAAGGTGCTGATATTGCCTATTGTATAAACAAATATATATTGTTAATCGTCGTGGATAAATACGAAACACCTAGCACTGATGTTCATTCTATAAATCCGAGTAATATTTTTTGTAAAAAATATTTATATTTTTTAAGAATTAACAACGACAAAATATTGCAAATATTAGTCCATGTTTCATAATCACATTAAAATATAACTAAATTCATTTCTCCACAGGCCCTCAACTACTGAACAAAGGTGACCAGGATATAGCTACATTCTCTATTCACTGAATTTTGCATGTACATGCGAGGTTACTTTGACGTGTTTCCAAATGCCTTCCAGATAAAATATATGTACATGCGAGGTAACTTTGACATGTTTCCAAACGTCTGCCTGATAAAATACATTTACATGTTATCTGACTCCATTCACAATTCACCACGTTTACGACGTTTATGCAAAGGCTCGACCAACTTGACTCCAAATATATAGTATTAATTGCTGTATGGTTAAAAATCTCTTTGGCAAAAATGCTAAATTTTATATAAGGATCTAAAGAAAGATTACCGGAAAACAAGTTTAATCCTAGAACAATAATCATGGTTATCCTTGATCGATGTTATGACTTGATTAATTTACTGTGACGTGAACAATGTGACATCATTTGTTATATACCTTGTATCGCAGCGCTTTGAGCTCTGTAAGAGAATGAATGCAAGTTGCGTTTCTGTGAATCTTCTTTTATGAAATGATTAAAAACATAAAAATGGTTAAGAGTTATTAAATTCGTAGTAACCGTCCTTAGAAATAAAGTAATCAAAAATACATAAAAGAGTAAAAGACTTTGAAAATCCATTAGTGAATTTCGAACTTGATCATGGCACTAGGTCTTCTATTTTGCATGCCAAGGTTTCATTTTACTTGTACTATAGATATTCGCACTTCGAAGTTTATTCCTTGTCTCGGACACCATCCAAATGTTACAATATATGCGGTATAAACGGTAGGAATTCGATGTTGCTTTCGCCACAAAATACCTTTCAGAATACTCCGAGCTTCAACGTTTGTTCACATTTGTGATAGTCATGTTACATCATGTGTCGGACCATTCTAAGGAAGTACAAGACACAGCGGTGCGTCATGTCGTATGAAACCGCATTATATCTTCTAGGTAGGCCTGTTAGTACGAGTGGTCTTTCTAAGCTACAATTTGATAGATTTTGGGTATGAGCAAAACAGTTTTTCCTGTTTGATAAATATTTTGACGAAATATGCAAATATGGCCAAGAGAGCTAAAACACACGGTACATCGGTATCTCACGGTAAATTACGTTCGCAATATAGTGGCTACACGATATTGTTCAATTAGTCATTTATAAAATTTCGTTATCTATTATTTTTAAGCGAAAGTTTTCTTTTCGCGTAGAAAGAATGATATCCTATTTTTAATCTGTCTCATAGCATGCAGCGTTGAAATCATCCCTCTATCATACTTGCATGTATCAATTATACATAAAAAGCAGTTTTACATTACTGCTGTCGGAAAAGGAAGGTATTCACCTAAAATTATCGTTGATAAACGCACTGATAGTTGTGCCATACTAGAATATCTGTTCTGTTTATTTATGTTTCCGCGTTGGCAGGTCTTTTGTTAACTAACTATAACCTTAAAACTGCTAGGTGTCGTATTGCTTCATACCGGAACGTAAATAATTAAACCGTGAGTCGTAACTTTATACCAAGTATGTGAACAATTTTATTTCATAAGGTAGGTGGTACAAAGTCAATTCTTAAATTTTATTTTGCTTTTATCAGATACATGATATGAATGGATAATGAATAGATATGCTGGAAAATATCTTTGTGTTGATCGGTTAGTATAATAAAGCCTGTTCTCTTTTCGTTTACGTATGTGCAAGAGCCGATTGTTTGGTGTAACGTTGGCAATGTACATTATCTGTTTTATTATCGTCATCCTTAAAAGTGCATCGTTTCTTGATGATTCAATTGTTATGTAATTTCTCAGGTATCCATTGATGAGATATCACACTCAGTGTTACAATCCAAAACATCGACCAGGTTGTGTAAATTATTTATCAAGTTTATCAGAAGCGTTCAAAGCATGGTATGATATATGAGGACTTACCATTTGTTAATCACTTCTGTCATTTCAATTGAATTAAACAGTTGATAACAATTGATGGGACTTTGTTATTTGCTGGTATGAAACATAACGAAAGAATATTTCTTTTTGTGTATTTTTGGTTCGAAGACAAATATTTCGAATTGTCTTACAAAAGAAATCCGTAACGATTGGAACATCTGAATGCATTTCAGAGTCATTTCACTTAACCTTTCTGCAATTTGGTGACATATAAGGAATATTCTCGACATGTATTGAATAAGATCTTCCATTGGTGCTCACTTCAAAATTAATTGTATAAACCTCATCGAATTACCTCAATCTTTTCCTCACCATGGTTTGCAATGTAATAGAAATTATTACGAATCGTAGTTTTTGTGGTGATTAGGGTTATTAGCAGGCGTTCTTTTTGTTTGCTTCAACTGGGCTGTTTTCGAGTAGGAACAGGACAATTATTCCTACTTGATAAATACTTTGTAGAATTACACATAAATGATCCAGAGAACCAAAACATATTACAAATCCGTATCGCATTCCATCATATTTATAAAATGCACAGCTAAAGGTGATAATGATATTTTATGTCATTTTTATTGTTTTACGAGAAGGTTGCTTTCTTGCGTAAAATGAAGCATATTTACTTCTTAAGCCTTTTAATTTTATGCGAAATTAAAATCAGCGTTCATTCATACTTGCATGTTTCAATTATACATCCAAATATAATGTTACATCGCCAATGTAGGGAAATTACCCTATTCACTTAATATAACCATTATCAAGTAAACGGAAGCATACTTGTTTCACAGCAGTTTCTCTTTCCTGCATAGATTGTTTTCTTGGCGTACCTTTTAAAATCTACCTTAAAAAGGCTAGGTTTCGAATTACTTCACATAGCAAAAAGCGCTAACGAGGATTTGAATAAACTCATACAAATTCTCTGTTTCTCTAACTTGTATTTGACATGTTATATGAATGGGGTAATATACTCCACAACTGGGACAATATTGAAGATGTAAGGTTATGTTGTTCATTAAATACCACAATATATTGACATCCGTTTCGTAGATAAGGATACAATGTTTAACTTATAAATTTCTGCTACAATGAGAAACGATTTCAAACAATAATCCAGCAACTGCTGTAAGCTTAGTAGTTTTAGCAATGATGACTTACAGAACTGTCGGGAAAAAAGGACGACATAAATATCCGAGTTAGCACTGACAAAGTACAGCACCTTTTAAATATTACTAGTATGGATTCCAACGGCTTGAAACAGACCTCTACTGAATGAAGCTGATTTATGTTCTTTTACTAATTTATTTTTTCTCTCGATACTTTGATCTATCTTTCTTCTCTCTCTCTCTCTCTCTCTCTCTCTCTCTCTCTCTCTCTCTCTCTCTCTCTCTCTGCGAGTCTTCCTCCGGCTATTTGCTATTCTTGGTGACTTTATACCTGTGACTGTAATCCCTCCCGATGACTCCGAAGGCTCGCCACATGTTCTGTGAATTAAATCCTATTTCCATAGGTAGACTCTATGCAATATAGTTTTTGCAACATTTATTTCTAACACGTTTAAGCTAAGCTATGCATGATCTAACAGTTAGCTGAACCTGCTAGGGACAAATTGAATAGAAGACGTGTAAGCTGGCTAAGGGATTTCAGTGTTTCTTTTTAAGGCTTTGAAATTGGTCAATGTTTCATCACCCTTTCTGTAAGATTCAAGGACTCATGGTAATTTTCAGTACGACACAATGCGCTGTATAGATAGAATAGAGTAAACTTCAAGCCTTAATTGCCACAAGTGTAGACCTATTGGAATGATATACCTTATTATTGAAGGTAAATTTGGTATCTTCTGTCATTTGTGTATATTCTTCCTTCACTCATTTCCGTTCATAGAAAAATCATTTTACGGCATATGTATTACAAATCCTTTAAGACAGATACTTTAATTCTCACATTTCGTATTTGAAAGAATAGATGCAATCTCTATGAAACATGATTCCTATAATAATATTAAAGACAACAAATTAATTCTTAGAATGAATATCCGAATAATGCAAGAAATTCCCGCACTATATGATAGCTGTTACATTCAATACAGATGAATGAGGTATTATTCACTAACTCAAAGAAAATTGATGCATGAATTTAAAGCAAATAAATAAATTAAACAAATACTTAAAAACTTACGTCAATGAATACATTGTATGCATCTCTGTCCCTTCTCTATTCAAGTCATCAACATTCCGATAAAAGTCCATCCGACAATCTAATGGTAAATACTTGTCATTTCCAGGATCTAAATTCCGGCTCGACACATAAACTTAGACTGATTAATTTCGAGTGGTATATTAATTAAAACTTAGATTTTGTCTGAGAAAGCACTCTACCACACCCTGTTTACATTAGCCAGTCAGGGATAACTTTCTCCAACATCCAAAACTTTAACGCTTCCATTGAAGTCATAATATTTCTCTTTAGTCCGCTTTAATTAATAGCTATTATAGAAAATATAATTGTTAGACACATATTTCAAATGGCCCAAGATTTTCTAAAATGTAACCGTGGCTTATCACAACCATGTCATCACCTACCCGTAAACCTACATTGATATATCTGTCTGACCTTTATCCCAGCTGGTCCTAATTAAAATCAAATCATACTCCAAATATCCCATTCTTTGAAGCAGACATTTGTACCGAGCCTAGCCAAAATGTCAATCCTAATAGTTACATGCCACTCTGTCATATGAAAATATTTACATAATTTTTCATCATTACAACGTCACACTCACAAGATTAATAATATATTTAAATATTCAACAGAAACTCCACTGTATTGAATATGCAAATAAGGATATAATAAGCAACGTTTACTCTCATAAATGAAATGCCTATACGTATCAACATGAATAAACGCCTGGTGTATCATCATGAAACCTGATGAACATTAAAACAATATCAACGATGGAGATTCCTTGCAAAACGGTATACGGATCTTGTGTTATTATATACATATGTTTTATTAGATACATATGAATCGTCTATTGGTAATGTGAGTGCATATACCCTCATATACATTGCTTTACATTCACTGAGGCCATTTTGGGTCCAGACACGGTCAGTTCCCTCTGACATAATCGGGTTTTTGATACCATTAATACAGATGCCACTGAGATAATCGGGTTTTTGATACCATTAATACAGATCCCACTGAGATAATCGGGTTTTTTATATCATTAATACACAAAATACATCAAAACCATAATATAGTTTGATGTTGCCATTGTTAGTGATAAGAAGAACTACTCATACAATACAAATATTGCCCTTCTTTGGACAACAGTGCAGTAGTATGAATCGTCTATTGGTAATGTGAGTGAATATACACTCATGTATATTGCTTTACATTCACTGAGGCCATTTTGGGTCTAGACAAGGTCAGATCCCACTGAGATAATGTCCCATCGCAAACATTTGGATCTGGAGAGTGTGATTTCCTTATTACAATTCGACACATATCATGGAATCGTCTTCTTATGCTCACACATCGTATATTGTGGACCAAAACCTGAGCTTTTGAAATGCACAGTATTTTATATTTTGAAAATACCTCATTGGAATGAGCATCCAAAATTGTGTTTGTAAGATGGAATAACGTTTACAGTCCTGCAAACTTTGTAACTCTGATAATAAAATCGCAGAGGAATCTGAGAAGACAACATTTTAAAGTCACAGTGTTATCCCTGTGAGATAATATAAGAATCTTTGTAATCAAATGTATAATAGATACAGATACAGGAACATACAGGAAAAGAGGGTCAATATAAATTTTACTCTGCGCAGTGTTATGTTTCAACTATGATTTTATAATCGACTGGAACTAATTTTCTTGTTTCATCCCATGCTCCAAACGTTCCCAACAAGATAACATTTCCTTTTATTTTAAGCTGAAAGTTGTCTTCTCCCCATTCATGTTTATTTTCAGCGTGAACGTAAAATTCCAGAATTATCTGTTGGATTAAATGGTTGTCACCTCAACGTTATGTGCAGTAACATTTCAATCTAGCTTATGCAATTTTCATTTCACATGTAATATGCAAATTCTCTCTATGGAGTTGATTCCTGGACTCCAAAAGCATGCATAAGTTACGAAAGAAAAGTTCTAAATTGTATTAATTTGACTTTGCTTTGCCCAACAGCACGTTTCAGCGTTTATTCACATTACTCTCAAAATTAATAAAGTTTTGTCTCTTTATATATTGTTTTCAAGCAAAAGTTTAGTTTTCGCTTAAAATGGAGGATATCCAAAGTATCTACTTTTTTTCAAATAATCAGCCATCATACTTACATGAAAATAAGTTTTCCATCGCCGATATAGGGTAAAGAAGCTACTCACCTCAAAACAAGGTTGGTATACTAGAGGATAATTGTTCCAAGCACGGTTACTTTTCCTGTTATAGTTTACCCATTAGCGTGTCTTTGCAGTCTAATCTTGACCTTATATTTGTTTGGTCTCGTATTACTTCACAAATTAATGTAGATTTTTTCATATAATAGTTTCTTTAATTTGTTATAAGCGACTCCTTTCTTTAGAAACATGATATACAATGAATATCAGTGTCAATTCCATTCAACGTTTACGATACAAACATAACCCACATATTGTCTTGCGTATGGATACTTTCTGTGGAATTCAGTGATTATTTTAACGATCTTAGTGTTGTTAAACTATCCTACTTGGACATTTCAGCATTTACGATCAACACTGGTAGTACATGTTTTTCAAGATACCTGTCTCCTGAGCAACGTAGGATCATTTATGTCTAAATATTATTGATCTGCACTATGTTTAAAACCCAAATCATTTTTGACACTTAGTACAATATTTTCTGCAAGTGTCCGTTTTGATTCCAGGAAATATCGTTTAACCCATTGGTTTCCTTTAACACTTTAAATATGTCTTGGTATCGCACAACAGGAGAATACAAACTTTAAATAGCGTGGAAAATAATACTTATCAGGCATACATGTGGATATGATTGAGTTAATAGCATTGAAGAGATGTACTAAAATATATATTATAGACAAGCCTAATCAAAAATCAAATATGTCAAACTGAGATACATTTCATTCAATGGAGATATTTTCGGAAAGATGATCCCAGATGTATATTGGGAAATTATAGATAACATTTTATGAAAAAACATAAAAGTACAATAATTGCCATTTGGCTGAAGGATATATTTGAATGTGCAACTTACGTTTCTATACAAATTGTAAATTTATATATACATGAGCTTCACATGCTGTATGAACGGGTAATACACAAAATCTGATACAATATTAAACACGTAAGGATATGTTGATTCCTTAAATAATACAATATATTAACATTCGTTGTCTAGATAATTAAAGTTTCATTCATAAATGTATGCTACAATGAGAAAAGACTTCAGACAAAAATCCTACAACTGGTGTGAATTTGATAAATGTTTCAACAAAGCTGACACATTATTTGTGAAGTGGGAAAGATGGCACAAATATCCGAGTTAGCACTGACTAAGTACAGCATGTTTTAATATTAATAGTATGGATTTATACGGCGTGATACAGACTGCTTGTAAACGAAGCTATTTGTGTGCGCTTTATTAATGTATTTCGCTTCATACTTTATTCTTCCTTTCCTTATATCACTTTATATCTATCTGTGCCACTGCGGTCCGTTACATTCATGCTCCCTGGCGAATTATACAATCGCGACGACAAGGATACAATATTTACCGGTTTTCCTGAATACAATACATTTAACCAGCCGTTCTGCTACACCGATAATACAAATTTCATTGTGTAATCGAATGACTGATTGACATCAAATTGACAGCATGTCAGCATAACCTGGTTACTTCCGGCACTTTCCAAACCACTGTTGGTGAAAATTCTCTCTCTTCCTCTCTCCTCTTCGGGTCATCAACCGTCTTGGTTGTAGATTGTTTTCTTCCACCTCTGCTATTCAGGTTTGAAGCTATTTTTGCCTTCAATGAAATTATAAATATATCAACATAAACAGTGTCATGTTCCTGCTTTCAGGGATCAAGCAATGTTCCCACGTCATAACGTAACTTCAACAGAACTAAGCTAACATATTCAGTTCGCAGCCTAATATAATTGCTGCCTTATTATACTGCATTATTGTCTTTTCTAGCTGTTGCTCTCATTGCTCCTCAAACCGGCGCATAATTGGACGCCTTTAAATATAAAAACCACACCGCTGCATGCACAATCTGTTGAAAAGAATTCGAAATTTAATTACACAAACGAATTAATGGTCTTCCCCCCTTGTTTTAACTACGTTCATTGCCAATTAGCGATTCACTGGCACACGTTTCCGAGCCTAGAAAAATCAATTTTCAGGTTATATGATTGGACTCATTTAAGCCAGATACTTTAATTCTCCCATTTCATATCTGAACAAATGTATGCAATCTTTAATATATACTATTCATAACACATTCAAGACAAATAAATTAATTCTCGAATGCGCTCAGATTTATGCAAAAACTTCATACTCTACCTGATTTATATTACATTCAATAAAGATGAATCAATAATTATTATATGAGTGCAATGAAAATTGAAGTATAAATTTAAAATAAATAATTAGATTCAACAAATAATTTTAAATTAACATCAATTAATATATTGTATGCAGTTGATACTAACGTTGTGCATTATTGAGAATAATTATTACTTTGCACCTGACACTGTCCCAATCTCTTTTTTTTAGATTCATCAACTTTCCGAAACAAGCCCTAAGGACAATATCTCGAGAAATACTTGATATTTCCTGGATCTAAATTCTGGCTCCACTCATAAACATTGACTGACTAATTTCGCGAGGGAGACAACCCAATCCACCGCAGCCAACCTCGTTTTCATTAGGCAGTCAGGGTTAACTTTTTCCAACCCCGAAATTGTTAGTACCTCCTTCGAAGCCAGAATAATTGTCTCTAATCCGCTTCAGGTAATAGTTATCCTAGAAAATATCACTGTAAAACATTTATTTAAAATGGCCCAAGATTTTCCAAAATTTATCTCTGGTTGATCTTAATACCACCATCTCTAACACTTAACCCAACATTGACATATCTGTGGGACCTTTCGTGGGGATATTTGTTTCTTGAATCATAGGAAAGTCATTCGAGTGCAGTCAAAGATATAGACCGCGTAATCAGTGATAATACTCTTGATATTTATCTATCAATCTATATATGTAACTATGAATATATATATATATATATATATATATATATATATATATATATATATATATATATATATATATATATATATATACCTCAACCATACCAGAAAGCAATACGTCATGAAATGTTTCTGCTTGCCTATTGATTTGACCAAATTACTTGGTGATGCAATTTCATTAAGATACATACATGATTACGTCCTTCTGAATATATCGTCTTTATTTTGCAAAGAACAATGTGAAATGAAATTATATTTTACCGTCTGAATTAAGACAGAGATTGTAAAGGAAAATTACGCACCGAATGCACCCGATACAGGAGACTAAAGTAGCCATAGCCACCCAGTTATTTATATATTTATTTCAGATTATGAGAAATCAGATTACATCCTTGCAAATAAAATTCTGTCTTGACCCTCATAAAAAGGAAAGACTTCAAAAAGAAGGAATCATTATGTCGACTCTTCAAATATTTCCTGTGAAACTAATAAAGTCTATTCGAATTTGGCACGTTTGTTTTCACGTTTGAAACCCCATATTGATAATGATTTAATTACTATTGTCATAGTTATGCTAGATCGAATCAAATTAACATAATTTATATCAGTTTTTATAATTTCTTGCTCCAACAGAACTTCTATTCTATCCCGAAATGAAGGGACATGTAACATTGATATCATACGTGTTTCTAATTTAAAGCGGTTCTATATGTCACGTAATTAAATTCTTCGTAAATTGAAGAAAAACGATCATGTTGCATTTGAGAGGTATAATACAACTATTTAGTTTCAACGAGTGCTCGTTTACCATTCAAGATTAATGGTCCGTGATAATGTATTCGGCAGACTCACCGATGCAAGTAACAATAATTAGAAAGAAAGACTTTGCATTGTATATAAGAAATTCTCAAGCAGATGAATAAATATCTTGGGGAATGGCAAGTTTTCCCGGAAATGTGTATCATGGGACATTCTTGTTCAGCAAACTTATTTCAAGCAATGATATTCTCAATATGAGTCAAGCATTATGAATCATTTATTTGCATCCCGGATTATTGAATTTGGAAAATAGCCCCCTCCATAATCAATTCGATTATTCTTTCCGACTGTCCTTTGGATTTTCCAGAGGAGGAGTATGCGCAGCCAGTCTTTATGTATAAATACTCAAATCGTGAATATGAAAGCATAATTCATTCAAACGTATCAGTATGCAGATTATAAGAAATAACGTTTGTGTTTATCAACTGCCTTTTCGCTGTTGCATACCTGTCAACGATAGCTAAAGAGTCTAAAATTCAATATTTTAGACTCATATGCCAATTATTTAGTATAAATATATTTTGCTGAATTTAATCTAAAATACCAAAATATGAAACTCTATTATTAAAAAAATATTGCATTTCTGAATTAATTATTACTGAGTATGAAGTTGGTAGCGAACGTCGACTTTTGATATAATAAATTTAATTACAAGTAAATATAAGTTCTTCAAACAATTAAATTACATAATATTAACGAAGAGTTAAGAAATATGGAAATAATCCAATGTTGTAAATTTACCAATGTTAGAGTGAACTCTTACTTTAACATCTTGGCACTAAAAAGCCCTATACTATGTAGAAAATTGTTCACAGACGGTAGCTTAACTGTAATGATACAAGCCTCTTTGAGTTCCGACGAAACGGACTAATTTTGCCAAGCAAATCTTCTCGCTTCTTATAGGACGCGGCCAAATATGGTCATACGTCTTAGTTCTTTGGGTTTCGCCAGAAATGAGGTTTCATCGTTTCTTACCGACTACCGTCTGGGTCTATTGACGTCATCTGACGGACAATTTTGCAGCATTGCTACTTACTCTTTAAAAGGGAATTTTTGGAATTTGTTAGTTCAACAACCTACACAACTTATCGAGTGTAATTTTTGCTGACTTTAAGATACGAGATAAATGTATAGTGCAAGTGAGTTTTGAGTTTGCTCATAAGAGCGCAATCTTTTTCAAGATAGTATAGAGTTGAAACTAAAGAAATAAATGAAATTGTTCTGAATATAGTTTAGTAGTTTATTACACCCAATATAATGTAATGCAAAATTACTTTTGAATACAATTTAGAGAAAATTTAATTCTTATTACTCTTCTTTAAATAGTCTGTCCTAAACAAATACGCAACTTCGTCTGACTTTTATGTGTATAGCATTTGCATAAGAATGTGGTTCATATAGTAACTGGTCATGCTAATCTTTTATTCCTTTTATTTCATGTTTACGCTTGGAAGTGTATATCCAGTTAATTGAAATAAAATGATATTGTAGACATACTTAATTCATGCAATTTGATTAAATCTTGTACCAGATTTGTACATTAGTGTATTTTTGAATAAATATAGTGTCAACTAAATATAATATATAAATATAAATAAATATAGTGTCAACTATCCAACATCTTTAGATTAATGTTTTTCAGGTCTTTCGAATTCAAAAAGATGGAAACAACCAGAAGTATACGGAATACTTCTTCTCTGCATTTGCATTGAAGTCCATGGATCCATGTTTTTGACCTTGTGGGAGTCACGTTGTAAAGATCCACACAGCAAGCAGCCGATGGATGTAGTCATTAAGGATGTAATCCATTATATTCAGGAAGGAAACTTGGCGAATATTTACGTAATTATCCATACATGTATCTATTATAAAATGGTTCAGCTCAAACTTGACTGCATAGAACAGCACCAATATGAGACCTACATCTATTTTGTTTCGTTTTATAGCTTCTTCTTTAACCCTGACATTGTGCGGGGAGGTACATTTCAGAGAATGCATTATCAATAATCGAACGACCTCGCTTTCGATCGTAGATACGTAACCTTTAGATCACCATATAATTGTTTGTCACAATTTTCTCTTGCTTACAATATTGATTTCTGAGAAATGGAATATATATTTCTACTTATTTTAATAGCTATCATATGCATGTAGATGGAGCTAATACATTACTATATTACTAGATGTAATGAATGTACCAGAAGCTTGCTATACTTGCTTCTGTCTCAGCAGAGCATGTCTTTAACCAGAATCGTTGAAACAGGTAATCAAAATGTCAATAGCATACATACGCAATATAAAGGAGTAGCTTGTGAATTACATCAGTAATATATATTCAGAAACATCATTCATTATTTCAAAGAGCCACACTTCGTCATGAATAGAAAATAGAAGCTTCAATGAAGAAAAAACTCTGTTAAGACCAACTTCGACATTTTCAATTTGTTTTCTTTTGCGGAAGAAAATACCTTTCCTAAATATGTTTATTCTTGCAGATAACATAAATATTAATCGAAATGCGCCAATTTAATATTAGCTTCCACAGGCGTAATAGTATTTGACATTTCCTTAGTTCAAGCAAACCTTTGTTGTGGATACTTGATCTGAAACACAATCAAAGACATATAATATTTGTTGAAGCAATGAGAACACCCCTTTTATAAAGTATCTATAATTGGGGAACTGAAACATCACTCTCCTTTGGAAAAACGAAAGAAACATTTCAGTATAATATCAAAGTCCTTTTAAATCCTTCCAATCCGATATTCAGTTGTGTTTAAGGTCTAGTTCGTTTTTTACCGAACCCTCTACAATCCGAACATTAGAATCCATTTCACGTTTTGTGATCTACATTATTTAGAAAATGCAACATTCAGGCTTTCCGATACCTTAACTTTTGACCTCCATCCCAATATTGTCATTATTATTATTAAAACTACCCACAAGGATATTTTCCGGAGTAAATTCGGTGAATTAAATTCTCCTATGGTGACCTTAAGTTGGAAGGATGATACATGGTTGATGCAGCCGTTACAACACTGTACAGCACCATATCGAATCGATTACCGGATGAAGCCTTCATGGATATTGGAAAAATGTGGTCATATGTCAATTACAACATGTCTCATCCTAGGCACGAGTATCATTTTTAAAATAATTCTAAGCTGGTATAATTTCAGACAAAGAGCCTTTCTTTCTACCGTGGCTTGTCAACCTATGCAGTCTTATTACAGCACATGGAAGATAATGAAATACTATGGACGAACAATCTTAGTTTGGATTCGGAACATTCTGGACAGCCTAAAATTCACGAACTTCAGAATTACCTTTTAACCATTGGGTGCATAATAGAAAGCATCAATGGGAAAAAGCCAACAGTAGATGTGGGAAAACTTTATAAAAGCATTATTTTAAGTACTAATTTTGCAAATGACAGCAGTGAAGGGAATTGCGCAATAAAGAGAATAGAAAAATTTCTTGAATGTTCTCAAAAAAGTCTTAAAGACAATAAAAAGAAGAGAAGACAAAACAAAGAAGGAGGAAAAATCAGCGAAAACGAAACAAGGAAACAAAGGAAAAATAAAAGTAAAAGGAAGGAAATTATGTGAGCTGAGTTTTCTGTGAGTGTTTAGTAGAAGCTCCACAGAGCGGTGTTATGCATGCATGTATGTATGTAAGTATGTATGTATGTATGTATTTATGTATGTATGTACGTATGTATGTATGTATGTATGTATGTATGTATGTATGCATAAATAGATGGATGGATGGAAAGATGGATAGGAAGACATTCATGCAGTTCATATTATTATGTATTTCTGCTGTTGTGATGAGATGTGAATAAAATATGTGCTGGATAACAATAATTACTTAATATAAGAATTCATCATATATTACTTGTTAATGTTCCCAAAATTGTTTTACTGAATAAAGAAAAGTAAATGTAAAGCAGTTTTTGGTGCTTATTTTTCTGTCTGAGATCAATTTAATTCATTTACAGTCATATAGCATCTGAAAATCAGTAAATTTCGACCATATCATAGGCAACATTTTGACCATATCATACTCAACATTTCGACCATATCATACGCAACATTTCGACCATATCATATGCAACATTTTGACCATATCAAACGCAAATATTTCGATCATATACGCAACATATCCATCATATCATACCCAACATTTCGACCATATCATACGCAAGAAAACAGGCTACAGTAATTTAGACTACAATAAAGTCAAGATAAACTTCGGAGTGAGGTAATGTTGTGGTTCTGGGGAAAAACGATTGCTTACAAACATATCATTCCAGGTTTATCAATTACATACCAGTTTTCGTACACTTTTCCAGAGGTGTTAGAGCTATGAACAAGAAAATAATTGCTGAAAGGTTACACAAGACTGTCTAATAATATCTCCAATAAACTGTACCATGATTTTAAATAAGAATGGCAGCCTATAAAATAATGTTCTGAAAGATTTTAAACAAAATTAAAAATAAATAAAATTGGGATTCAAAATTTATATTGTCATTATTTCTTTGCATGTGTGTTACTTAAATCTGTAATAGTACACTGCACGTTACCTCGTGGCCAATTTTACAAGGCTCTTATCACTTGCTTTTCAACTAACGGAAGATAATTGTGCTGTTTACTAGTCCGAATTATGATACTTGAACCATATTGTCAGTTTTCTCTGTAGCAGCACCCTATCATGTCATTTATCATCATAATAAACATAATACCAAGAATACTCGCCCTTTGCTGCATAGTGAGATGCTGGAGATCGCGGATTCGAACCCAATCCGAGTCAATCAATGACTTACAAAAATGGTACTAACAGCTATCTCGCTTGGCGCTCAGCACTACGAAGATAATGTTACGGCTGGTCGGCCTGGTGTCAGGATAATGTGATTGGGTGGGACATCATGGTACATGTTTGCCGCATGATGCCCCAGTGCTAGACATCACTATAAACTGTCACACTGCAGACATCGTAGCGATATGACTGAAAACTTCTTAAAGCTACGTTAAAAATCTATATCACACACACACACACATACATTGTTCACAGTGTAATTACGGTTCAAGATGATGTTGCTTATTTATATTTTTCTTGGTCAGTCTATTATCACTTTCTACCTTGTAAATTTGTGTTTATCTATGAAACTCCCCTTCGTCCGATTAAGATAGATGCATTGAACAAGAATACGAGTGAAGACAAGGAGAACGGTGCTCTCCGCAAAAATGAATAAAATGATGTTGTATATAATAATATGTTAAAGGTGATATATTTTAAAGAAACATTAAGGATCAGTTCTAGTGACGTTTTCAAATTTAAAGGTCGCACCAGACATAACTGCCAATAAAACAAACGTGCTGTTTGGCAGACGTAACTCCATTTTCCTTTCTTGCGATCTTTAAGGAACAAAAGAGTATGAATAAACAGTTTGAAACAGAAAACACAACCAAAAGAATTAAATATTCAAATATAATTACGATAGATACAGTAATGGGTTTAAATTCAACACTTTTTACCATACTAGAGACAATAAGGATGAATTTGATATATCTGCAAATGTGTATGAAATAATGGAAACTGGATATATGGCAAAGAATAAAACAGCAGACAAAATCCATTTACAATAATTTGCTCATATAATGTTATTCATGTTTGATCTCGAGGTTTAGAAAACCTTTACTGCATCAACTAATCTGTGTTTCAATCTTATCACTGATATAATAAATATTGCTTGTATTTAAAAGTGATCTAAAACGTTATCATAATCAAGAAGATAATCTATTTTCTGTACTGACGTTGTTAGTTTGCCATTCTTGCATCCAGTTGGATTGTTGAAATTGAATGACTTTCTAACTGAGTTCGTCCCGACAATGACAAATAATGTTTATAAGGATAAATAGAGTTTCTGTGAAACTGTTGTTCAGTCGAAGTTCATGTGCTGTGAGGTAATTGATTGCAAACTGGCTAAAAGAAATTAAAATGATCTGAATTACAACTTGTTCAAAATCAAAGATTGATGTTGCAACAATTTTGAACTTCCACTTGTATTTCATTGGCATGTTGTACGCATCCGTTAGAACAGTATTTAAGGTATTGTACATCAAGTGTTAATCATTTTTCTTTCAGTCCACATCTTACTATTTGTCCAGATAGAAGCGTTATAACATCTACATCAACGACTTATATGCTGACACTGCTTTGTTACACTGTTCTTTATTGGTGTTGATTGTCTTGGTTCCTATGTACTTGCTTTGTTCAGCCTTTAGTATCTTACTAGCTTCTAAACACGACAAAATGTTGCTTTTACTCAAATAAACAAGTTACCTAAAACATTTGCACCACCACCTATCAAGAATAAATCGTTGTGTCATTTCAACATATCATACTTTTGTAGACTATTGATGATCTGTCTTTAAACATTTACCCTTTGATTTTTGATAAATCGAAACAATATTTAAAACGAACGGTTGAGGTATTTATAAATCATCTACGCTATCCCCATCATTTGCAATACACGTGAAATTTCCCTCTCGATCCTTTTGCATTCTGCCATATATAATACGTATAAAATATGTTTTACACACCTATCAATAAGTGGGAACAAATGTATTACAAGGAAAATCCTTCGAGTTTCTTTCTATATCAAACTCATTTAACTCATAGAAGTTTTTTTCTCTCAAGATACATTCAGATACATAAGTCTCAAAAACTCATTGAGACTATCGGTTCTGCCATTAATATTTCGGGCCAAAAAGAGCATCAGAATAGGATGTTGCGGTTTTTGACAGACCACAATTTTTGCAAATAATTATATCGCATTCCGTTTAGTGTCAAAAGAATCATGTATGTGGTGATAATTATATAAACCAAATTATCAAACCTTTATCTAAATCTAAGTATTCTCTTTTAAGATGGTGACACAATCGTCCAGCTACTAATACATTTTATTTCCCCATTTACTTCAACAAAATATGACTTGACAAGAACATTCACACCTTCTGACCATCTGCCAAACGTCAGTACTCTCTTCTTTATTTAACTAACACGAGAGTCTCATTTGATGAAACAGCCGATTTGACTTTATCACTTACCTGAATCGTCACAAAAGTGCATATGACAAAAGTTTTGATCAATGTAAGTTAGTTTCAAATTTGTATTTCAACAAGTCTTCTATGTTCCGAACGCAAATGCGTATTTTTGTTTCCAAGTATTTCACATGAAGGTCTTTTACTGCATTCTTATATATGTCCCTGTGTATGTTGCGATTCGTATTGAAACTCAATGAAAGCATAACCACGTCTGGTTCAAGATATGGCACAACATGCCTCTACATATCATTAATACTTTAGATATTAAAATCCCTCTGCCTTCCAAAAGACGATGTTATATGCAAAACAACATTTACACGTTGGACAAGAAGTTTAAGGGAATTAACAGCTAATGACCATTTGGCTTAGCAATATTCAATCCTGAAAACAAAAACACACAGGTACGTCGCAGAAACCAAAGCAAGAATGACTCAAAAGAAAATATTATGTTAACAAAGAAACAGATACATATGTTTAATATATATATATATATATAAATATTTTACAAACAAATTTAAATCTGATGTTTTAGCTTTAGAATGGCAACCATTTTAGAAGGTATGGAGAGTCACCATGGGCACCGTAGGGTGTGTTGTTCAACTCAAGTATGGATCCTAGTTTCTTTACAGTCAGACTTTCGTCGAATTTGCGAACGCCAGTAGAGGACATTTACCAGTTTATTAAAAAAGAGGCTATTTGTTTGTCGTTCGTAGCTTTTTCATGAATGGTGTCAGTACCTTCCTTTTATCTCTTTAGTTCAATGTGTTGTCTTGAGTAAAAAGGGTTTGGATCTGACCAGCTTCTAATTCTGCTTTATGTTTGTTGTTTTCCAAGCTTTGACTGTGCATGTTATTTATCTTTAAAGTTTATAACTTTGGCCAGTATTGGCGGTGTCTTGGAACCGAATAGGCGCTTGCCTGCATGATCTATCTCCGTACTCCGATCAGTGGCAACTTCAGGGACGGTCAGCATATATGTTTTAATTTTTTTTTCCCTTCTTCTCAAGTTTTACAGCCACTGAGTTTTTAAAATCATTGAATACAATGTTCTTTTATTTAAGAGATTTAATTTGTCATTGTTATGAAATTTATGTTTCAGAATCAGATAATCTTCCTCAATACGTTCCTGCCCCTCATTGAGTCTGCTATCATATTATCAGCTTTGCTGTTCAAGCTTGAGTTGTTATGATTGAGTGAATCTTAGTTCTTGATGTATTCAAGCTAAAAAGATCACGATATTTTCGTCGCCATTCCTACAACAATGTCAATTTGATCACTAATCTTTAATTTTATTGACTGTTAAGAATCTTCCTCTAGTGAGAAATTTTCAAGAATAATTCTACATGGGTCATTTAAATCAGGCTGTACGAGCCATTTCAGTAAGACTCTCTGAACTAATACACTGTGGCTATTTTAGCCATTACACTCAGTTCACCTTAGCCTTTACTCTCAGGTTACCTGAAGCATTACTCTCAAGCTTTCCGTTCAATAATAACCATAAATTAATTTCGAAACTTTCGTAGAAAACCAAATTTTTTTATATTGTACAAAAACCACCATCTATGTTGATTATATGTTAATAGCAATACATCTGCATCCGGAAATATATCATTACCTGCACCAGATTTACAATCTTCCTTCGACAAATATGTCTCGGTTATGCATTAAAGATCTGGCACATACTACCGCCAATTGCATTATTACTTTAGATTTCAAGCCCTCCACTTTTCCAAACGAGGATAATCCATGCAATGTAACATTTAAACTTTTGTCAAGTTGTCTAATGGAACTAACAGTTGAGAAAAATTAGGCGTACTTATATTCCATCCTGACACCAAACGCACCCGTTAAAAGAATGGAAGAATGACAAAATAGAAAATATTATGTAAACAAATAAGCATATATTGAATTTTGGTGTACTAAATATTTTACATACAAATTTAAATTTGAAGTAGGCTAGCATTAGCATGGCAACCATTTTATCGGGTATAGAGAGTCACATCACCCGGATTAAATGTTGCATGAATAGTTACCAGTGGTAATGGTCAAAGAGAAGATTATATACATTGTTCTCCAGTAGATCGCGGACGATTTAAGATTGGCTTTCTAGAAATAACAATTTAGAATTGAATTCGAGGTAAACCACCGACCTGTCAGGTGTTATTTAAAATTTTAGTAAGAATATTTTTGATTTTACAGTGTAAAAGACGCACGTGGAGATTGATTTAGAACATATCAATGCTTTCAGCACTAGATTGAAAGCCCAAAAAGGAGCAGTTAAAACAAGACAGGCAGCAATCTCCAAGTATTATACTTTTAACAAACGTAGCTATGTTTTCCAGTAATAAAATTTAGTATCTATTGCAAAGTAAATAGTCAATTGCATCAGTGGTATTAATTATCACCAGTGCGATATTCAACCATTTTTTATATACAGAAAGCACCTATTTGTTCATCTTGTTTGATCTTAATGGAATTGAAAGAGCATGAATTAGACACATTTTCACGAATTATGCAAAACACTGAAGTGTGTAAGAAAAACAGAACAAAGACAATGAATTACGTTAACGAATGCATGTGAAATCAATGTATGAAACTCGTCAGTCAGATAATAAGAACATTTGCTTACAGCTTGCTTTAGGATCGTCTTAGATGCAATGGCTAGTACAACTGTTTATCACATCAAAATAATGCGTATGTAGCGTCAAAATAAATTTATTATCGTTAAGTTCCACAATGGCAACGTAGGTAAAAATAAAGTTACTAAAAAGCAGGAAAAAATGCAGACGCAGTTCGTTATTTCAAGCAAACACAACATATTATCCCATACACCTCAAACAACATTAGACCTAAACTAACTTTGCAAATACATAGCAAAGCTGGGTGCAAGTATATTGAATTTACTAGGTATATCCTTTGTTTCGTTTAATATGAGGCTGAATGGAGATGCTAGAAAGATGAGCATAACGCTTGTGAAACAAATCACAGTATGTTACGGAAAACAATGATTTTTTAAGTTGAATGATTCCAAAATATTTATGAGATAGAAAGATTTGCAGCTACATGTTTCAGTTAGGTTAAATAGGATGGAACAGGACACGATCAATGACAAATTGACAATGATTTGCCACAATCCACGAAAACAAATTCATCTATGCTAAATATCAAATGAGAAATTAATGGTTTGAAAAATGTCTCCTCCCAGCCTTTTTATCATTTGGTAAAGCAACAATGTCAAAGCTATTAAAGCGATTAAGACACGAATACATTTTGCTCCTTCTGGATTTATTTACATTTAACCTTGTCACCAAGCATTCCTGTTCTTGGGGATTTTCAGTGAAACTATCATTATATTTCTTTTAAATGTATACCGTTAGATACCATCTATTCAAAAAGACTGATATTACAACAAGAATCAATAATTGTTTATCTAGTCCTTTATATGAGGACTGTCTCAGAATAAGGCAAGATATAACTTGATTTCGTCCTAGAGCGATTTGATCATTTTCGTGGTACATGTGTACAACGTTACCTAGGGTGGATAATTAATTTTCTAGTAAAGCGACTGAACTAGCATGTATCTCGTCGTAGATCGCTTGAGACGAGAGACACAAAAAGCACGGTATGCACGGGTGTATTACCCGTACTTATTTTCATTCTCCTGTAGATTTAATGCATGTTTTGCCTCTAATTGACACACTAGTTTTTAGGATCTCGACAAGGAGTCTACGTTCTTTATTTGTTCTACAGCCATAGGAGTAAGTCTTACATTGTTTTCTTTTGATATGTAAAGCATATTCAGCTTTTAATGTTGTAGCGTGGAATGTTGCCTTTACCACTGCGCGGATTTGAGACGATGTGAAGCTTTGAATTGTTACAAGTTACTACTAAGGGTTTAATTTATTAACATGTATCTATAGTTTTTTAATTCCATTCCTGTTATTATGACCTGTGTAGTTTTATATTAGCTGTGCTTATGTGTGTACAGGTATATCAGGCTGTCGGTCTGGTCGTATGTATGCATGCATGGGATGGAAGCACGTGTGACCATCAAAGCCAAACAACGACAGAACTGCTGACTTGTAAACGTGTGCGCATGGTGGATACATGAAGGGTGTGTGTGACCAATACAAGTGTAGGCTAACCAAAGAATTCAGGAGAACTGTGTGGTTTGACAATGGACACGTTAACAGATCAAGCTGTTTCGTTTGCAAGCTTTTACAAGTATTTATCAGTCATACGTGGTTGTGAATCATACGGTCTGTACAAATGAACGAGTCACGAGTCATATGTTTGGTACAATTGTTATGTTGGTTACAATTGAACATATTTATTTAATTTGATTATGTTGTTTCAGTCGAGAATATTGAGTTACCGTCATTGCATAATATTATATGAACCTTACTTTCATTACATGCGATTATTTGCACTTTCATTATATGAGATGATGTGAATATTACTTTCATTACATGCGATTATTTAAATCTTACTTTCAATACATGAGATTATTAGAATCTTACTTTCATTACAAGAGATTATTTGAATCATACTTTCATTACATGAGAATATATGAACCGTGCCTTCAATTATGAATATATGAATAACATTTTCGTTTTCCCATTTGTGAATGTCTTTGTAAGGTCATTGAATGAATCATATGTTTAGAGCTTGAAAGAATCACAATGTATGTTGTAGAGAAGATCCTTATTTTCATTAATTCATTTCATAAACTTCCACCTTTCATCACATTGTCTTGTGTCCTCATTTAACACAAGCCTCCATTTAGGACAAATCCTCTTATACAGGACTGTTACCTCAGCTATGATATAACAAAGTGCCCCGGATGTGGCATATTTCTAATGGTAAAATTGACTTATTTGTAAACATAATCAGGCCTTTAATTTACATATTAGTAAACAATAATTTTACCAATTGTAAGTATTATAAAACTCATACAGACAGCATGACGATTGTAAGATAGGCCAAAACTATACTATCAATCCCTGACAAAGGTCAAGAATGCAATATAAATTAAATTTATATAACACCTCGCTTGATAAAGTAAAGGTAAGATATATTCAATAAAGCTTTCTTTGTATATTAATCAAATATACAAATAAACTTAAAATAATTAAAATTACATTAGGATATATCTAATGAAAGACCGAAAATAGACACGAAATTAAGGAATATACGACTTCTATATACGTGATAGTGCATCTGCAATCAAATTATCTTACAACATCAAACTGAACCTAAGCAATTTCTATTTTTGTGTTTGTTAATACAATTAAGGGGGTTGTGACCACTGAAAACAATAATCGGAATAGATGAACTTCAAATTGTTCCAAAGACAATATCAAAGATAAGCATTCCTTCTTGACTGTGTAATAATTGCTCTGGTCAGGGTTTATTTTGATGGATTGTTTTAGAAAACAACAGACTGGATGATCCAGAGCATTTCTGTCTTCCTCAATCGATATTACACCAACCCCAGGATCACTTGTATACACAGATTTTTTCAATAATTGACTTACGTTTGGAGCTGAAAGAACTAGTGCATTCTTAAGTATAGATTAGAATTTATCTAAGATTCCTGAAACTCAAATCAATTAAAGTTATGAGACTTACTCAGCAAATTTGTCAGAACATCGACAATTAGGGCGAAACCTGTAGGAAATTTCATATAGAATCCAGACATAACAAATATTGCATCAGTTCCTATGTACTATTAGGCACTGGGAATTTACAGATTTAACGTGACCGTGCCCCACAATATCTCAAACAATTGTAATCCGGTACGACAAAACTCCCTTTTACTTAAATTGATTGTACAATTTGCATCACTGGATGATCAAACAATTTCAAAATCGCTTCCAAGTGACCTTTCCAGACATCGTTGTAGATGATGACGTTATTGTTGTAAGCATCACAATTAAGTAGATCAGATGTAATTATGTTCCTTAAACTAAGGAATGTTGGCGACGAATTTTTCATATCAAAGTGCATCACTTTATGTTCATAAAGTCCATCTGGATTGTAAATGAAGAAGTTTATTTTGCTGTTTCCGTGAATGGAATTTGTCAGAATGTTTTCAACACGTCAAATTTAGTGACATTCTTTGCATTTCCAATTGTATCACTGCAGTCATCGCTTCTTAGGATTGGAAATGAAATTGTTCTTTTGATACTGTTCACATATCTATAGTCCGTACGCATGCGGAATATGTTATCTGGTTAAGCACATGAATACTTGGCTCTATGAAATTTGTCTCCAGCAAATGCTTAATTTATTTTCCACAAATATTCCATCTTCAGGATGCTGTATCACATGTGTAGAATCAACAATATCTGCGTCATTAGATTGTATTTGTTGGTGTTAGAACATCTGCAAACAAATGCTTATATTCACAATGGCTCTTTTAGTTCACTTTTATTCTACGGTTGTGGATGTCAAATATTTCTGGTGCAGGTTGCTTGACATTTCGGAATTCCGAATATTGGTTAAACCAAATTAACTACCGTCAGATCGCATGCCATCGTAGAAATCCTCACTTGGTTGGACAGAAGCAACTAAATTGATTGAATGAATAAATGGGCTAACTCTGCTAAACAACTCCTTGAAAGTACTTATATTACTAATTTGATTCTGTTCTCGCCTTCCAGGAGTATTAATGATATAATTCCATTCATTTTGCCTTCCTTTTAATTGTATACGAATCGTACAATTTAGTCTGAAGCGGATTTCGAAGACTGTGTAAGAGAGGTAAAACTATGTCACCAGGTTGAAAACGTATTCACTTTGTATTTCTGATATACTTCGATTTAATTTTGACCGAGTAGAGTAAAGATTAGCTCTTGCTACTTTACAAGGTTTGATAATTTATATTTGAAATCGAGACAGTGAAGAATATTCAACGTTTGCAAGAAGTTCATATTTTAATATTTTGAATGGTCTACAGACAGTATGTCCAAAACTAGTTCAACAGGATTAAAGTCTAATGATTCACTAGCAAGAAAGAAACAGCAAATAAACACCCTCATCCCAATCTTCTCCTGCTTCAAAGCAATATGACCGAATCAGTCATCAAATTTGGATGGCATGTTTCAAAAGCCCAATCACATTCGCTATCATAGACAGATGATATAAATAGTTTGATGACAAATCATGCGTAACTTGCTGAAAAATCCCAGACATAAAATTTCTTCCTTGATCAGACTGAACAGATTTAGCCACAAAGTTTTTTCTTTAAAAACAACTTGATCTACCGTAGTTAGAAAAGTAAGTTTTATGTTTCAGCCAATAAAATTCATTCTAGATCTTGTGATGAATTATTGACTCCAAATTGACCAACCAAGGGAGTTGCACGAGTAGACTAAGAAGTTCTTGAAGCTATGACATCGGAACGACAATTTGATAGCTTTCTGATCACTCGTCATCAGCGGTACCACAGTTGGGTACATTTTCTCATAAATACCAAATTTATCACAAAATAAGAAACATTTATTTGTGTGGCTTCAAATTCGCTAAATATGGCTGAATATGATAGTTAATTACGAAGGTATTGTGTTGAGCCTTCATCCAGCAGGAAAAGATGGCAAGTATTATGGTATTTTTATAATAATTTATGAAATTCAACTATATGGTCTGTAGTGTTTCTCTAGTGTGTGAATCAACCATAAAAACTGGATAGTTATTTGTTGTACCAAGATAAAGGATAACGCTCTAAATTATCGTTCCATTTGTGGGTCTGCAAATTCACCATGTTATCTATAGGGGAATAGATTGTTTCAGGTGTCAGTACTGGTATCACAGTCGCCTCTCACCCAGACGGCGGATAGTCTCCAGTCTCCCAAAATTTTAGTAAAAATGTTAGATAGAATTTTATGATATAACTGAATATGCATTGAAAAGAAGCTGTTGATACAATTGGTTTTGAAAATACACGAAGTCGCAAAACCGACTGTAATGCAGCAAACTTCATTTCAATACAAGTCATACTTGCTATTGCCGTAATTATTATAATATCAAACTTCATTTCATCCAATAATCATTGACTTTAGAGTAATAATAGCTGTTAGGCCTGGCATTTGTACAGACTGGTAATACATTTGAACATTTTTTGTTACAACGCTATTGTTTTAAACTAAGTAGTAGAAAAGAGCGAGAATTAAAGTATTGTAACAGTCAGCAGATATATAATTCCCTCGAATACAAGTGAAAATTAAACGAAGCTTACAGTATTACGAATTAATTTCCAAACTGTCCTAACAGTTCTGTCAATAGTCAGAATGTATGAATTTCCAATTATATTTTGTCGGTTTTTCCAAATATGTTCCGATACTGAATGTGCTCATGTGTCTGTATACTCGAATATGCAAATGTGCCAGCAACATGGATTGTGGTGATATGCCTACAGTCTTTTGATGTATCACAAAAATATAATCCAAAAAGACCATGTCTGAATTCAATATAATTCCAAATGAATGTTGTGTCCAAGAATTTTCTTAAGCTCTTTGTCATTCCAGTGAGGAATAATTCAATTAATGTAATCCACATAAATACAAATTTGACACAACAATAAGGATGATTCTGATTCAACTATTCAGGTAATATTGAATAATGTCTCACGTAAACAACATTATCTGAATCACTAAGGAACACTAATAACGCCAACACATAGGTCAGACTCCTTTATAGATAATTCAAGGTTTATCAACACGTTTAGGAATTTCCAAGAGGATATATGATGTTCTAAACTCATACGAAAATGAACATATTTATCTATATTGATATTGATCTGAATACTTAGTGCCCAGTGATAGAGAAATATTAGCTATATAATATGTTGTTTACACAATAAATGTCACTGGGCAGGAACGGTATGAACTTGATTTTGGACAAGGTCAAGTACAGAATACAGATAAACATAACATACAGTCATTAAGGAAAGCAAACAAATAATACACACTAAATATGCAAGTTAAAGAAATGTTTTTATTTTAATAGGATTAAACTAGCGTGGTATCGTAACCTATGCTGTGTTAATTAATGTTTTGAATTTAACCACTAGTGTTAATTATTGAATCGTTACCGTTATTGGGTTAATTATTGTATGGAATCGAAACCTCTGTTGTGTTAATTATTGCATAGAAGCGCAATCGCTGTTGTGTAAATTATTGTATTGAATCGTAACTATTGATGGAATCATAACCGTTATAGTGTTAATTATGGTTCTTTACAAAGAGGAACCCATTTAATTTAAAATGAATAGCTGTTGAGTCTGACATGCATTGTGATTGCATGCAATCTTAATCCCTTATTTAATACAACTTGCAACTATAGCATAATTTAGATTGCTACACTCCATTGTTTTATGATACCCTGATCATCGAATAGTCTATTGTGTTCAATAAGGTGAGGCTCAAATTAACAACATGTATTAATAGGATGTTTATTTTTTATTTATCTAACCCGAAAATGTGTGCCGGAATGAAATGAAATGTAATCTCATATATTTAGGTGAGATGAATTACGGATATGTAAAAGGAGGAGTATGCAAGATCTTTAAGGTACGGGATTCTTGTTGGTGTATGTACTTTCTTTTCGGTAAGAGTTTGCATGAAAAGTTTCAAGCAATACTTACTACTTCGAAATAACTCTAGTGGCTTAGTTTATTAAAGGGTAAATGTTGCTCGGTGAGAAAACGATAATATTTGCATATATATAGGCCTCCCTCTTCGTCACCCACATTATCGTTCTCGGCTTTCAACATTTTGAACCTAAAAGTAGCTAATTGGTCTAAAAGCTTCAGCGGCAATATATTTTTTAGTGAATGACTGAAAGAACAATTCAGACATATGTCTACTACGTTAAAATGACTTATAGCCACGAAAAGAACAGGTATATGCATTTTGAAGGTGTACTGGAATTTGTGTCTTCAGAGAACATTTCAATACTTATTTTGAAATAAACTTTCATAATCATGTCGTGTTTATCCGGAAAATAATACATTT
The DNA here is from genome assembly GCA_028554795.2 of Sinohyriopsis cumingii. Classification (NCBI taxonomy): domain Eukaryota; kingdom Metazoa; phylum Mollusca; class Bivalvia; order Unionida; family Unionidae; genus Sinohyriopsis; species Sinohyriopsis cumingii. The sequence goes on from CM068830.1 coordinate 101,803,902, forward strand.
AGCGATGATCCCTGCAACGATTCATATTCCCATCGAAACTGCAAATGGAAACATTAGAATATATTATGGGCTTCATAAGATATTGGCGATGATTTTTGCTGCCTATATTAATGAAAATATTTTGCTGAAACTAACAATATATATTGTATAATGTTAAAGTATCTAAAAATGTTAAAGCATGCAAATTTAGAAAGATTTTAAATAACGCAAATGTAAAATTTATTTTTCAGATTAAGTGAACATAGGACCTAATAGTTTAATCATCTTTTCTCAAGTAAGGTCAAAATATATCAAATGTTTCTTCCAATTTCGTTCTTTATATATAAATTACTGGTCATGGTAACCTCTTTCTGCCATTGTTTCAACCCATTGCAGCATATTAAGTAGTCTAGGAACGTAAGCAAAACAGGAATTACGTTTTACACAAAATATTTGTATTGTTATAATAATATTGTAACAGTTCAACGTAGGTCGATCGTTTTTCCAACATGTTTCAATCAAACGTGCCTGGAAAAGATAAGTTCCTGGAAGATTTCAGTTTAATGCAAATTTGAATGACTTCTATATACAACGTTGAGATTGGAGATTAAATATAAATGCTGAGAAACAAAAATAGTTTTGTATCTGGCAACATGCCGATCGACAAAAATGAATTAGTATTGATATTTAGGATTGAGATTTTTATGTAACAAAACAGGTTGCTTTATTCTGCAAAAACGAAAAAACTCATCAAAAGCTAAAGAGGCATTATTTGTTCAATATAAAAAAAATGTTATCTTTACTTTTAGATCTACAATTTAAACAATTTTTAAGAGAAAATATATCCCACTAAGCATGTTATTGGGAGCAACCGGTAGGCTTCGTATAATAATTTGTATCTAAGCTAGACTATTATTTTACTCCAGACTAGTTACGGGACAAATTATTATACGACATATTATGCACAATGTTGTGTCTGGTATATTTAATGGCTTTATGTTGTCAAATGTTGTCAAATAATTTATGTGTTATTCTGTTCTAAATAAGTAATGTGTTTATCTCAGTCAATCTCCTCTAATGAATCGTTAAAAAGAGCTGTTTCAATGTGACTAGTGTTTACGAATTCTCTAACGCAGATCTTATCATATGTTTAAAAGATCTTTTCTTAACCCTTTGAACATGTTTGTCAGAAATCAATACTTTTGATAGAGATCCGTAGAACGAATCGTGTTTTTCTCATCAAAGTGGAACTATGAACACGTTGTATATGTCTCAGATATACTAGTCGGAATGTCGCAGAATAGAAACCGAGTGGTTTTTTTGACTAAATGAATAAGAGAAACACAACGTGAGAAAGATGGAAATTTATGAATGAATTAATAAAGAAAAATATATGATGTACAAAAACAATGATTCTCTCACGCTCTCAACATACGATTTACTCAAATCACTCTACACAACATTCACAATAGAAAATAACGAAAAATATTAAATCAATATGAAGTACAGATCCAAGAAACCTCATGGACTGCAGATACGCTTCAAACAGTATTTTACACTATAAGAGAGATTCACATAATCTCTTATGAACACAACTAACATTCAAAATGATCTTATGAACACAACTATGCAATGGAACAACAATTGATCCACACGTATGCTTCTGGACCCTTTGTACAGTCGCACGATTCCTTGGGTTGGCCCACACTCTTATCGGCCGCTCGCACACTTTTTGAATCCACCACGTGTACACACGTACAGACAGCATACAGCACCCTTTTTAATTTGCTACATCTACGTCCGTGGCACGGACATACGTACTTACATACATACGTATCGACAGCACGCAGCATTAAATATTCTGGAAACTCCAGACAGCTCTATACAACTTTTGCCAGCTTCAGACAGCTTCAGACAGCTCTAGTCATATTCACAGTCACATTGACAATCACACTTCACAGCGACAGACGTAATCACAGCGACAGTCACAATCACAGCGACAGTCACAATCAGAGCGACAGTCACAATCAGCTTCAATAAAACCAAATTGGTCATAATAATAGTTTCTGTATAATCTCTAGATATATGATAACACTTTAACCTCTAATAGTGACTTTGTAATTCAAAGTTCAAATCTGCGTTGTAATAAATGCATTATTACGCAATAAGATATTACAAACCGAATAAGCTTCGCATATCAAATGAAAATGTAAATTTAACGCTTACCCCTATGGCTGGAGAACAATGGAGAGCGTACACTCCTTGATGTGATCCAAAACGACCAGTGTCGGTTTAGAAATCGATCTTACTTAAATCCATAGGAGAGTGAGCACAAGTCAGGGTAGAATACCCGTGCATATCATGTTAGTAATGTTACCTCGTCACAAGTAATCTCTGGCTAGGTACATGTTAATACAGTCGCTTACCTGGAAAAACACGTATTCACCCTAGATAACGTTGTACGCATGTACAACGAGAAATAGTCGAATAGTTCTAAGACAAAACCAAGTTATTTCTTTGCCTAATTCTGTGACACAGAATATGTTTATTTTTACCATTCTTTTCTACGTGTCTCAATCGGATATATCACCACATCAAAATTACGCATATTTAATCGCATTAGTCTATTGGTAGACCTGTGCTGACAGTAAAGTAAATTTTTTTTCGTTTCAACAGTTAAACACGGCGCGATGCTTAGTTGGCATTATTATCCAGATGGCACTCATTATCTGGTATCTTTGAGAGTTACAATGAGAAGCAGCCTGTTTGGAAATTCAAAGGACATTTTCACATGACAAGCGGGATAACAAAACCGTGCTCGCCAAAACCTAGTCTTTGAGCTTCGACCTCTTAGGAAGCTCTAGCTCAGTCTTTTGACGTCATCTTTTGCTCGCGGTTATAGCGCGAAATGCGATAAAAGAGCCTATTGGCTTTGCATTGATCCATTATGGCTGATTCGCAAATTCTAGAATGATGCCACCCCAGTATGTATCGTAGGCGTCAGGGCGCTAGTGGAAATTGGATGCCCCATGGCAGCACTCGCTGGCATAGCAATCGATACGTTGTACGCAGTAAGAGGATTACTTAACAGAACCCCTGAATCTCTGCATTGGCTTTGTACTTCTTCTCCATTGACATGAGCAATAAACCCGTTTTTTCTGCATTGTCCAGGATCGGGTAGAGTTTTGGCCACCTTAAAATTGTCTCAATCGTGGAAGACGAGCCGGAAATCTTCCTTAGAGATGGAGTGGTCGTGCATAGCAGAAATTCGCTTTCCAAGATGATAATGAGCCTGGCTTCTGTCAGGAAGTAAATTTAATCGCGCTTTCTAAGCATTTGCATCAATTAGGTGCCTGTTGTATGCCCTGAACAGGAAAAGCGCACCATAGCAAAAGGAGAATGACTTGATGCCAACTGAGATGGGCGAAATGACGATGTTGGTCAGCAGGGCGATATCGGCGAAGCCCCCTGCCTTTTACATAGCACGGTCAACACCACAGTTGAACGTATTGAAATAACCCCACAGTTGCTCTGTCTCTGCGTGCAGGGCTTCCTCCACCTCCGATATCACTGGACAACAAATTTTTACAAAAGTCATGTTACTGAAATAAAATTAGTCAATTCTTATCAATTTTTATGTGCTGAACACGAATATGACAGTCAAATTGCAAAATTGGCTCTAGTTTTTTTGTAATCTGCAAGAAATTAATGTTTACATAACGAAATGCATTCCAATAGTAAAAGGTCAACTGTAATAGCCTACCTATAAAAAATCAAGTCATTGACTACATCTTAGATTTCTTCGCCTGTCTCTTGTACAGCTGTTCGGGAGCATCTCTGAGGAGTGTCCAGCAGTAGTCAACCAGCATTGTAGTGGACCATTTTCCCTGGTATCTTTGTTCCATTGTTGCGATATCTTGATGAAAACGTTCGCCGTGTTCATCACTAACAATACCACAGTTGCTAGGAAAGAAATCCAAATGGGAATGAAGGAAGTGAATCTTTAGAGACATATTGCAGCCAAGTTTCTTATACTTCATCAACATGTCTTCTACTAGTTCCTTATAGTTTTCTGCCCTAACATTTCCGAGGAAGTTTGTAGAAACTAGGCGAAAAGCATTCCATGCTTGTTTCGCGTCACCTTCCAGCAAGTTGTTGAACCGATCATCTTTGAAAAGCTCTCGAATCTGAGGACCCACAAAAACTCCCTCTTTAATCTTTGCTTCGCTGAGTCGAGGGAATTTTTCATGCAGGTATCGGAATGCTGGCAAAGTCCGGTCAATGGCTTTCACGAAGTTCTTCATCAAACCTAGTTTGATGTGAAGGGGTGGTAGCAAGATTTTCTGAGCCTCAACCAGAGCTGGGTGTTGGATATTCTTCTCTCCAATGGCTACATTCTGCCTGTGAGTCCATTCCTTCCTCATGTAGTGCATTTCCCTTGCTCGGCTATCCCACTCGCATAAGAAACACATGTATTTTGTATATCCTTGCTGCAGTCCCATTAAAAGGGCAACTACCTTCAAATCACCACAGAGGTGCCAGCTGTACTTGTTATACTCAATGGAATTCAGTAGCTGCCTTAAGTTATCGTATGTCTCTTTCATGTGGACAGCATACGCTACTGGAATAGATGGAAGAATGTTTCCATTGTGCAAAAGCACAGCCTTGAGACTCAGTTTCGAAGAGTCCACAAATAGTCTCCATTCTTGTGGGTCATGAGTGATTTTTAAAGCATTCATGAGGCCCTCAATATCGGAACAGAATATCAGATTACTTTCCTTTCTGAAGAAAGGCTCCAATTGCTGGTGGCGCTTTCGATATGCAGTAATTGTGACATCTTCTTCTAGAAGATTCCATTGTTGGAGTCTTGATCCTAGCAATTCTGCCTTGTTCTTTGATAAGTCCAAATCATGAATCAGGTCATTTAGTTCTTCCTGTGTTATTCTGTGTGGGGTTGATGATGCACCACAGTGAAAATCTGGATCACTGCATGCTGATGGACCAGGAGAAGAACAGGTCGACTCACCTTTGTCTTCGTCAGATGAATCAAGAGAATATTCTGCTGGAGGTTCTGGAATAGGAAGTCCCTCACCATGTGGAACTGGTCTCAATGCAGACGGAATGTTTGGGTAGACTATTCTCGACTTCTTTCGCTTCGTTATTCCGCCGGAAAGAGGAGGAACCAAGCAGAAGTAACAGTCATTTAGGTGGTTGCTTGGCTCTCTCCACACCATTGGGACTGCAAACGGCATTGATGACCTTTTGCAATTCAACCACTGTGAAAGCTGTGTTGTACATGTAGCACAGCATATATGCGGAGCCCAAGGCTTGTCTTGGTCACCAACCTTGCATCCGAAGTAAAGATGATATGCCTTCTTCACTTGAGAATTGATACTTTTCTTCTGGTTGGCAAATGTCACTTCCCCACAAATATAGCAAAAATTGTCCGCGGTATTAACACACTTTCGAGGCATTACTGTTCTTTATTGTACGTAAATGGATAAAATAATAAGTTTTATGTAACAGTAGCTTGAACTGTCTCGCACAACGTCTAAAATATTTTAAATGCTGAACCTATCTGATTGGGCTTTATATAGTACACTGCTTACGTCAGCTTCAGCAGCCGCCTGGCATTAGTATAATAGGCCTACACATGTATAGTACACTGCTGACGTCAACTTACTTCAGCAGCCGCATGGCATTAGTATTGCAGTGCATCAGAAAATGATGCAATCAACTGTGGATGATGTGAGCATGATGGTATTATGCAATGTTACATCATTATTCCGGATGTTGCTGCAGTCCTACTGGAGAAATTTACACAGTGAAACATAGAAAATGAGGTATATGAATATCTTCAAAACGAGAGCCAATACAAATTTTTCACGGTTATATTCGTGTTCGGCACACCAAAATACTACAGATTAGGGCCTTTTCAAGTCAGTAATGATTTCACTGTTGACCAGTGTATTCTGTTATGGCTTGTGGATCGTAGAGGTCTGGTTATAGACACATACTTACTCGAAGAATGTGTTGACGTAGAACTTTAATTGGTCTTCCCCACCACAAGACTTCGTGCAAGCGTATTTGAACTCCTTCTCTCCAAGTTGAAGTATGTATCGGTTTGCTCCCCGACCGTTATAGGTACTGCAATGACGCAATCATTGAAACAACAGCCTTTTGGCTCATCGATGAATAAAGTAATTGTGCCCTTGATTTTTACCTTTAGTTACTTCGTATGTTTATGTCCGATTTAAGAGATGGCTCACAACATGACTTGTTCAAAACAGAAATAAACGGGGAGATTCGAGTTAGTGTGGGAACGTATCCGTATGATATGGACGTTAGACCGACATAGGGTGTGAGATCGTCGTCAGCGGCTCTGGTGCATGGCTTTATCTGCCCGCCCTAGCCTAGATTCAATATACATATAGTTATACGCTACCTGTACGTGCCAGGGGAGCCCGAGGGCTGGCTGACATCGACTCAGTTTTGTCTTTCGATAAAATGTGAATATTTTTAGAATGTTGCTGCTGCTGTCACAGCGGATGTCTGCAAAGCTGTAACCGCCGGATGTCTGGATCGAGATATCGTCGATGTTGCTGACTACAGCTTCGTTTCGACGTTCTCTCGTTTTTACCACGGCTTGCATGAAAATTACAGTTTGTTCTCTCCTGGCGTCGGTATGTTTATCTTCAGTTGGGTTTGATATTCCTAAACATCATTTCTGTGAGGTCTTGAATTCCTTACATAGTGTTACTTCTCGCCGTCGGCTGTTAGTTGAAACTCTTTAGTTTTTCCATCAGTTTGCTTATTATGGCAAGTAGGTAGAGTGTCCGGTACCGATCAAAGACGTTAATAGCAATGGATGGGTAAAGGATCTCAAACAGTGATATGCCTGAAACCTTAATTGCAAACTTGAGCTTATCAAATCTGAGCTAGTCCTAATACCGGTAACGTACTAACGTACCGTGTTGACGTCGTCTGGGTGAAAGTCTGAACGCAACGGCCCATTTAGAGCATCACTTATCTTCAAATAACCCTTTCGGAACGTTAGGTTATTTTCAGATGTGAGTGTTACGGTGAAATGGATGGTCCATCGAGATTAGCGCTCCATTGACCTCACCAGCTGCCAGTCTGAGTCCTTGCCAGTAAACTTGTCAAACTTTGCCTCGATATCGGCTGTCGTGATTACACATTCGGAATCATCGTCTCCAGAGCTACCTCGAACCAGATCCTACGTACTTACACCGTATGAATGTTTGTATGCATATATTATGTTTGTATGAATGTATTTATTATGTATGTGTTTGTATGCATGCATGAATTATTTTGAGAAAAAACATAGAAATTGATCAATTTAGGAAAACATCTATGTTTTGTCACAGAAAAGAGAAAGCTAACCGAAAAAATAGAATTATTTACATTTCACCCGCACCATGGAAATGACTTGTCACGTTAGCTCTTGCTTGCAATATTGGGTGTCTAACACTTGTAAATAATATCTAATCAAAAAAGAAATATGTCCATTGAGCTAATGTAATCCAAAAGTATATGTCAGATATCAATCTCGTGTTCATTTGTTCTTGTGCAGTTCAATTCTTTCCAAGTCAGGCCATTTATAAAGGCAAAGTCAGTATGAAGATTCTTTGACCAATGCGTCTATAATTTCCTCAAAGATAATATTGTGTTCATTGTTTAGGTTTTGGCATGAGAGACGCGTATGTTTGACTTTGCAGCTAATGTTTGACAACGTTAATGGTTATACTCATCCTCCGAAAAAAATTAACACATTGTCAAATAGCCAATATTTGCAAAAGGCCAAGTTGTATAAGGTAAAAATTATCTGGGCATAAAGACAGAGCGGGGTTGAAGATCAGTATAGACACGTGAATAATGGAAGGTTTTCTTAGGGATAATTTTATCTGCTGAATTGCGTAAAACACTTGCAACAGAACCGAGATATTCGCAATGTCACGTATATGTAGTTTTAATGATTCTAATTGTTTATTGATTCCACTTTTGTAGATAACAAATGGTCTGCACGTGTTTTTCTCTAGTTGATTGTGATAAGTGCAAAAACGTCGATTACCGGAATTTGTCTGGAACTATGAACTGTGTTCTTACAGGTAATACAACCAAAGATATTTAGATGATGATGGTCAATGTTGGTATTACTGACTACATATATTTTTGACTGGGTAGAATTAATATAATTGAATAAGGGCAGGTGTTGGCCTCAGTTGAACAAAATGCATATCTTAGTACAAGAAGATGATGCCCGGTTAGAATCAGATCTAGAAAGATACTAAACGCATATCTTAGTACAACAGGATGATGTCCGGTTGGAATCAGATCTAGCAAAGATACTAAACACATATCTTAGTACAACAGGGTGATGCCCGCGTGGAATCAGATCTAGCAAAGAAACTAAACACATTTCTTAGTACAACAGGATTATGCCCGGATGGAATCAAATCTAGCAAAGATACTAAACACATATCTTCGTACAACAGGATGATGTCCGGTTGGAATCAGATCTAGCAAAGATACTAAACACATATCTCAGTACAACAGAATGATGTCCGGTTGGAATCAGATCTAGCAAAGATACTAAACACATATCTTAATACAACAGGATGATGCCCGGGTGGAATCAGATCTAGCAAAGATACTGAACACCATTTCGTGAATGAGAGGTTTATTTATGATGTAATTGAACGATGAATGAATCTGAATCAATACACGCGCGCATTATGTACAATACTGGACTTAACAGACTGATGCGCACAGACGTTAAAAATGGATATATGAAAATGATACTCTTCCTCGGCGGTTATAATTACAACACGTAACGTCAACAATTAATCAAACGAAGATCCACGTATGGATCATATAAACAAATTTGATTGATATATGGATCTAAGAGCGTAGATACAAAATGTATAGAATGTGTAATCAAATATGATTCATAATGGATATTTCCAAATGAATGATCAATATATAAAGTTTATAACCAAAATATGATTTTATAGAACTTTTACACAGACATGATGACCAACGTAGAGATGTTTTATCGTCAAGAATAATTTATGTATAATTAATTTTTCACTCATAAAGTGATATTGAATTATTATTTTCTCCAATATATTAAATAATATTGATTCAGACTGTAACATATATGTATCTCGTGGAATCTAATAGAAGATCTATACGTCATCTTTCGCATATAATGCATTAAAAATAAGTACGCACAGTTTTTTGACACCTGGCATTATAGACGTGGGTTTACTATTTGTAGAAATCAGATGATTAATTTATAAAAGGATTTCAACAACAAATCTTTATCGTTATTTTTCGGCAGCTCTGCCACAAATAATGAAAAGTCCTTTCTGACTGTACTCATCGAAAAGGCATTGCACTAATTATAGTATTTCCCTGTAATCGTCTAAAGAGGCATTCGTTAAAGGAAACCACAAACACACTTGAATAATCCACAAGCGTTCATATTAATTTCAACAACAATACATATGTCGTTTTCAAAGTTTTTTTACATAGGACTTTAGATGGGAAATCGCAATTTCCTTTAAAACTAGGAGGACCTTTTCTTTCTCACTGACGCTTATGAATTATGTTATCCGGTCGTGCGAAAACAGTAGATAATCTATGTATGCCCTTTAAAATGGGGCTGTTGTTCTGGATTTAGTCAGTACTCTAAATCGTGGAGCAGAGAACAAGGATAGGGAGTTCCTGATGTGATGACAAGTCATTATGTTTAGAAAGTCATGCAAATTATAACCACATACTCCACTGAAGGCAGGTTGCTTACAGGGGATCATTTAGCTAACATACCGTTCTCTGGCTAACACATTTGGACCATACTCTCGGTTTCTAAAGTTCTGCTGATTAGCTTTTCCGGAACATAAACTAGAATTGTATAGGTTTCTTTGCTGTCCTTTGACCCCCTTTTTAGTATTCGACTGTCATATTGCTACTGACCGGTAGGTGACCTTGATTGTTTGTAGTTTCTTATTTGCCTGTCTTCTTTTCACCTGTTCGGCCTTTTAATAATACCCATATCACACTTTGCGTTGTAGTACTCGTGTGTAGTATTTGGTGGACTTGGTGTATTCATATATATTCAAGAAAAACTGTTCCTATTTGCATACGAGCAAGACAGTTTATTACAATTTAAAAGTTTAAATTGAATTGAACGAATATGCGCACTTCTGGTCTCATTTTTAAATTGAATTGAACGAATATGCGCACTTCTGGTCTCATTTTGCTTCTCGTTTACTGCTTGCAGCTTTTAATTACCGTCTCAGTGACCCTACTTTTGCCGTTGTAGGTAGGTCTACTTCCACTCACACTCTGGACATCCTTGTCTTGCCCATGCTAGATTCAAGAAGCCAATTCCTTATTTTGGACGATCTCAATCGAACGGCCTATATCTATTCTCGTTCTCTTAATTTCTTCCATAATAGCTGGTACCATTGTTCTGTATTTCATCCTTTACGAATTGTTTGATATCAATGATTGTTCGTATTTCAGTATGCGAATGTTTGTTTCAGTTTGCTCGTCTTGACTATTATTCCCCAAATAGACTGTCGATACATTACCTTTCGAATGATCAAAATATTTACACAGCTCATAGTGTCGGTTCTACTCTGATTGCTATTATTATACCTAAGTATAAGTCCCCACATTTCTCCTAGTATTACCATTGCCTTCTAGGGAATCGATCATTGCATATGCATATATCGTCTGCTAAACTTTCGTTTACTGGAGCACTATCGGAATACGATGTTCGCTATACAAGAGGGCTAGCATGGGTAACATTGTTGTGCCTACCAATATCATGCAATGAACCCGTGAATATTATGAAGGAACACTATGTCAAGACTACTATATATGTCTCTCAGATTTTCTGCCTAATTACTTTTTTCTGCAAGAACGTAACGTTCCAATTGTAAAGCGCTCGGTCCTGGATGTCCATGTCAGTAGCCGAGTCTAATGATATCAGGCAAAGGGCATCGTGGTTCATACAAACATTGTTAAAGGTAATCTTCTATTATAATACATTTGAACGTAGGTCGTTCGTTACATTGGTTTCAAGACAGCCTAACCGTTTCTCTTTTGTTTTTGGTAACACACCATTAACAATGGTCAAGGGGTGTTTATATTTAGAGCTGATTTTTCAAACGAGGACAGTTTCACTTAGCACAAACAAAAATCTCTGCTAAAGAGGCCATGTTTCTACTTATAAGAAATGAAAATGTGTCTTTACAATTCGATTTACACTGAAACTATTTTTAGAAAAAAATTGTACCCCGCTATATATGCTATAGGGAGAGACCGGTAGGATTTCTTCAAGCATTGTTCTCTAACGTAGAAATGTTTAACTTCACTTTGACTTGCTACTGGACAAATTAGTAAACTTTTACCATTATACGACATTTCATTGCACGATGCTCTTGCTGGTCTAACTTTAAATGACTTTCTTTTATCAAACAGATTATGTACGATTTGAGTCTAAATAAATTATATTTTCCACAGTCATTTCACCATGTTGACATGCTATAGAAAACTGACAATAAAACTTAAATATTAGCATATATAAACTTGGCATTTGGGGGTTTCCAATCCCTCTAAAGTAGAACTTTCGGATTTGGACAGAGATATATTTAATTTGTTGAGCCCGTTAGAAATAATTTTGCAAACTTTCTGAGCTAATTCTATGCTTTGAATTGAAAATGGAAGAATGTCAAATAGGTACATATATGTAAGCTACTTTGAATTATCTGCTTTACAATAGATAAGCGATACCTTTCACTACCTTTATTAATGTCAACAATTTCCTGAAATAACAAAAAAAGGTATAAATAACAAGTATCGAAACAAGCTGATTCATGCAAATTTAGCGATTTTCTAAATAATAGAAATGCGAACGTCGTTTTCAGATTAAAAGAATGTAGCAAATATATAATTATATCATTCCGTTCTCAAGTGAGTACAGAATTGTTATGTGGATTATATTTGTCTTCCCATTTTGTTCTGCTTTAAAAAATACTGGTTCGAGTATGCATATTTCTACCTTATCTTATCAACCAATTTAAGCACATGATCAAGACTAGTTTAATGATATCAGATAAAGGGGATTGTGTTTCATGCAAACATTGTTATTGGCAGAATTATATTGTAAGACAGTTCGACGTAGGTCATGATGTAGGTACATTCTGAAAATAAATTCATGACTACATCAATGGGCATGATTAAGCCCTTGCTCAATATTTAGTAGTAGCTAATGCTGACTCTATTTGAGTTGGTAGATTGTTAAAAAACTAAATATAATCATATGTGCAATGATGCAAGAAATAAGCCAAACACATAGAGTGGGATGGGGGAGCAGTACATAAAATATATTATCTGCATATTATCCTTGTATTTAATAACAAATATGTTCTGCATTGTGAAATTGGTAAAATCAAATCGGAATGAAGTAACGTTATCAGCAAATATGGTCTTGACGAATTAATTTTGCCAAATCCCAACGGATATGATGTTTACTCTCAGAAATGAACTTCACATCCTCATACAGTATGAAAGTAATACACCATCATCCGGTATGAATGTAATAATGGTATCAGTTTCGCAGCACTTCTTAAAGGGGATTTCCCATGAATATTTCGTTATCGTAACATGTATTTCCATGTTCACAAAGGAGGTGTTATTGGAGGGCCATTGCAGCCAAATATATGAATTTTGTTAAACAAATAAGTAAATTTCAAACAAAGCTAGAAAAGCTAACATAAAACAAGGATACTTGCAAACATTAAGCCTCAGATGATAAGATCAACACTATAACAAATCGAAACAAACAAGCGCTGTGTGAAGAACATGGCGGCATGAAGGAAACAAAGGATAAGCACAACAAGCTGACGACGAATGAAAGAGACTAAAGTCAAACGAAACAACATAACATAAAATGAATCCATAAACCCTCTCGCACAGCAGAGAAATGAAACACACCCTAAGACTGTACACAATTTAATTGTCCATAAAACATACAAAACTATATATATATATATATATATATAAAAAACTCTTGTACTAAAATTAAAAGTGTTATATTTTGAATTGGATTTGTTACAAAAAATTTAACAGAAACATGTGATAATATTCCACGTGATTTTGCTTTATATTCAATTTTAAATGGCTTTCATTTATCAGATAAATCTTCTACGATTTAGAAAGGACTAATGTATGGCTTGCAGTAATTCATAGTATTGATTAGCTAAAAGATTAATATATATAAGTTGTCATTATGTTGTTTCTAATTCTTCTAAAAGAAAAATGTATCGGATGTTAACACTTTTAAAATGCAAGGTGTGTCATTTAATACATATGACACAGAAGTATAGATTAATGTTACGAAAGTTAAGTACAACAAATCATAGGTGTCTAGTTAAAACTGGAAGGTAGGCAAAATCGGATAGATTTTAAAGAAACTGTGAAATGTGTCTCACAAGATATCGTAAATGAATGTCATTATCTCTTATGATTATAGTTAGACCAGCGTTGATAATAATGTTTAGTTTTGTAATCAGTGCTGTAATATTTCTGGATTTTAACCGCATAAATGATTTAAGGTGTTGCAAAAGATATTATATTGCCTAAAATTATATTTTTAATTCATGGGATAAGAACAATGTGAGAAAGACAGTGCAATCCTAACCGCGAGAGTACATGAGCTTTACTTTCCACTCGTACTTCTATATGCATATATATATATATATATATATATATATATATATATATATATATATATATATATATATATATATATATATATATATATATATATATATAGATATATATATATATATGTATATATATGTATATATATAACCATTGTATTTTGATATCATGATTAACAGAGGCTGAAGAGTACAAATGCTTATTGCTTTTCTTCAATATGTATCCCTTCGTTAGGACATAAAATTGATTTTTTTCTAAAAATTCACAATTTTACGTTTACTTTCAAATTAGTCATTCTTTGTTAAAGATCTCTCTCTCTCTCTCTCTCTCTCTCTCTCTCTCTACAGAGACAATGCTGACATTTGATGTCAAGGTATTCCTTTGTTTCTGACCAGTTTGGGGAATCACATATTAAGATTTATTCGAATTAATTGGATTTAAAGGATAATTCTTTGTTTCCCGGGAAAATGTGAGTGCTCACACATAATTCTGGGACAAAGACACTTCATTAAGTCAAAAACCTTATTATTGTTTGTGAATAACACAGAACTGTAGACATTCCAACACCACAAAGGATACTGCATACGTCATCGCCTTCCATCTTGGATTTTTCGCCGGAACTCAGACTTGGATTCATTAGAGCGTTTCATTTTTAGGACTTCCAAAATTGAATTCGTGGATTATATAAGGATTATATTTGGATTTGATTCTTAAAACTGTAAGTTATTATTTTTTCATTTTTACAGTATTTTTCCAGGGAAATAATTTATGTGTTAATTTTTTAAAGCTTGTTGTTTTCACTCCTTCTTATGTTACTGTTTTTTAGAGCCTAAACATGTAATATAAAAATTGGGCGATCGTACTCGTTTTGTTTTTAATTTTGGCTAAGATATTTCAGAAAACTTTGCTTTCTGAAATTTGAATAACCCTAGTTTTTTAAATCTTTAGTGAAATCTGCATGCTTTTCTAAAATGGCATCAAGATTGGAAACCTTTCTTTCAAGTCCTACCCAGGACCAAATTGACTTTTTCAAAACGATGTATTAATTCATCGTGCCACAAGCTATGATCTTTCTGAGATAAAGGCTTCCTTAACGAAGCATACATTAAAATATTTTGTGATCCATTACTTGGTAGAAAAGAATGTTTTGGATAAAAGTGTTTTGGTTTCGATTAATAAGTCTGTATCAGACTCGGACATAAAAGTAAAAGAATTAGAAGTAAAATACAAGATGGACTTGGAGTTGAGGAAGCTGGAACTTCAGAAGTATATAGAAGAAAAACATATGCAAATGCAGTTACAATATAAGAAAGAGTAGAGAGACAGGAAAGATAAAAAGAAAAACAAATGAAATTGGAAGAAAGTGAAAAAGAAAGAAAATGCAGTATCAAAAAGAAAAACAAAGATACAGAAAGAGAAAATGCATCTGCAATTGGAGAAGGACAACGAGGAACTAAAAAGGAAGAAAGAGAGAGAGAGATGCAAATGCAAATGCAAATAGAGAAGGAAGAGAGAGAATATCAATGTAGAATAAAATAAATGGAGCTGGCAAGTGAAAAATGTATTCAGGCTTAAAATACAAATTTAAGATTCAATGTTGCAAAGAATATTAGGTTAGTGTCCCGTTTTGGAGAAAAAGATGAAGAAAAAATATATTCCTTATTTTGAAAAAGTGCTGAAAATTTGAAATGGCCAAGGCAGCATTATACTCAGTTATTACAATGTGCATTAATTGGTAAAGCTAGTAATATTTACAGTTTACTGTCATTTCAACAAAGTGGTGACTATGATACTGTTAAGGAATAGATCTTAAAGGGTTTGATTTAGTCCTTGAAGCTTATCGGCCAAAATTCAGAAACTATAAAAAAGAATCTGGACAAACACATGTCGAATTTGCTAGATTAAAAGAGCATGTATTTGATAGATGGTGCTTAGTCAAGAACGTTGAACAAGCTTATGAAAGTCTCAAACAACTTGTGGGACTTGGAGAGTTCAAGAACTGTGTCCATAACGACATTAAGACTTATCTTGACGAGCACAAAACCTTGGAAACAGATGATCGTGCTGCTGATGAGTATTCATTAACTCATAAAATTCCTTTTGTAAATAAGAATTACACTCAACCGTCGTCTGACAGAAAAGTATTTCAGCAGAACACAAGCCCTTCAAAATCACAAACTGGAACAACTACTAACAATCAAGTTTCTGATAAGCTTGACTCAAGATCCTTGTCTCTTCCTACGTGTACCTATTGTAAGAAGAAATGACACGTTATTTCTCATTTCTACAAATTGAAACATAGGCATCAGAATCAAGACAGTCCTATTCCAAATGCTCTTATTTCTAAGAGATCAAGGTCACGGTCATGTATTGAAAGCAATACATTTATTGGGTTTAATAAACCCAAGGCTGATATTATTATGGAGAATTATGAACCATTCATATCGTAGGGTTTTATATTTTAAGGGACACAGGAGCGTCCCAGAGTCTTTTATTGTCAGATACGTTGCCTTTTTCTGAGAATTCTTCTTCTAATGAGAGCATTCGTACTCAGTAGAGTGCGTCTTTGTTAATATTCCTCTCCATTGTGTACATTTGTCATCAGACTTAGTCTCAGGACCTGTGACAGACGGAACAGTCTCTATTTTACCCGTTGAGGGCATTCATTTATTACTAGGCACCGACCTAGCTGGAGATTATGATTAATCCACTCGTAACTGACATGCCTTGCTTGGATCAGAATGGTGATCGAATTGTAAAAAAAATTCCATGATTGATTTCCAGCTTGTGCGGATACCAGAGCTATGGCAAAGAAAGCTCTTAAGAATGATTTCGATAAGGATTGTATTCCTTTAGCTGACATATGTATTAGTCAGGCTTTTCATGAGCACACTTTCACTCCTTGTTTGGGTCCATCCGAAGGTATTAATCACAGTAATCCTCTTTTAACGACCCCATTTCTTTATTCTAATCAGGGTGATAAAAGACAATCACTTGTCGTCGAACAAGAAAACGATCCTGAGATCTCCTATTTGTTTCAAAGGGCCATTAGTGAAACTGAAGCTACTGAAGTTCCTGTCTGTTATTTCATTAAAAATGGAATTCTTATGAGAAAATGGAGACCTCCCGATGTACCTGCTGATGACAAATGGTCAGTGAACTATCAAATTTTAGTTCCAAAATCTTACAGGCATGAAATGCTTAGCCTGGCCCATGAATCTCCATTTGCTGGTCATTTATGGATCAATAGAACTTATCGCAAGATCTTGACTCACTTCTATTGGCCAAAAATAAAAAGAGATGTTAGTAAATGCTGTACATCTTGTCATACCTGCCAAATGGTAGGAAAACCAAATCAGAAAATTCCCAAGGCTCATTTACAACCTATTCCTGCCTTTTCCGAACCATTTAGTAGAATTATGGTAGATAGTATTGGTCCCTTACCTAAGACCAAGTCAGGTAACCAATACCTCTTGACCATTATGTGTACGTTAACAAGGTTTTCAGAGGCAATTCCTTTGAGGAATATTAAAACTTTGATAAAGTTTCTTGCTCATTTTGGTCTCCCCAAAACTATCCAATCGGGTCAAGGGTCAAATTTTAAGTCTGGAACTTTCCAGCATATTATGCTTGAATTTAGCATTCAACAATTCAGGTAAAAAGGTGAAATTACGGTTTGACAGAACTATAATAGAGAAAACTTTTGAGTTTGTTTAATAATCGGGTTGTCTGCCATGCTCATTCTTCGAATTTTGTCTTCAGATTAGATATTACGGCCCTTACAAAGTTAAGAAGAAAATGAATGAGTTAAATTATATCATTAGTGCTCCTGGGATCTAAATAAATTATGGGAGTACCAGTATATTGAAAGAGATAGCCAAGTTAAACATACAATTAATTTAATTGTAACTGTCCCACTCAGTGAAGATTTATGTGAAGGAATATCATCGGATTCTACTGGTATTGAAGTGACAAATCTTCGGAATTCAGAGCAAGAAAGTAAAGAACTTAAACATTTATTATTTGAATATGAGTACTCATTTCCAGGTGTTCCTACAAGAAGAAACAACATTTTCCATGACTTTGAAATTGTAAATTCAAAACATGTGAAACTATACCCGTACATGATGAACCCTCTCAAGCATGAATACTTGGGAAAAGACATTCAGTATTTGCTGGAGAATGATTTTGTAGAGCCCAGGAAAAGTAACTAGAGTTCACCACGCATAAGTGTTCCAAAACCAGACAAAACTTTCCGTATGTGTACTGATTATAGGAAGGGGAATAGTGTGACAAAAACAGATTCATTCCCATTACCAAGAATTGATGACTGTATTGATAAGATCTGGATTACCAAGTATGTCACCAAATTTGACCTTCTGAAAGGATTTTTGCAGATTCCACTAACGGAAATATCGGCATTCGTGACATTAGATGGACTTTACCAATATAAAGAAATGCCGTTTGGGATGAAAGGGTCGTCAAGTACATTTCAACATCTCATGAATATGATTATCTCTGGTCTAGATAATTGTGATGCTTGCATCGATGGTGTCATCATCTACAACGACACCTGGAAATAACATTTTTAAAATCAATTCGGAAATTCTTTTACAGACTCACAGATGCATGTTTGACAATTAATTTATCTAAAAGTAAGTTTTGCCGTGCTGAACATGTCAACATTATGTAAGTTTGTTTACTTGGAATTTGATAATTTCCATAAAATTCAGTTTGACCCGAGTTTTCAATTAGAGACCTAATAATAGAAACACTTGTTTCTATTTTTGACATAGTTCCTGGCCTTGATTGAGGGTAAGGTAAACAACTTTTTCTAGCAGTAAAATGATTGGCTCTTATCAAGGACATACATGAGTTATGTGATCTTTACATGTAAACATGATCACGTCATCCTCTATTTCGCAATATATTTCGCAATTAGGCATTTTCCGAAATTTCGAAATACTTAGTATTAATATTGATGTTTAGAGACAGTTGTTGTTGTTGTTCTAGGGTTTAACGCCATTTTTCAGCACAACATAGGCTATACATGGCGGCCAGTATAACTGGTGGAGGAAGTACCCTGGAAACCCCAGGGAAGAACCACCGACCCACGAGAAGCTAATGACAGGCTTTCCCACGTACCAACGCTAGCCCAACCTTGGACTCGAACCCACGCAGACAGAGGTGAGATGGCAGTTATCCGGGACGGTGAGCGCTTTAGACGACTCGGCCAATCGGGGCCCCGTTTAGAGACAGAGAGATCTCAGACTCCAGGGCTTTTAAACACTTGTGACCAGAAATGAACTTTTGAGTTTTTGAGTTATTTGTTAATTTTTCTCCAAATTATTTGGACTCTAAAAGATTAATTAGTTTCTCTGAAAATATTATTGTATTCATAGACCTGAGGATAAATGTTTGTGTTTCTACAAAGAACTGTAGATGTCAACACAGTGCATGCTACAGCATACGTCATCGCCTTCCATCTTGGACTCTTCGTCGGGTTTCAAACTTGAAATCATTAAAACATTTCAATATTAGGACTGCAAAAACTTTATTCGTGGATTATTATTGTATTAACTTTGGATTTGATGTTTGAAACCTTAAGTTCTATTTTTTATTTTTACAGTATTTTTTCAGGAAAATAAATTCTTTGTTATATTTTTCAAAGCTTGTTGTTTTCACTCTTTCTTGTGTTACTGTTTCGTTGAGCCTAAACACGTAACATAAAAAATAGGACTGCAAACATTTAATTCGTGGGTTATTCATGAATCATTTTTGGATTTGATTCTTAAAACCGTCAGTTCTTATTTTATCATTTTTACATTATTTTTCCAGTGAATTATAATATTGTATTTTTTTAAGCTTGTTGTTTTCACTCTTTCTTATGTTGCTGTTTATTCGAGCCTAAACACGTAACATAAGATAACAATACTACTGCTACTACTACTACTACTACTACTACTACTACTACTACTAATAATAATAATAATAATAATGTATTTATTCAGAGATTGTAAATAAACTGATGGAGTACAGCTAAACTCCTTAAGGATCTACTTAATATAATTAATAATAGATGATGATGATGATGATGATGATGATGATGATGATGATGACGACGAAGGTGGTGATGATGATGACGATGACGATGATGATAAATAAAAGGTAATAACATAAATTCGCAACATGAATTTGATCACATGGAAGTAATTAATCAACTATCTTTGAAAATAAGGTAAAATGCACTTTCGTATTTATTTCGGAGTTCACGGATTCCATTAGTTTAAGTGAGACAATTATTGGCAAACACTCATAGGTTTGACCCACTTAAGCGTATCAGCTTGGCAAAGCCCCCTATGTTTGTAATGTTTGATAATGTGTCCGTGTTATTAGTCATGTGGAATGTAACGTAATAAACTATACCTTTCACCGGCTTACCTCGTGAGATTTTCATGCATGTTAATTGACTTTATCCACAGGTAGCTCAGTCGTTATTGGTACTCCAAAAGTCGCGGGTTCAGTGCCTGCCCAGACCAGCCTGGTTTGGCTGTGCTTGACAAAGGCACTTAGATGAGACTTTCTCTGCGATAATGTGTCTAAAGTACCATTAAAACCAACAAAACCATTAAAACAAAGACAAAGAAAGACTTTATTCACAATTCACCATGTAAATAACGTTTCAAAAAATGCACATCTAATTTGATTTAAACTTTACGTAATCCATTTGAACGCGAGATTTGTAAAGCAGATAGTATATTAATTGCTTTCAATCCTTCATTGTTTTACTTTGTGATTAAAGAAGAACAAGATCATGCTTACAATCTAAAAATTGTAACTTGATTCTTCTCTGCATAATATGTTCACCCGTCCTTGCCCCTATGTCGATATCTCTCATCCAAAGATATTTGTGTCCGTTGGAGCCCCATGTATTTTAATCATGTATTCTACTTTCACAGTCGGTATACTAAACACAATGAAAACGGTAACAACCATGCTTATGTTAAAATCATTCTCTTGATAGACCGATTGCCTGTAATTTCTATGTAATCCGGGTTATATGATCATTAATGGAGTTAAAATCATACAATTTAAATATTGTTTATTACATATGTGTTGATATAATAAAAATATTCTAAAAATACAACCATTACATCAGTATCTCACTCACCCTAAATAATTCATAATGTATGACCACGAACACTGTGTTATTTATTTCACTCCGGAAAATTAAGCTAGTGTCATCTAATAAACTTCCTGGTTTTAAAATTAAATCTCAGCCAACCAAGGAATCCCGGAAAATCTTACATACCGTGCAAATTGACCAGTAAACTCAACCTGGAAAAACTGATGATCCATTGATGTACCCTGTTAAAAATAAATGAATATTTTTCCGACAAAGAAAACTGATCGACTGAGAGATCCGAGGAATTCTGTATGTTCGAAGTCAAAGGTATAAAGCAGCATCTAATCCAGACTTCCACAGATTTTATCAACAGAGCAGAAAATGTTGGGAGACTTAAGTTAAAAGAACTGAATCGCTAGGAATTCATATAACTTTTATCAGCTTTGCAGTTTGTAGTCAGATATATTTTCACAAATGAAATTTAGTAGCAATAACTCTCTCTCTCTCTCTCTCTCTCTCTCTCTCTCTCCATATATCCTGACACACAAATACACATGCAGTACACGAAATCAGTTGCATTTTCTTTATTCTTGATTACATCTTGAAATCAATTTCAATACTTTTATTTTATAGTTAAATTTTGTATGGCTAAAATTAGTAAAGTGGGATACTATAGCGTCGAGGTGACTTCTGTGTTGAAATAGAGGGTTGTACCCTGGCGTCAAGGGAAATTAAACATAGGGAAATTTATCATGGAGTGAATAGGGAATTGAACATAGTGGTATTGGACATTGGCAACAAAGTGATATGTCCCGCTGCGCCAGACGTTATATAAAATTGTATGTCCCGCCCCGCCAGGCGTTATATAAAGTTATATGTTCAGCCCCGACAAGCGTTATAGCTTTTCACGGCGATTCACGGACAATGGGAATTACCATTACACACTGTAACGTCACCCCACCTGTTCCATTCGTACAGTCCAAACAGCCCCAGCACTTTTTGACTTGGATTTCCATTGTCATTATAGTGGCCCACTACTTTGTCGCTATGTTAAATTCCCCATTCACTCCATGTTACATTTCCCCATCTTAAATTCCCCTTGACGCCAGCGTACAACCCCTCCCCCCATTTTAACATAGAAGTCCCCTTGACACTATCTTATCTGACTTTACTAATCCTGACTTTTTGTTGGTCACGAAAAACTGTTTAAAGCCACTGCTCCATTCAGGAATTGCTTACATAGCATTCAGTTTGTTTGGGGTTTTTCTTCTCCTTCAGATACATTTAAAAATGGTACTAAATGAAAATTTCTCATTACAAACACAATCTCTTACACAGCTAAAGTACCAAGGTTGTAGAAACAATTTTAAATGTTATATTTTCATCGTTACGATATGCAGGTCAGGTCAAGAAAGTTTATCTGCGTCATTTTTACAACCGTATTCATCATTGGTCTTCTTTTTCTCCTTCATGTAGTTGTCTCATGGTCCATGCGAAATTTCCGTTTAGAAGAACAGAGGTAATTCCCCGCTCCATTTTTAAATATACCATCGTTGCGCGTTAGAGATATGAATGTGTGTAATTTGAAAATATGTGTCATTCAGTACATAGACTGGGTTACATCTGTAAACAAATAGGGCAATCAAAATTTTTTCAGGTACATCAGATAACGGATATCAACCTTACAGCTGAGGTTCCTCTACATCTCATAAAATTTACTTCATAGCTCCTGTGTAGATTTTTCTATTACTTTTTTGTAAATAAGGTTTGACTGTGAGAGATTTTTAAATAATATAATTTTATTTAAACTACGTCGACAAATGGAAAAGAAGACATTAATGATCGCCATTGCATTTTAACAAGAATACCGCTTCCGAACCAAAACAAAGTATCCTTTCGCATAAAATTAAGGTAAATGCTGTACATTTGATTTATTTCCTTGTTGAACACTTGAGTAATGTAACCCTTCTAACATTCCATAAACCAATCCTATGTTCAAACAGGTATGCCTCATACCTGTATTACCCGTATAATGAAATGTCGGTCTGACCCTACCTATTTACCTATTTTTCAGACACTGTCTACAGCTTGGTTTTCTGTGCTCTTTTGGTTATATGGAACATTTAGCGCTCCAGTTAGTGACGCTAACATCATTAAAACACCATGTGGTAACCCCGTAACGATTACGGAAGTAAATAAGAATACGGAACGAGACGATATTACAACTACATATACTCGTCAATGAGGAGAGATCTCTTGCAAGAACGTCACAATTCGAGGTCAGTATATTCTCCATCGTTTATCAAATTAAATAAAACACTTCGAGGTCAACGTGTTTAGAACTGAGCATTATTGCCGTATCAATTAAATTGTATTCACATCTCTCTCATCATTTCAACTATAACAGGGTTGGATCTATGATATTTTGTACTGCAGGGCTGGGTGCATGCATTTTAAACAGTTTTAGTACGTTTTCAAACAAGTTAACAAATCTATCATCCGTTATTTTAAAACCATTTAATTATATTTTTAAACTTAACATGGAAAACAGTGAAACATAGCCCAAAACATATGAATTATTAAACAGCGGGAGCCATGAAATATTATTTTAGATCATATGCATCTATAATAATTACAACCATATGTTTTTTGTATATTTATTTACTTGCATATTTGCTGATGATTCAGGTCACATATCTTTATATTTCTCGACTTGCGTATTTGCATGACTCGGGCCATGCGTAACTCCGATATGGTCACATTTTTAGACAACTTCAAGTTTTTCAAGGCTATAAAAGCTGAGGAAATGAAAGTGGGATTTGATACTGCAAAAGGTGTTAAGTACAGATCTCAACGATAGTGAACAGTCATTCTCTTCAGATATTTTCAAAATATATTACTTTATTAAAACAACAATATGCTGAGCGATTATAGTTATTCGCGATATTATTTTAGTTCTAGTAATCTTAGTTGCGATTGTAGATTGAGGTACCTATACTCGTCAAATTGTTTTTAGAAATATGTACTGTCATGGAGAATATGTGTTTGAATGATATGCTTTACATAATCCGACTCATACACACACAACCAAAGAATCGCATGGTCATAACCTGTATGATTCTTTTGCCCACTATATACCCCGTTTGAAATCGAATCGAAATGCCAATCACCTACTATACTCTCGAAAGTTTGGTATACGAAGAACAAATAGTATATGCGTGAATATAACTTACGTATAATATGGGAATTCGGATGACAATATATGTTGACGGAAATTACTAAAAGGGTGCGACAGATTCAAAAACACTGAAATGCTTTGAACATATAGGTGATATTTTTGGTGTAATTCGCTTGACATTTGGTGCAATTTATCAGTCTATAATATTTTTGTCTTTTCTTCAGCTTGGAAAACCTTTCAAGAGCAACTTCGAAAATTTCTATGAGCTTACTATATCTACATTAATTTGGCAGATAGAGATGCAGATGCCAATCATGTAGTTAAAATCAAGACCGTTATGAACAAAGTGTGGTCGATATTATGTGAACTTCAAATCGGAACCTTGAGTCAGGGAGAATCTATCACACAGTACTTGAGTACTGCCATGATTAGCGATCAGCTACACCTAGGTACCTCACCAGAACGAATTTTATTTCGTAACTACATCCTAATGCGAGATATTGTAAAAAACCTAGGACAATTCAGTCTTCTGTGCAAGAATATTAAAGATATATTATAATTTATCTGCTACTGGCAACTCACTAAACAGCGCGGGGTTGTCTCAATATATAAGTTGCTACCTATTGTAATCATACGCTGGTATAGTTCATGTAATGTATTTACATTGTTTTGTTTCCTCAGTCTGTATAGTAAGGTAGTCATTGACATATTGCATGGCAATATATACACGTGTTAAATTACACGAGGATCTCATAGGTATATTTCATTATAAAACGTAAAATTAAATCCAAACACATAATGTGATTCGTAATGTTACATTTTGTTTTTAATTCCTTTTGTATGAATATGTTTAAGTTTTAATATTATGCCTCATTTGTTGCTTTTCGTTTATTTGTCTAGTCCATATATTTGTCTAACTTACCTTTGTCTTATCAATGTGTCTCAGTACCTGGTGCTTCAATTTAACTTTAGCATATAGGTTTACATTCTATTTTATATTGTTAATTTACGTACGTGTACGCCACTCATTTGTTACCTCATTTTACTGCATTCCACAGATTGCAAAAAAACAAATGTTTTGAATTTAATGTTTGACGTGATGCAGTTTTTCTTTGTTTTCCTAGGAATAAAACTCAGGTGATTTTACATTGAAAATCCATAATTACATATTTTATTCGTGGGTGGTGGAAGGTACTGCTCTGGATCACTATTATAAATAATGCTTGACTTATTGTGAACATGTCAGGAATCAGTGTTTTAGACTGGAAGAGATTATTCATAAAATACTATTAATTAATCTATTCATTCCATGTGTGATTTTAATGTCTCCGATAATTTTATGGATATAAAAAGCTTTAGAAGCCATACCTGTGATGTTTATCTTTTATAAAATAAATCATAATTTTGGTAACAAAAAGACTTGCTTGCTTTATGTAGTTATTGCCATTTCAACAGGTTCTAAATGGTATTTTCAATCTCACAAATGCCGTCTTTATGGCCAAAACAGAGATTACATGAAATGGCTTCCAGGTCAAAACATATGTTACATGAAACGATGTCCATGAAATGACTTCCAGGACAAAACAGAAGTTACATGAAATGACTTCCAGGCCAAAACAGAAGTTACATAAAATGACTACCAGGACAAAACAGAAGTTACATGAAATGACTTCCAGGCCACAACAGAAGTGATATGAAATGACGTCCAGGCAAAACAGAAGTTACATGAAATGACTTCCAGGCCAAAATAGAAGTTACATCAAATGACTTCCAGGACAAAACAGAAGTGACATGACATTACTTCCAGGACAAAACGGAAGTTACATGATATGAATTAACAGACACATAGAATGATACTCATGAGGTTGAGTCATCATAATTTAACTGCTTTGGTATACCTCACGTTTAACGTACATGTTGGACCGGTCTAGAAGTTTTGTTTGGGTAGCTAAAGACATCCAGGACTGTTCTGGTATCCTAAGTGGTTAGAACGTTTGCCTGAGATGCGTGAGGTCGCGGGGTTGAATCCAAGCTGTGTCATACCAAAGATTTATAAAAATGGTACCAACAACTACCTTGCTTGGCGCTCAGCATTAAGGGGTTAGTGTTAGGACTGGTAGGTCTGGTGTCAGGATAATGTGTTTGGGTGGACATGATGCTACATGCCTACGGCATAATGCGCCATTGCTAGACATCATTATAAACTGCGACACTGCAGACATCATAGCAATACGACTAAAACTGTTAAAGCTACGTTAAAAAACATTAAAAAAAACAATCTTTGTTTTCAGGTATTATTCTTAATCTTATCTTTAAAATATCGAATTATGTTATCACTTCATTAGTCACAAGTTCAATCAAACTCAATGTGAACTGCTCATTCTTCGTGATGGATGGAAGTTCGAGCATGACTTTCTTCCTGGTACCCACAAGGCTTATCTGTTTTGGATAGAACAGCACATTTTGATATTAGTTGCTCTTGGAACATCTAAGTTATGATTCCTATATGGAATTTAGTTGTCATTGTAAAAGATAGGTTATTATACACAACGTATTGTTTAAGTCACAAATCAATTTACAGATTTTTTCTGTCCATATAATATAAGCATATAGTATTCAATGTATGTAATTTCTAGACAATGCACTGAATAAAAGTGTCAGACCTATATGTATGGTAAGAATCATAACAATATAAAGGTAACTCTGTACTTAATATCTTACAGTTGATGGTGGCTCAACAACATTTTTCAGCATAACTGGTGGCGGAAGACCACCGGAAAACCCCAGTAAGATCCAACGACCCATGGGATGATCCTAGCAAACTTTCTACCATATCCAAATTAGCTGAGCCCTAGAACTGAACTCACCAAGACAGAGGCCAGCTGGATATGATCAGTAAAGGTCAGCGGTTTATACCACTCGTCGACTCAAGGCCCCGTTTTCTTAGAGCCAAATAAACGAACGTTAAACGTGCCATTTAGACATATAGAGAAGGGGCACAGTCTTATGAATAAAATATTTTCTTACCGTTAATTAGCCAGTAAAGATAATATAATGAATTATATAAGTGTATTTTTATATGTCAACTTGTTTCCACGGTGCTATTTTCTATATTCAGGCTATACACCATATGAGTGAGTTGTTGTGCTTAAGGAATGTGACTAGTTCGCATATTGCGGATGGCGATATATACAATGTACCAATTTCTTTCCATGTTCACATACATATAGCTTCAGACGCAACAAAGTAATACTGTATTGAAACATTATTATTATTATTATTATTATTATTATTATTATTATTATTATTATTATTAAAAGATCATTTAAAATGAGTTAGTGGGTATACCATGAACCTGGAGAGACAGAGGGATAGTTGAATAGAGTCACTGAGAAATAGAAAGAAGAAAGCCAGAAAAAGGCAAATGGATAAATGAATTATAAATGCAATACATTATCTGTGACTGGCTTATTAGCAGTAAAACACTATTTTATTCACGAAATTCTGACCCTCCCCCTCTTCTTTTACACAAGACAAGATTAGAGATAAGATCTGAGAAAAACACAAAGCCAATATCAAGACCGGTGAAAACATATGTTAAAATGACGTTTTGTAATGCTGATTCAGAAATGGTAATAACTACATAAAGAAGACACCTACTTTTCGTACCAAAAATATAATTTATTCAATAAAAGGTATATATCACAGGTATGGTTTCTACAGCTTTTCAGATCTATCGAATTACAATTGTCACACACAATAATTCCTTCCATCAGCCACACATACGATATGGAATTGTGAATTTACAATCTCGAATCACCTGAGATTTATTCCTGAGAAAGTAGTGAAAAACTGCATCACATTAAACATTAAATGTTTACAAAATGTTGTTATCCATTCATATGCGTATATGAAAACGCAATAACAAATGACTAACATACACTTACGTAAATTAACAATACAAAATAGAATGCTAACTGTTATGCTAAAAGTTCATTTGAAGCACCGGTTACATATACAATATGATAAGACAAAGGTAAGTTAGAAAATTATATGGACCAGATAAATAAACAAAATACATAAATGAGGCGAAAGTCAAAATTTAAACATATTCGTACAAAAGAAAATAAAACCAGATATAATAATTACGAATTGCATTATTTGTTTGGATTTAATTTTGCATTTTAAAACGAAATAAACCTACGAGATCATCGTATCTTTCAAAAGGTTTACCTATTTCCATTCAATAAATCAATGACTAATAATATTGCATAGACTGAGGAAACAAATCAATGTTAATACTTTACATAAAATATACTAATGAATGAACAAAATAGGCAGCAAATGATATATTGGGAAAGATCCGCGTTATTCAGCGAAGTTGCCAGTAGCAGATATATGATAATCTGTCTTTTATATATTTATACAGAAGGCTGAATTGTCCTAGGTTGTTTTACAATATCCCGCATTAAGATGTAGTTACGGAATAAAATTTCTTCCGAGGAGGGAACTAGGAGAACCTGGTCGCTAATTATGACAGTACTCAAGTACTGTGTGATAGATTCTCACTGACTCAAGGTTCCCGTTTGAAGTTCACATAAGATCGTCGACACTTTGTTCACAATGGCCTTGATTTTAACCACACGACGGGCATATGCATCTCCAGCCGCTAAATTAATATAGATGGCAAGCACAGAGAAATTTCCAAAGTTGCTCTTGAAAAGGTTTCCAGATTGAAGAAATGATGAAAAATAATATAGATTGATGAAATGCACCAAATGTCAAGTCAATTGCACAAAAAATATCACATATGGTTTCAAAGCAGATCGGTGTTTTGAATATATCGACCACTCTACGTACCTTTCCAGTCAATGTCTATTGTCATCCGAATGCTATATGATATTCAAGTTCTGTACATGCATATACCAGTTGTTATACGTCCGAGAGTATAGTAGTTGCTTGGTACATCGACTGGATTTGAAACGGGGTATATAGTGGGCAAGAACATACCGGTTATGACCATGCGATTCATTGGCTGTGTGTGTATGAGTCGGATTATGTAAAGCATATCATTCATACACATATAATGCACGAGAATACAAATTTATAAAAACAATTTGACGAGTATAGGTAATAAAATCTAAAACTGAGATTGAGATTATTAGAAATAAAGAATATCGCGAATAGCTATAAAGTTGTATCTGAAAATAGGAACGATATATTTCAGTCAACAGATTATTGTTTTTAATTAAGTAATCTTTTTTTTTTATAAAGGTCTAAACACAATACATGTTAGGAATTATTGATAGGTGTACTTACACCTTTTGAACAATGAAGTCCCAAATTCATTTCATCAGCTGCGATAGTTTTGAAAAACTTGAAGTTCTCCGAAAATGTGACCATATCGGATTTACCTATGGCCTGAGTCATCTGCAAATATACAAGTAAAGAAATATAAAACGCATCTGTTTGTAAATTTTACGGATACCTTTTTCTACAAGTATATTTCTTTCGCTCTTGCCGTTTAATAGGTCGTATAATGTGGCATTGTTGTTTTGGTATTGTTTCACTGTTTTGCATTTTAATTTTTCTAGTGAGTTACATTTCTCTTAAAGCTTTTTTTTTTTGTAATTCGTTTAACCACTGGTGGATATACTACGGGGAGGGGTTCCTTGCAGTCTTCCTATCGTTTCCAGTGAAACGATAACATTCAGCTTTTATGATAGATTAAACAAAATTGCTATTTTCATTAACACGAACTATACCTGTCAAAATTCATGTGTGTGTGTGTGTGTGTGTGTGCGAGAGAGAGAGAGAGAGAGAGAGAGAGAGAGAGAGAGAGAGAGAGAGAGATTGATACCGCAGTCATACTTAATTCTAAATATGGTGGCCTCGAAGTTTTCTGATTTATTTCAAAGTGAATATACGGACCACGAATTGTGACGTTCTTACAAGAGATCTCGCCT
The DNA here is from genome assembly GCA_028554795.2 of Sinohyriopsis cumingii. Taxonomy (NCBI): domain Eukaryota; kingdom Metazoa; phylum Mollusca; class Bivalvia; order Unionida; family Unionidae; genus Sinohyriopsis; species Sinohyriopsis cumingii. The sequence continues at coordinate 101,833,909 of CM068830.1, forward strand.
CATTGACGAGTATATGTAGTTATGATATTCCCTCCTTGCCTGTTTTCTTGTTTGCTTCCGTAATCCTTCCTTGGGCCACCGCATGGTGTCTTAATGATATTGTTAGCGTCACCAATTGGAGCGCTAATGGTTCCATATAACTCTAGCGTAATCAAATGAGCGCTGAGAACCCAGCTGTAAACAGTGTCTGAAAAATAGGTAAATAGGTTAAATCAGTAAATCATTGCATTATATGGGTAATAGGGGTAGAAGGTAAACCTTTCTGAACTAAGGACTCGTTTATTGATTGTTACAAGTGTTCTATTAATCAGGTGATGGACAAGTAACTAAATCATAAACGTACAGCATTTATATTCAGTTTTATGTGACATAATATTAGAATCTTGTTTCGATTGCAAGGGGTATTCCAGTTAAAATACAATGGATATCATTAGAGTCTGATCTTGATCTTATGTCGACGTCCGTTGAAAGAACAGTGAAGAAATGTATTTACAAACGTAATACAAACGTGTATTACAGAGCTATAAAGTAGCTATTGTGTGACATAGATAAACATTAACTAGCATGGATAGTCCGTTATCTGCTCTAACTAAACATATTTTGATGGCTCTCTTGTTTACTGTGAATTAGATGTAATTATAAATTTGTACTGAATGTCACATAGTTTCGTATTGCATATTTTAATATCTCTAATACGGGGAGTGGCTATATTTAGAAATAGAGCGGGAACTTCCCTCTGTCCTTAACAGAGGATATTTCGCATGGATAATGAGTCAACTACATGAAGAAGAAAACAATCCACTGAAGAATACAGTTATAAATAAGACGCAAATAAAATATACTTACACGATTTGCATATTTTACAATAACAGTTAACATGTAAAATTGGTTAGACAACTTGGGTACTTTAAATGTACAAGACACTGTCTTTATATATGAGAAATATTCTTTAATACTGTTCTTACATGCATCTGATAGAGAAAAAACCTGATTATGTGTAAGGAATTCCTGGATGGATACGAAATAACTTACAATATATAGTTTAGTGGTTATTTTACTTATTGTGTTATTCGTCTTGTTAAATGCATACAGAAAACAATGAGTTAGACCAGCTGCCTATAAGGAGTGATGAACAAATGTTCAGCCAGTAAAAAATAATAGTATTGAAATTAATTTCAAGATGTAATAGAGAATAATGAACAAATAATTGCGGTCGAATCATGTAACGCATGTGTATGTGTGTGCCTGAGAGAGAGAGAGAGAGAGAGAGAGAGAGAGAGAGAGAGAGAGATAGAGAGAGAGAGAGAGAGAGAGAGAGAGAGACTGATACCTTCCCAAACTGAATTTCATTTTGTAAATATATATTTACTACAAACTTGGCAACACGTCTGCGACGAAGTTCTAACCTAAAATATAAGAAATCCATCGCCGAGTTCCTGATAGGATGATGAAATCTGATCAAAAGATCACGAATGACTTATTGGTGAATATGTTTTTGTGAATATTATTCCAGGCAAAAAAAAAAGATCATCAACTGAGACTACTGGGATATTAAGCCTGTAGATCATATAGGGCATGAAAGCAAAATACTCTCTAAATTTCCAAAGATGTTATCCACAGCTGGAAACAAATGTGCGAAATGAAGTTAAAAAGTATGAATGGCTAGGAACTCTAGATATCGATTTTCCTATACCTTTAGGCAGATACATTTTCACAAAAGAAATTCATTTTGGGTCTCTCTCTCTCTCTCTCTCTCTCTCTGAAACGACTTTAATTATATTTTCATTATTCTCGATAACATATTGAACTTAATTTTAATTCTATTTGATATAATAGATGAATTTTAAGCACCATTGATAAAAAGGTAACTATTTTAAGCCACTGTTTCATATCTTCATTTAACAAACACATCAAAGAAACAACAAGAAAACCCCATTGAAAACATTTTTTTAAAAGTTATCCTGTATTCATCAAGGAAATTGTTACAACGCATCAAGTATTTGCTTTATCAGATACATTTAAGAATTATCAAACAATAAACATTTCTCATATTAATAACGCGATATATTTTCCATTTAAAGCAGCTGATTCAAAGTATCCAAGTCTTCGAAACAATGTTATATGTATATTTTCATTCTAACGATTTCCACGTGGCCTAAATATATTTTCAAGGTCATTTATTTCTGCAGTGTTTTCTCTTTCACGTACTGGACTTATGCTTGAAGAACAGAGGGGATCCCAAACTCCATTTTTTTATTTATCATTCCTTTGTTTTAATGATATTAAAGTATTCAAATTGAAAATATGTGACTTTCCTTACAATAACTGGGCAACAATTTGCTCCTTGTAAATAAATGAGCCGTTAAAATGTTATTAGGTACGGCAGATAGCGTGTATTGACCTTTCTAGTTAAGTTTTTTTTCTTAATATCACATAATATTTACTTGGTAGTTCTTTATTAAAAGTTTATATTACATTATAAATACCGTTTAACTACGAATGGTGCTAAAGTATTTTTGTTTACTCAAAAGGAAGTCGAGAAGTGAAAAAGTGATTATAACGATCGCAATTGCACTTTAACAGGAATACTGTATTCAGTCAAAATAAATTTCCAACATTATTTTGCATACATTAGGAATAAATGCTGTACGCATCAATGATCTAGTTCCATGTCACTTGAATAATACAAACACTTCTAACATTTCCTAAACTAATCATTTATTCACTCAAGCACACCTCGAACCTCTATTATCAGTATAATGAAATGTATTAATGACTCAGCCTACTTACCTATTCTTCAGAAACTGCCTACAGCTTGGGTTCTCAGCTCTCTTTTGACGACACAATAGTTACATAGAAACGTTCATTTCGCACTCCAGTTGGTGAGCCAATGACATAATCAACTCCTCATGCGGTTAACAAATAACTAATATCCCTGGAAAAAAATGTAAAAATGAAAAATATAAAAATGTACGGTTTTAAGAATCAAATCCAAAAATAATTCAAGAATAATCCACGAATTAAATTTTAGAAGTCCTAGTAATGAAATGTTGTAATGAATTCAAGATCGGGTCCGACGAACAATCCAATATGGAAGGCGATGACGCATAATGTAGTCAGTATAGCGCTGATGTGTTTACAATTCTTTGAGAACCACAGAAAACAATATTTCGGTGTTTGAATTCCGAATAAAATTTAAAGAAATGTCTTTGTCCGTGACTTCCGTATTAGCATTCAAATATTTCCAAGAAAATTAATCATTCCTTAACAATCCAAATAATCTGAATAAAAATTAAAATGTAACTCCAAACAGGTCACAGACAAACACTTTTCCAGCGTCCATGGTAAACCTCACTACTAAATCTAACTACTGCACAATTTCGGAAAACCCAAAATTGCGAAATAGATTCTTTTTACAACTACAATCACGTACTCCTAGTATGACCTTGATAAAAACCAATCATTTTACTCCGAGAGTAAGATAAAAATAGAAAGTTATTTACTTGTCTCAATGATTTCTGAATCAAGGTCGAGCACTAAGTTAAAAATAGAAACATTGTTTCTATTATTAGGTGTTTATGAAAAGAGTCAGGTCTATTTGAATTTTCTGGAACATATCAAATTTCTAGTAAACAAAATTACAATATTTTGACATGTAATGAAATTAAAAATAAAAATATGTTTAAACTTACAACAATTAAATTAAATCAAATATAAATTAAATTAAATATACATAATTTAGAATTGTACATTGCTGCTATATCAGTGCAATCCTGTTTATCTCCCCTCTCTATCTCATGTCTTAAACTTTAACAGGCTTAAAACCATGATATCTATCAAGGTCATGGTGGGCGCTCGAAGTTTTTGCAAGTATAGTTCTTTCCAGCTGTACGTCTATCTTCTATCATTGAAAAACGGAATGTTTTACATATCAACCAATGCTTAAAACAACTGTAGAAAAGCTTCATGAGAAGTTTAATTCTCTTTGAAACTTAAAATGGAAAGAGTGAAACATTGCCAAGACAACAATCTCACATCATATGATATAATAAAAGACAGGAAAGATGACATATAAATTCGGGTGAAAGGTACCCATAACAATTTCAAGCGGATGGGTTTTATATGTTTTGACTTGCATATTGGTGGAGGACGTAGACCATGTCTAACCGATATGTATGGCCACCTTTCTGGGATAACTTCAAGTGCTTCAGGACTGAATGCTGTTGAAATGAAATTGATTCTCATACTCTAAAGATTTTAGTATATATCTCAATGACAGCGATGAGACCTTTGCAATAGCTATGGTTGTTTTAAAAAGACAAATAACAGTAATATGTAGATTTATATAGAATTCCAATTTTCAGATACAGCTTTTAAGCTATTCGAGGTGTACTTTACTTTTAGTTAACCTAATCTTGGGTTTAGATTCAGGATTCTACTCTCGTGAACGTGTTATATAAATATGTATTGCCAGGAAAAATATGTGTGTGAATTGAAAGCTTCCAATACAATCCTACTGTTCCAAAGAAAATCAACTACAGCATCACAAACGGTATGATTCTGTCTACACTATATATCCCATTTCAAATTGAATCGATCTGCCAATAACACACTATACTGACATATGTGGTATATGTAGTACGGTCAAGATCAACGCCGTTATGAACAGGCTAAGTAAGATCTTACGTGAGTTTCAAATTGCAACCTTAGGTCAGGGAGAATATATCACACAGTACTTGAGTTCTTCCATAATTAGCGACCAAGTTCTCCATGCAACCTGACCGGACGAAATTTATTCCGTAAATACATCGTTATGCGGGATGCTGGAAACAACCTGGCACAATTCAGACTTCTGTATAAATATAAAAAAGAGATTAGAATTTGTCAGCTACTGGAAACGTTTATAAAGTGCGTGGGTCTGTCGTAACTAATTCTTGTATGTATACATTGGTATTTTACATGTAATGTATTAAACTGTTTTCTTTCCTCGGTCTGTGCAATACGGTAGTCAGTGAAACATTACATGTCAATAGATACACGATTCCGAGCTATTATGTATTGCTAATTTACGTAAGTTAGAGCAAATGTTGTTTTGAATTTTAATGTTTAATCTCGTGCAATTTTTGTGGAATAAACCTCAAATGATTCGACATCGTAAATACAAAAATTATATACATGATGTATGTTTGATGGAAAGAAACTGTTCTAGTTGACAGTTGTTAGTAAGTTTTGAAATATCGCAATTTAATGATTTAGAATAAAATATTGCATCATTAAATACTATCCATTAATATATTTATTCCGTGCGTGATTGTAATGTCTCAAAATATTTGATAGATCTGAATGACTGTTAAAACCATATCTGTGATTTTGTTATTGAATAACTTATATTTTTTATACTAACAGTACGTGATTTCTTTACGTAGTTATTAACATTTCAATTGGTACCAAATGGCATTTTCAATATTACAACAGCTTTCGTTGTGACGTAAAACAGAGGTTACATGAAATGACTTCCAGTTCAAAACAGAAGTTACATGGAAAGGCTTACATTCCAAAACAACAGTGACATGAAATTACTTCCAGGCCAAAACAGAGGCAATATGAAATGACTTCAGAGCCAAAAGAGAGAAAGACAGTTACAAGAAATGGCTTCCAGGTCAAAACAGAAGTTACATGGAAGGGCTTACATTCCAAAACAGCAGTGACATGAAATTACTTCCAGGCCAAAACAGAGGCAATATGAAATGACTTCAAAGCCAAAAGAGAGAAAGACAGTTACAAAAAATGGCTTCCAGGCTAAAACAGAAGTTACATGAAATGGCTTCCAGGCCAAACAGAGAAAGACAGTTACAAAAAATGGATTCCAGGCCAAAACAAAAGTTCCATGAATTGACTTACAGACAAAACAGAAGTTACATGAAATGATTTACAGGTTAAAAGAGAAGCTACATGAAATGACTTCCAGGCCAAAACATAAGTTACATGAAATGACTTCCAGGCCAAAATAGAAGTTGTATTCAATGACTTCCAGGCTAAAATAGAACTTACATTAAATAACTTACATGCCAAACAGAAGTAACATGAAATGACTTCCAGCCAAAAGGGAAATTAAATGAATTGACTTCCAGACATCAGGTAATCAGTTTACTTGAATTGCCAGTTCGATGAATCATTAGATTTGTTAGGGCTGAGCAATGTGTTGGCAATACTGCTCTTGGAGTGGATTCCTCTCACTACAGAGTAATGGTTTGATGTAACTCCATATATTTGTGATTGTTCGATAATAAGTCCATGAAAATGAACACCAGGGATATTTTTGATAATGTCAGTATGCGTGCGAATCTGCGCATTGGACTGAATTAACTCGCATGCAGTCATATTTTACAAGTAAATCAGGATGTATACATGGTGTTATTTTATCAAAAGTTTTTCAAACAGCTATATCGGAGTTGTAACTTAGTAGATTAGTGATATGGGTCTATACATACTTTACATTGGACACACCACGATTCTCAACAGCAGATTTTAGATTTTTGTTATGAACTGACATGCACAACTTTATATATGTTTGAAAAATTCCTTCTCCTAAACTATAATTAAATCATTGTATATCTCGCTCCCACCCCTTCCCACCCCCATTTCTGTAATTGAAAGCGTAAATTAAACATCGCAACACGCAATTAAGAATCGAAGGTGGGTGAGTGATATGGTATTTTAACTTAGCTTAAACATATCTCAGTTATGTTGCTAAGATGTCTGCAGCGTGGCAGTTTATAGTGATGTCTAGCACTGGGTCGTAATGCCGCAGACATGTAGCATCATGTCCCACCGAGTCAAATTATTCTGATATCAGTCTGACCATTCCTAACTATTATGAACAGCCAACTCAGCCTGAAAAAAAACTGGCTACTTATACATTTGCCTGGTTTAAAATATCCAAAAATATTCCTATGTATATGGTATAAAATTAACATTAAACCTATGCATCCACAAACTTTGAGCTGCTTCGGACGAACATGTAATATTGTTATTGTGATTTGGTTGACATTTTATTTATCTGTAATGGTGGTCCTCTCAGCTTGGAAAACTTTCAAGGGAAACTTCGCATAATCTCAGGAATAGCTATCTACTCTGATGTGGTCACTAGCTATGCAACCATCATTCACGTAGTCAACATCAATGCAGCTTTGAGCAAGCTGTAAACAATTGTATTTGAACATTAAATAGGAACCTTGAGTCGGTGATAATCTATTTTTCAATACATGAGTAATTCTAAAATTAGCGATGAGGCTGTTCTTGGTGCATCGTCATTGAAAATCGTATCCCGTATGCTCAGGCTTATGCTGAATGCTGAAAATTCGGCCTTAGGGTAAATTCGGCCTTCGGTATAAGTATAATAGAGATAGATTAATATATGTCAGAGACCGACAACCCCACCAAATATAGTGGGTCTGTTGATACTGAACAAATCAGTTGATGCCTCTTCTATTCATGATTGGTACTTTTCATATAAATTATGACTTTTTGTCCCCTCGATCAGAAAAAAGATGACAGTTGATATATTTCTTGGCAATAGGTAAACAGACTGAGCGACAAGATGACCTACGAAGTCTAAAGATTTTACAGATTTTTCAGATGCGCAATGCAATTCATAGATATTATATTTTTTATTTTTTATCTGTAATTTTATTTAATAAATATATTCAGATTTCTTTTTGTCTCTTTTTGGCATTCGTTTCGGTTTTTGTGCCTGAGGCCTGAGAAACAAACTGCTGTTCCCTTGCCAAAAATGTTTGGAAACAAATTGGTGTATTAAATGAATTTTACGAATAAAATTTAACATTACATTTTTAATGGTTAATTAACACAAGTCTACGCTATTCACATGTAACACGCATGTTTTGCATACCTTTGTTTCATGTTATATTTTACTTCGAAATCAAACAATTTAAGGCGTTAAACCTTTAAATGAATAATTATATATTTTACATTTAGGATAATCCTATTGAGTTCCAGTTTCCGCATTACCTCTGCTTTCCAGTTCATAACGACAATATGCGGGTTAAGCCGGGCTAGATCTCGGGTATTTATCTTAATCTTAACCTTAAAGTATTAATTGTGCCTTCTTTGAATTTCTCTTAATCGTTAGAATTAAATACTTGGGATCAATGTTAATGCATTATCTGGAATAAATGCTCAGTCATAAAGCAAACATACATCTATCTCTGTCTCTGTCTCTGTCTCTGTCTCTCTTTGTACGAGCTGAGGGATGCGTATATATATATATATATATATATATATATATATATATATATATATATATATATATATATATATATATATATATATATATATATATATATATATATATATATATATATATATATATATATAGATAGATAGATAGATGTAAAAGACACAAAATATCCATATGATATTTCATAGTTTCTAAACTTAAAGTTGTTTGAAGCAGATTGCCCGTCAAAGTAGTTCAGCACGCTCTTTCTTCATGCTAAAGCGGGTGGAGGGTTAGGCAAAATTATATTCCTGTTACCCCAAACTTTATTGGCTTTGCATACAACTAAGTCCCTGTTCGAAAAGTTTGCAAATTTGGCTACAATTCCTCTACAGGCAGTTATGTTATTAATTCTATAATATATTGCACTGGATCGGAAACGGTACGTGTTGTATACACATTCCCTTTTTAGTCCCAAATCTTTTCCAGAGCATATACGATCGAGTTGTTGTTTTTAAAAAACACAAACTTAGCTAGTTATATGTAAATCTAGACAATTGTTTCACTAACAGTCCCCTACCCGAATTTCAAAATTACGGGCACAGCATAGGAACAGATGACAAATAATCTATTTTCTTTAAAGTGAACTAACGGTAATAGAAATTTATACTGTTAAGAGCTAAGTACCATAATTTTGTGCATAAATATAAATGTATTTAAAGTGAACTATTAGAAACGAAGATGTACCATACTTTCATGCGTAACATATAAAGTATCTTAATAGTTTCGATTTCCGCTTGAACAGGACATGCATAATTATAAAGCTTTTTTCTTTCTTCTTTGACAGAGTTATATTTATAGCGAGATTCCTCTGTTGATCGACACCTTTTCATTATAGCAAGGAGTGTTTGGGAAATTCACCGTAGATTCATAACATTCAACGGTGTTTTCGACCTAAACTCGTTTCGATACAATCCCTCGCCTTTATTCCAGAGACGCAATTTGAAAAGTATTTCTCAGAAACTGCTCACCCTTTGTGCATACTGTTACGAACAAAACTCGACATTTCTAAAATATTAGGAAATTAATTTCTAATATCAGAAAATCAATTTCTTATAATGTACAATCAGTTTCTACATTTAAAAATATCTTTTTTTATCTTAAAAAACATTAAAAAATCTTTTTAATTAATATATTTTCATGGCAGAACATATGATTGACTCGTATCAAAAAATATAGTTTTATATTATAATATTCAACAGTTTGCTTTACAGTCCCCAGTTTGTCGCCGGTAAGGCTTATATATGCAAATTATGCAAATTAGATTTGGCTACTACTACTACTACTACTTCTACTACCAATACTACTACTACTACTAATAATAATAATAACAATACTCTTTATTTGTAACAGATGATACCTGTCCAAATTATATTCATTGATTAAAAAAGGAACTACAACATAAAAATTCTAGGATTAACAGACTGACGATCTAATAATTCCAAAAAGTACTTGTACCACAAATACTCTATATTAGAAAATTCAAAGCAGTTGACATTATTATATCAGTCTGACTATATTATTAGATTTTTTCTGTTAATGCAGAGCTGATATTTTGGACAAGTATATTCATTTGCGTTTCAACCCATATTTATGTGTCTCTTGCTGTAATACTTTCATTATTTTCACTTGTGGTGGTCAGAGAATCAGTTAGACCCAAGTGAATTATTGTTGGTTGATGAACAGATTTCATTCTGTTACCACACTTGAAGGTAGTTGGACATAAAAAATTGGTTGATCTAAAAGAAAGTAGTATATTGTTGCAGCAGAGTTATCTTGTATACATGTAAAACTTCTGATACCTTTGCCATCACAACATCTAAAATTTACAATCTTCATTCCAGATAGCTTTCATAATTTCAGCAAATTCTCACCATATTGATTTATCGCCTTTACGTCATTGTTTGCTCTTTCCACTAAATCAATATCCTCGAAATTGACAGTATTTGCATCAATGATCGTTTTACTATCATATACAATAAAATCAGGTTCTGTTGAGTTATATGCATTCAAATATCAACCAATATAAGCTACATTAAAAATTAGATTTCCCTGAACAGATTGTACACAAGGGGAGAATATCGACCAAACCATGTTTTGTTTTTCTTTACTCGGAATTGGAATTACATCTTATATCTTCTTTTCCATATACAGCACTACCATAAGGATAACGTTTCGCATCAAGCTCTTTATCTCTTTCACGTTTGTAAAGTATAAAACCACTTATGTCGATTGTATCATGGACTCAAGACTCGACCAGTCCAAAAATATCAAAATCACGCATACAATGTATGAAACCAATATAATTAATTTACCAAAGGAAGAAAAACGCTAGTTACCTTTTGTGATTCGAGACGTGATTTTCAATCTTCAGAAATGCACTTTAAAATATTGGATCTCATTGTGTAATGCTAGAAACTTTTCTAATATTATAGAATAATTGATCTTAAACCTTTCTCAAGGACAGATTTTGTAATTTATTGTAATTTCTTTAAGAACACATTTGCATTTTTTCTCCTAACGCATTGATTAATCACTTTATGTACTAAGCCACCATTCGCCATGAAAAAGTAAGTTAGGATATCGCTGTAGTATCTATAGAGTTATACATGTTACTAATTGTGCATTCCATTTTGACCTCAAAGTGGTAGAAGTATTAGCAGTTGTGGGATAAATGACAGCCCAGACAAATTACAATAAACATTCATTACTAAATAAAAGCAAATTCAAATGGTATAGATGTTAGACCTATGCTGTAAAACGTTAGAGAAAAACCTGTTAAGTATTTTAAACATATGGTAAATCTTTGTTACATAAACAGGATTCCCTCAGAAAGTCCATAATGATCATATTAAATTAGATTTATGATGTTTTTTAAGCGATCATTTCTTTCAAGTAATTTTTTTCGAATACTTAAACCTTTCCGCTTTACTCTTCTCTACACAATATGATCACCTGTCTGTACTCCAATATTTCTAGATCCATCATTTACCAGAACGCGAGATTGTAATAGATTCTAAAATGATGGTGACAACCTAGTTTTAGGTGACGCCTATCGTAATTACATTATCACTAAAATTAATCATATTTCAAATCCGACCTCTTTCGCATGATTCTATCGTCCCAACTTCGTTTCCACGTCGGAATCACCACTACCCATAGTCGCGTGGTTTGGTTGTATAATTAATCGGACTACCGAACTACTGTTAAGAGCTCCATTGGTTCTCCAACCTAATTACCTGTAATTTATGTGGATACACATGGTCGTTATCACGGTCATATTATCACTACAGAGGATAAAACCTTCTCCGTGTAAAACTGTTTACCTCATATATGTAGAAAAAAACCCAAAGTATTCTTAAAATGTCATCCGGATTGATTCCTAACGAACGGTAGAAATTTTTTTTTAACTGTTTAACAGTGAAAGTGATGCTTGAGCGATACAGTGAGAATGTCACATAGCGAACGTTTCTGGATTTACCTCCCCGTTTCCGATACAAATGAACACAGCCAACGAAGGCGTACCGGAAGAATATCAATTACCATGTAAATTCATTAAGCAACTAGGAATGGAAAAATTACCTGTATGGTGTTTGGAAATTTCCGAATTGACATCCGTGAGGAAATTTGGATAATCTTCTGCGACTACGGGAAATTCCACGTTTAGGTCAGATATGGTATAAAAGCAACATGTATTCTATACTTCCACAGACATTATTCACAAAGCAAATAAATTTGCGAAACTTCTTTTGTATATTGTACATTAATTTACATTCATTATTGTCATTAATTACAAGCATTTCAAAAATGAAATTCCATTTGGGTAAGTCTCTCTCTTTCTCTCTCTCTCAAAGACTTACAAAACTGGTACTAACAGCTGCCTCGCTAGGCGCTCAGCATGAAGAGGTTAGTGTTAGATATGGTCGACATGTTGTCATGGTAATGTGAATGTGGGACATCATGATACATGTATGCGGCATGATGACCCGGGGCTATACATCCCTATAAACTGTCACACTACCGTCATAGAGCGAAATGACTAAATAATTGTTAAAGCTACGTTAAAAATCCTAATCACAGACTCTCTCTCTCTCTCTTAATATATATATATATATATATATATATATATATATATATATATATATATATATATATATATATATATATATATATATCGGTCGGACTCAAGACGACACACATATCACTTGAAAAGATTGAAATTGTTTCGATTAATGTGTCTCTATTACATCCTGGATATCATTTTATAAATTGTGTTTTCAGTGGCTAAACATGTCAATCTTACTGACTAAAGTTGGAGACATTGGGTACATGTATATGTGCTGTGTAACTGTATGCAGGTCAGAGGTATATTGTCCACGTATACTGTCATCAACTCATTAAAGTATCAGTATCACTAGTCAAAACTCCTCCACTAGAACTCCCTCTGAGGCAAACACTAATCAGCACTAATTTATTGACTTTTCATATCTTGCGTAGTTGTCTCAGTATCGTTGAGAAATATACTCCTGCATTTCAAACTCTTTCCTTCCGTTATATAGAGATTTAAGTAAGCAAATCGAAAAAAAATATCATATTAGAAAAGCTCCATTATGTGGAAATATACCTAAATGTGCAAGATAAAATAGTGGAATTGTTGACAGGTAGATCAATAAAAGGGAACTACCTTTAAAATGAACAATGTTGTCATTGATAGATCTTTGAATGCTTACATCCCTTTTATCAATACTTATTAACCACAGATCTGTATTTTCACAATTAAAGGAGGATGACAAACGAAAAGAAATATTATAATCATTGCCGCTGTATTTTAACAGACAGTGTTTCCACTGGATAAAAAGAATAGTTATGATAAGAATGTCACGTTATTTCAGCCAGCTGTACATATGTAAGAGTTAGCACAATGTTTTTAAGTAACTGAACCCTTATTTGAGTCAATAAACTAAATTAGTTTTCAACACGCACACGGTCTACCTGTATTATATGTATAATTAAATGTGTCACTAACTTACCGTACTTACCTTTCTCCAGGTCCTGTATACAGCTTGATTTTCAGCAGTCTTCTGGTTACTTTAGAGCTGTTTCGGGCCTTTGGTGCCCCAGTTGGCGACATTAACAACTCCATCAAGACACCATGTGGGGGCCCTGTAACGATTACAACAGCAAACAAAACAACCAGCATCGAGACGATATCGAAGCTACATATACTCGTCAATGAAGCCAAATCTCTTGCAGGAACTTCAAAATTTGAGGTCAGCATAAATATCATTAATTGTTTAAAGCTACCGTTAGACGTTAGAACATTAAGCATTGTGTCATTGTATATTTTACTGTGAAGTAATCTCTACATTTATATATATATATTATTGCAAACTAAACTATTTAAAAATAACGTGCACACCGACCTACTACCCACAATTCTTTTCTAAATTCTTAAATGTTTATCAGCATGACACATACGTTGCATGAAAAACAGAATAAATTTTATTCCCAAGCACCCAAAATTCGTCAGATAAATACATGTATAAACAGTTAAGGACAATACAATCATATATACAACAGGAGTTTAATTATTAAGGTAGGAGCGACTAAATATAATTTGCGATGAAAGAAATGTTCACATGGTTATTTCCAATACATGTTTCATTTTTCTTTCCATGCATATTTGCAGATGACTCAGTCTATAGGTAGCTCTGATATGATCCTGTTTTTGGACAGCTTGAAGTTTTTTAATACTATCAATGCTGACGAAGTTAAATTCGGCCTTGACATTAAGAAAAGTGTAAGTATACATTTCATTGACAGATATAATTTAATGTATTTCTACAATTTTAGTTACATACGACATTGACCTGTTGACTGACATATGATCCCTTTTGTTACATGTAACTAATTCCATTCAGCCATTTTGGCAAATTCTTAATTTCTTGTTAACCTGATCTTGCGTTTAGACTAAAGTTCTTCCTAGACTGGTCATATTGTTTTATAACGTTCGCCATAGAAAATATGATTGAATGGATTTGTACTGAACAAAAGCGAAACGACAAATCCTGTATATATTGAATTTCTTTGCGATTTAATATGGTTTCTACAATACCAATCAACTAAAAAACTGTCAGATTTGTTATCCTTGGAACATACTTCGTATGTATCAAAAGAACTTACATAAGAATATGACTCCAAAGCGTGATTATTTGTTCAAATGAAAGATTTCATACAGAGAAAATCGCCGAGGCGGAAGCAAAGGTAAGATTAATGATGTTAATTGTTTCTTGGAGCATTTTTATTTATCTGTATTTTTAATATTTCAGCTCGGACAACTTTTCAAAAGCAACTTTGGAAATTTCTCCGAGCTAGTAATCTACACAGATTTAGCAGCTGGTGATGCAGCCGCCAATCATGTAGTCAACATCAAGGCCGTTTTAAACAAATTGTGGACTGTCTTGTGCGAGCTTCAAATCGGAACGTTGAGTCAGGGAGAAACTCTCACTCAGTACTTAAATACGTCCATAATTAGCAACGAAGTTCTCCTAGTTACCTCCCCAGAGAACATTTTATTCCGTAACTACATCATTATGCGGGATGTGGGAAAAAACCTGGAACAATTCAGCCTTCTGTATAAGTATATTAAAGATAGATTATAATTTATCTGCTACAAGTGATTTCACCACAGGATATGGGCCTGCCGCCACTCAGGATATCACATGCTACCTCGTTTGTTTGTGGAGTTCTCTTTTCCGTATAAAGTATTGAATTGTCCCATTCCTCTATCGGTGCAATAAGGAAATCGTTGATATCTTTCTTGACCATACAGATACAATTCTGAACAACACGATGATCTAATTGGAAACGCATCGTTACGAAACTGATAGTGAGACATACACCTTATTTGTAAATATAAAGTATTAAATTATTTCCATTTCTTGATTGGTGCAGTAAGGAGTCGTTGAAATATATATTGACAATACATGCGGAAGTTTTGAACTAACGATGATCTAATGAGCACGCATCGTAGGGAAACTGAAAATGGCGAACACAAATAAAATCCAGCCACTTAATATGCTTCATAAATATCGCCTTATTTGTAAACATGTATTTATGAATGTGCTCTTTTTCGTTTTCCTGATTTTTTTTTCTTCATATATTTATTCAACTCGTCTTTGAAACAACGAGCTTTGCAAATGTATACAGTTTCTTTATCTTGCCAAAATAGTCATGAATGCATTGTTTTGACCTCAAATTTAACATGGAATTTGACATGTTTGTGTATTTTGTTTTGATACAACAGTATTATACATGTAAATGTGAAAGTACAACGAGAAAGGCTGTTCGAGTTTTCATATAAATCTGACGCAGATTTTCATTACTCTCTGAACCAGATTCATTGTGTTAGGCTTTGCATGGAAAATTAATTGACGTGTAGCGGATGAAATGTTGTAATATTCTGCTTCAGAACTGTAAGTAATATTAACATGGTCTGACAATGTCATGAATGTGTGTTGTAGAATGAAAGTTTGTTATCCGTAAAATTGCATTCTCTAATTTATTTCTTCTATATGTGCCGTAAATGTCTCAGAGAATTTTATATATCTGAAAGTCTTTGAAATCAATGCCTGTGATAGCCATATTTATTGAATAAACTTTCCTTTTGGACTTCCAATTATTTCTTGGTGTTGTTGTCAACATAAGTATTATTATTATCATACCGAATATACTCCAAAGCTGTGTTTAGTCTTACACCGCCGTTTTACAGCCCATTTATGAAAGCACGTTGTTTGTTTTACAACAGTGTTTTTTTATATATGTGATGGTAGAGAAGATGCTCTTTTTCAAACTAATTGTGATGAAGTTTTTCATTTCTCCCCTAACCGAAATGGGAAGAGTGCAACATCTTTGTAAAAACATTAAACACTCATATATTTAGACTACTAAACACAAATAAAAGTGGGTGCATTTACAATTGCGTAACAAAACTTTTAAGATAAATACTCTCTTTGGGTTTGTTTTGTATAAAATTAATTACCTCATAAATACTTTTTGTTGGCATATTTATTTCAGATTCCTTCGCGTGTTTTATGTCTGACTGTATCTGGTGGGTAATGTTTTTAACAAATGAAATGTCACAATCTATTAGGATGATGGTTGTCGTAAACTGAAACATCTTTAACAGAACATTAGCACTTAACTCCTTATCTTTCTCGCTCTCATGTTCATATTCAACCCATCATCTTTATCCTCTAATATATTGCCACTAATAGACAAGTAATCTAAACTATTTGACCTAATCGCACGATTCGCTAGAGCTTTGTTAGGAAAATATTCAAGCAGTACGATGGTTAATAATGACAACCCAATTAGCCATTTATTGGAGCAATATTCTGTCCTTAGCCTATCATTGAAGACCTAAATGACAAAGCTGACGATTAGCTGCAGGAACTGCTGATCCTTCACTTTCTTTAGTTAGAGAAAGCTAATGCACGCCCATTATCTCAATATGTATAATGCTAAAGATCTACTATACTGAATATTTCTTAAAATGTTTCTCACACGTATGCACCATTAGTCCATTCCGAATAAACTGAAAGTGGAGCCCCAGGTAACCTTAATCGATATATGTAATGCTCTGAAGCAGTAATGCTATGCTCATTTTGCATTGAGTAACTCAATAAATTAAACACTGGTGATTTATATGCTAACATTTTGTTGTCATCAAAGTCATGTGATTACTATTGGAATAAAAACGGTCTGCATGCAAAACTTTTAATAACATCTCTTTAGGTAATTACAAGGATATTCTAAATAATACGATCAATACATATTCATACATATTCATTACAAACTTGCTCTAATACATCATACAATATTCCTAATTTATTTAATATTCTCTCTCTCACTCTCTCTCTCTCTCTGTCTCTGTTATCTCTCTCTCTCTCTCTCTCGGGCACAGACATACACATACACCACATGATGTCCTAATTCTCGTCTTGATTTCCGTATCTTGTATCCATCTAGGAATGATTTTAAATCACACCAAGGTTTTTCTTCAGTCAATTACAGTAAATAAAATTAAATCTAATATTACTCATATGAAAACTACGGTCTAGTTTGATATTAAATTACCAACACTGTCCAAAAATATATAACTTAATGATGTGCAGGTCATTAAAATATTGCCGAATTCCAATTATATGTGTCACATATAAAGGTGGAATAGGTAGTGGAAATGTTTTTTCACGTAGAAGATAAATCCGCTTCCAACAACGGAGGTAAGTCCCTCTTTATTTTAGAATACTGGTATTATTAAAGCGTTGAACGAAAAAATACGTTGCATTTAGAAAAAAAATCTTAAAATACTTCTAGGTAAGACATTAAACGGCAAAAATGATTTCAGGAAGACAAATAGAACGTATTTGACTTACTGGCATATATAAATATATATATATATATATATATATATATATATATATATATATATATATATATATATATATATATATATATATATATATATATATATATATATATATACCATGTACATTGTCCATATATTTATTTGTTCTTAATGGGTTTTTAAATGTTCTATTTTAGTAGGTATACCTTTTCCAATAAATAGAAAATATAATTATTCCTTTCGTGACTAGTGGTGATTGCCAATTGGCAATAAATATTCATTTGTTTTCGCAGCGCATCGCATTTAAGTAACCGATCCCTTGTAACAGTCAATATATCATACTTTTGTTCAAACAAACATACCGTCTACCTGTATTACCTGTTTAATGAAAGGTGTTACTGATATCACCTATGCTCCTATTTTCAGGTAATGCATAGAGTTAGGTTCTTAGCGGTCTTGTAACTACGCTGGAGATATGTAGTATCTAAACAACGATCCAGTCTGCGATCTTATTACACCATCACGATACCTTGCATAAGCCCCTTACGGAAGCAAGTACGTAAATAAGCAAAGGGACACTATCAAAAATACATATACTAGTCAATAAGGCACACTCCCTTTCAGGAACGTTAAAATTTCAGGTCGACATATTGTACATGCGTTGCATAAAACAAACCTCGCTCTCAGTAAATTGTATATTTCTTTGACATCTATGAAGTTACCCCCTCTTTCTCTCTCTCTCTCTCTCTCTCTCTCTCTCTCTCTCTCTCTCTCTCTCTCTCTCTCTCCGATTCCGGCGCAGACTTAACATTGCTATTGCGATCGTTGGTTGTCATTTCGAGATTTTGATATACTACCATCTTCAAGTTTAGGAAACTCCTATGAGAAACTTTGAATATTTCTCATCGAGAGATATACTGATTTGGCCGTAAGTGATGAAGTTGCCAATCATGGTGTCAAGGTCGTTTTGAACAAGTTTATGACTATCTTATGTGAGCTTCTAATCGGAAGTTTGAGTAATGTACTTAAATATTTCCATGATTAACAATCCAGTCCTCGTAAGTACCTTTCGATCCCATTATTTTTTGCCAAAGCTGCATCACCATGCGGGATGTTGAGAAAAAACCTACGACAATTCAGTCTTCTGTTTAAGTGTATAAGAAATAGATTATGGTTTATTTTCTATGGGCAACCTGACCAAAGAACATGGGCCTGTCTCCGTTTAATATATCAGGTGCTGCCTCTTTAATTCGTAGATTGATGTTTTTTTGTTAATTTTTCCTCATTTTATTAGTATATTCAGTTTGCTCCAGTCATGTAAGTGTTGACTTTAAATAATCGAATGCATACTATATTCCAATGGATTCCTGACGGACGCCGTATGCCGAAGCATACATTCAAGATAACATTAGCAATAATTATGTAACCTATCGGAAGTCTCGTAACCGATCACCGTGGATCCAGCGTTGCTGTCTTAAATAATATTTCGTCCAGTCGGCGTTTTATTTAGTTTTTTATATACTTTTCGTCGTCGTATTCACGAGAGCTATATTGAAGGCAATATTTGTCGCATTCAAAAATATGAATTTGTATGTTTCCGTTAGAGCAGAAAGGTGATTTGCAACTGCTGCACAATTCATTCTTTAAAGAGTTTGCCTGGATTGCAAGCTCCTCTGTTCAATGCAAATAAATGCGCTTTCACTATTACAAAATGTGCCTATTTTCATAGCAAATGTCGTCATAATGGCAAATGATGCTCTTTAGTTTCTGATGTCAGAAAATTGTTTGTATTTGAAATCCTCAGATAAAAATGTTCTAATAAAGTATTAATTTAACAAACGAAAAAAAACGGTTTATTATTTTTTCGGATAATCATTCTAAAATATTTTGGACGATAATTTATATTATTATATATTGTTTTTAATACATTATAACACTCTAATCCTATTAAGTTTTGAACATTGTGAGCATTGTGAATGTAGGTGTTAGTTAGAAATCATTTTCTGTGCACTAAAGAATAACTTTCCATACATTATTACTCATATTATACATCTGTCACTGCTAGATATTGTGTTACATAACAATGTCAACCTCGAAAATTTTGATCCTGGTCATAGCAATGAGAAAACTTAACTCAGTACTATTTTCTTTATGGCCGAATACGAATAAGGAACATTTACTGTACCGTTGAAGAAGGAAAGGTTCCACAGCTTCATGTATACAATATAAAATTTCTTCGCAGGTTGTTATTGCTATTAAACAAGACATATATTGTTATAACCACAAACGTTTTTCATCCACGTTTTTCACACGGTTTCTTATTTATGGAGACATTTCTTTCTGACTAAAGAGCTTTTAATTGTCGTAACTCTATGACGTTTTAACGATAGATTAACAATACACTTTGGTGGTTCAAAATAAAAAATCGGCACAAAACATTTGATAGTCTTTATTGCACAGGATGGCCATTTAGGGAACATACCGACTTCACCAAAATGAACCTGTTTTAATTTTATTTTAATATATATGATAGCAACATTATCAAATACGACACACAAAAATATTATATACACCTTGTACCAAAATGCCTACTGAGCTTATGACATTGGTTCTAAGAAGGCAATCAAGACCTGACGAGTCTGATTCATGTCTCCAAATTTTATAAATATTCACAATATACATTCTTATTGAATAAGAGCGTTGCATACTTTTTTTCATGCATTTTCTCCCATTATGTCTCCACGTTGCAATCACATTTGTAGCAATGAGTCAAATTAGAAGTACAACCAAGCAAGTGAGCATGTCCATGATAAGAAACAGTATCTTTGATGGTAATCAGATTCTTGACATTTTCAAATGAGTTCAAATGACACTAAATGTATCGTGTTATATTAGATTTTTTTACCTGTGTGAGTCAAACACTAGCCTAAGTACGATATGTCCTGTTTTAAAACCATATAGTTCAAAACTAACTCTAGAACCCTGCATCACTTATATACTTGCGCTCATTGCGTGCATAAAACCTGATCTGTTGATAATGTTGTATTAGAAGTGAACCTTTAACATTGTGTAAACTGCTCTCATATCCGTCGGTTTGGTTGCCACGTGCACTACGCTCACTATAAACTTTTTCTGATAATATTAATCGTATCACAAAATTCTCTGCAATGAAATTCATTGCTAGGAAACCAGCTAAAGAGTTCCCTCTGAAAATGCGGTAAGAGTCGATATATCTGAAATACATATCACTGACATTCCTTCTACAAATACGAAAATATATTTAAACAATATGTATATCATTTAATCAGCAATATAGCAAAATTATACTAATTTTAGTCTCTATTTTCAAGCCCAACCAAGAACACTTTTCATACTGACTTGAACAATATTACTGAATTATTTTTTCAACTCTCGGCACCTGAACAAAAGTGAGCATGATATAACTAAATTCTCTATTCACTGAATTTCCCATGTTCGTGCTAGATTACTTTGACGTGTTTCCAAACGCCTGTTTGCTAAGATACATGTCCGTGTTATTTGACTCCATTCACTCCAAAGGCACGAAGAACTTGATTCCAAATATATAGTGCTAATAGTTGTTTGGTTACAGATCTCATTGGCAGAATCCATACAATATGATCTCGATTAAAAGCACAATTCGAAATATACATTTATATATACACAAGAAAGAACAATCAAGAAAAACCATTCGAGAAATAAATAAATCATTCGAAAAATAAATTAAACGTTCAGAACTAAACGAAAAATGTCAAAAGGGAAACTTTGTAAATTCTTTATGAGGTTTTCAAACGAAAGATTACCGTAAAACATGATTAATCCTTAAAAGATTTTCTTCACAAAACAGATGCGTACGGTATTAAAGTAGATTCGATATTATTTATAAAACAATCATTTTGTCCAAATTAATCTGTTAAAAATACTTAACACTTATAGTTTTCACTTTACTCTTCACTGCATAATCAGCTCTCCCGTCTGTACCCAAATATGTGTAGGTCCTTTATACATCAGAATATGAAACTCAGATTCCATAATGAACTGACAAGCTAGTTCTTGTTAAGTCCTATCTTGATGTCGCAATCACTACAATTTATCATATCTAAAATTCAGTAGCTTTATCACGATTCTTTCATGTCACCTCTATTCGCCCATGGAAACGAACAGCACCCTTAATAGTGTCTTATATTTATACATTAAAAAACGGCTGTTAATGAAAATGACATGCTTATTTTAAATCTATTCTTTCAATGAACCAATTGAATATAATTGTATGCAAACATTTTCACGGTCATATGATTATTGCTTGGGTCAAAGGTAGATCATTTTAATACTTTTGATTGGCTTCATACCAGGAGCAAAAAACAGCTATTTTTATATTAAGTTCTCTGTATCGAGCTTGCTTTCGGATACATTATAAACGATTTATACCAACATGCCAGGAAAATATTATATTAAAGTTTTGAATCAAACAATGATAGTGCACTACCGTTAAAATATACTGTAATAAACTTCCTATTTTATTCCGGCCGTTTCCGTTAAATTGAACGCAGCCAATCAAGACGTACCGGAAAAATACTACATGTAAGTGAACAGGGCAACTCGACATGGAAAACATTGCCTACGTGGTAATGTATTTAAATATATCGGTATTTTTATCCTGCAATAAAGGGCGGATAATTTGCTGACACATCGGGAAATTGCAGATGTAGGTATTTTATGGTATAAAAGCAAGCTACAATCTATACTAACACAAGATACATTCGTAAAGCAAATAATTCCGAAAAAGTTCAGCTAAAATTAAAATAGTTTTCATCACTCCGTACATTTTCAACAATGAAACGCAATCTGGGTAAGTAGATATATAAAAATCTCTGTCTCTATCTCTCTCTCACTCTCTCTCACACACACACACACACACAAACGCACACACACACACACACACACATACAGACACACACATACCTACAAATCTCGGACATACAAACAAACATACATCGCATAAAAAACTTAAGTATATTTCCATTTTTCTTTCTTAAATCCGGGGATTATTCTCATCATGTTTAGCATTTTTGGTTGCTACACGTATCTTTCTTACTGACTAAAGTTGTTGAGATCTGGTACATGTATATCTTCAGTGTAGCGGTGTATTGTCAAGGTAAACTTTGAAAAGTCATTAAAGTAATAGTATCATCAGTAGAAACACATCTACTACAAACGCCTCTGAGGAAAATAATGATCCGCATTGACATTTCTTTTCTTGCTTGTTTGTCTCTTTGTATCTGAGAAATCTATTCCACCTTCAACAGAGGGATGATTCCGCTCCGTCTGAAACTTTTCCTCCATTTATTGAGATGTCTAAATCGGAAAGTCGAAAATAATATAATATTATAAAACGTCCATTATGTGAAAATATGTCTACATTTACACGATAAAATGGATGAAATTGTACCAAATAGTGCAATGAAAAGAACCTACCTTTAACGACAACAATGTTACCGATATCACTTGAAAATTTAATTGACATCTCTTTGAAAATTTCAATCATTGTTCTCTCAGTATCTATTACGCACAAATTCATTTTTTTGTTACAGAAGCATCCCCAAAAGAAATAAATACTGTACTGATTACCTTTATATTTCAACTGAGAGTGTTTCCAAAAAAATAAATCTTGACGTTAAGAATCACAGGTGATTGTAACTGGCTCTACACATGTACCTGTTAGCATTGCGTATATAATATAAGTAAGTGAACCCTTAGTTGAGTCAATAAAATAAATTAGTGTTTAACACCACCCGTTTTACCTGTATTACATACATAATTAAATACAATAATCTTACCTCATTTACTTATATCCAGGTCCTGTATACAGCTTGATTCTCAGCTGTCTTTTGGTTACTCTAGAGCCGTTTCGGGCCTTTGGTGCCCCAGTTGGCGATATTAACAACTCCATCAAGACACCATGCGGGGGTCCTGTAACGATTACTATAGAAAACAAGAAAACCAGCAACGAGACGATATCGCAGCTACTTACTTTCGTCAACGAAGCCAAATCTCTCGCTGGAACTTCAAAATTGGAGGTCAGCATACATGGCATTAATTGTTTCATATCCAGATTGGATACTAGCATATTGCGAAATGTATATTTTACTAGATTCAGAAAAGTACCGTTTCTCCCTCCCACCCTCACTCTCTCTCTTTCTCTCTCTCTCTCTCTGATAATTTATTAATTTCACATGCAAGGACCCAATATAACTTCATAATTGCCAAGTATGTATAAATGTAATTGTCTATTGTTGCAAAATTAAAATATTTTACAATAAGGCGTGCCTACTTATCCACTATTTTCGAATCCTTTTAAATTCGTCAATGTTTTTCAGCATTACCCATAAGTGTCATGGAAAATGCAATACATTGTATCGAATATTCCCTTCCCCAAAAAAACTCGTCCAATAAATAAATATATTAAAAGTCGAGAAAGAACAACCTAATCATATTACAGCAGTTTAACTATTAAGGTAGGAGCTATCAAATATATTTTGAGATAAAAGAAAGGTTGACAAGGTTATTTCCAATGCTTTAATTTTTCTTTCCTTACACATTTGCAGATGACTCAGGCTATAGGCAGCTCAGATATGATCATGTTTTTGGACAGCCTGAAGTTTTTTAATACTATCAATGCTGAAGAAATTAAAGTCGGCCTTGACATTAAGAAAAGTGTAAGTACCCATTTCAATGACAGATATAATATAGTGTATCTTTACATCTTTATTTATAGATGACAGTGATGTGAGGGTTGACATAAGATACATATTCTCACGTGATTATTATTAGTTCAGCTATATGAGAACTGCAACACATCTAGTGAGCTGATTTTCTGTTACGATTGAAGTACACCTCAATAAAATTATGAATAGGTAATGACATTGAAACATGAGAGTGAATGAAAATTTCATATATATATACATACAGTAAAAAAAGCATGGCATTCCAAGTGTTGCTGAAAAGCAAATTGATATACCAAATATATAAATATTCTTTCAACAGCAGGCCTATAGCTTAATGACCAATTTCAAGTCATTCATTAATCATCAATGACATATGAAAATAACGATAAAAAGTATTAATAGTTTGAATTTTTTAAATCATATGAAAGTGGTACACAATTTCGTCGGAATCCATTCTTTTTTCCATTCTGATCTCGTGCGAAAATGCTAAAATGAACACAGATCTGGAGGGAGAGAAAAAACATTGCGCTAGACGAAAATATTAAAACTGAATTGAAGCAAGTAATCTAAAGTAATCTGCTCGTCTTAACAGTATGTTTACGCTTTCCTTGGGATCTAACTACAGTGTTCATAATACTAACTATACATAGTCGCAATAGCCAGTCGCACTAGGCCAATATGTTAAATTTGTCGGCTACGAGGCACACATACTGTATTGTGTTTTAATCCTTTGTTGTTGTTGCTTAAACCTATGATTATGTTCTAAAAATCGAGTATTACTTATTAAAAATAAAAATGTCCTGATGGTCGCCGCCCCAACCTCTCTCTCTCTCTCTTTCTCTCTCTCTCTCTCTCTCTCTCTCTCTCTCTCGTTGTATAAGTACTTTTTTAAAAGGAAACTCGGGCAAGCCTCGTTTCCATTTAATGAAAAATATAAGAGTGTATACATCTCGTCTTATATATTTGATACGGCGAACATTATATATATATATATATATATATATATATATATACATATATATATATATATATATATATATAAAACCACACTAAAATAAAAATCCATTTACTAAGTATCTACTAGTGTCACATTTGGCTTGGATAGAACATACCAGCTTATATTATTATAACTTACATAATGGAGTATGAATCCAAATAATAAGAGCTATTATTTCAAAAGATAAACGAAGTTAGTGATTGATATAGGACAAAACTATTCCTTGGAGGCAAACGTAATAGTGTTGCTATTATTTTATTCAGTAATCTTTTCTTTTCTTTCAGCTTGGCAATCTTTTCAAAAGCAACTTCAGAAATTTCTCAGAACTTGCCATCTACACCAATGTGGCCGCTACTGATGCAGCCGCCAGTCATGTTGTCAACATCATGGCCGTTTTGAATAAGTTGTGGACCATTTTATGTGAGCTTCAAATCGGAACGTTGAGCCAGGGAGAATCTATTACTCAACACATGAATACTTCCATAATTAGCGACCAAGTTTTGCTAGTTACCTCAACTGAGGAAATTTTATTCCGTAACTACATAATTATGCGGGATGTTGAGAAAAACCTAGGACAATTCAGCCTTCTGTATAAGTATATTAAAGATAGATTATAATTTATCTGCTACTGGCAATTTGATGAAAGAGCATGGAAATGCTGCAACTTAGTATATCACCTGCTACCTCATTTATCCATGGGCTGCTATTTTTCAAATCAAGTATTAAATTATTTCCATTCTGAGACATGTGCACCAAGATGATCGTTGACAAACAGCTTTACAATGCAAGAACACTTTCTGAATGGCATGATGATCAAATAGGTAAACATCATTATAAAATAGACCATCGAGCATACAATGAAATATTGCCACCTAATGTACTTTTTTATATATCGCTTTAAAAAAAATCATTTCTTATGAATGTCTTTTTCTTTTTCCTTTCACCGCGTATGTCTTCATTATATCATTTAAATAGTATATGAAAAAAGTATGCATTGCACGTGTATGCAATTACTACTGCAGTGGCCATTCAGTGTTAACTTAATTGTTCACATTATTGTTACGTTGCCTTAAGACAGTGATCTATTTAAATTTTCTTACAGCAGTATTTTGCAGATGCATGTGAATGTTCTAAGAGAAAGGTTGTAATAATTTTCTTCTACTTATGATGCTGTTTTTAATTATTCACGGAGTTCTGAACATTGTCAATGTATTATAGTTTAAAGTTGGACTGATGAAACTATGGATTGTTTTCCATCGAATTTCTAAATAGCATTCAATTATTTTCAAAATGTCATGAATATATGTAGCAGAATGAAAGATTATTACACATCATATTGCATTCTATAATTTTTTATCATATGTGTGCAATAAATATCTGAAAGAATGTGATACATCTGAAACACTGTAAAAAGCATGTCTGTGATATTCGTTTTTGTTGAATAAATTACGTTTTTGCAATTAATATTTAAATTTTTCAATTATTATTACTATTATTATTATTATTATTATTATTATTATTATTATTATTGTTGTTGGTATTATTATTATTATTATTATTATTATTATTATTATTATTATTATTATTATTAATGGGAAGCCGGCAAATACTTAGATGAATCTAACACCGACTTAGTGACCAATTGATAAAGGTGTGCTCTCTTCTTGCATCAAAACGAAATTAGCATTGATATATATATATATATATATATATATATATATATATATATATATATATATATATATATAGAGAGAGAGAGAGAGAGAGAGAGAGAGAGAGAGAGAGAGAGATATATATATATAGATATATATATAGATAGATAGATAGATACATGCGAATGTATGAAAGATGTATGAATTATCACGTACATTGTGATGCAGCGTTTCCGCACACGATCAACGATATATACTGTAGAGGAAGGAACCGGGAAATCCGCAGCAGACCCGCCGATCGACGGGAAGCTACTGCCAAGCTTTTTCATATATCCACATAGGCGGAATGCGGTTAGATGGGAGTGGTCGGTAAAGCTGACCACTTTAAACTATGAATCAATCGAAAAAGACTAAGCAACGAAATCACCATTTTCTTCGAAATATCTTCCTGATTTAGGTTACCTTTTCGGTGGGTGGGTGAGGATAGTGGTCTGAGGTCAGTTAATGAAGATATCCATCTTATATTAAAGATGACTTTATCTCATCACCGCTATGACAGATTGATTCTTTACTCTTAAGCTAATCAAAGAGCTTTTTCGGAAAATATCGTTCTGGCGTTATAACAGAACATTATATATTGCAATAATCTAGGTTTATGAAGTAATCAAGTAGCCAGTCTGGTGAAATGAGACTAAGATATATCAAACGGCATGTTCATGCATCTTTAGTCACCTTCAAGCCGCTGATGCCTAAAATAAGTTTTAATCATTGACATGATTATCAATCAGTGTCATAATCTGAGCATTTACAAGTATTAAGATTCAAAGCATATTTATTAACAATCAGATAAAAACTCATCAAAGCTTACATTTTAGCATCTGAAGGCGCATCTTTAGCGGACCTTTGCTTGTTGTGACCAACACTTTGCACGGACGATGTAATTGGCCCAACTTTCTGCTTACTGATCTTGATTCTGTAATTCATGTCACACAAGAATAATAAGTGTACTCCATTCAGCAATTAAAATATAAATATCGACACTATAAGATCATTGTATTTCCCAAATCGTTGGTTCCATCCGGTATGAACCCACAATCTCTTATCTAACCTTTCATCTACAAAGAAAGTAATGGTAGATCAAATGGTGTAACCGTATACGCACTGAGTCCAAAATACAGGTACGCATTGAAATTTCCTAAAATGTGAATCACACATATGTACCATTAATTCGGTGACAGTAAATTGAAAGTGTTAGTGGTGATAATGATCAGTTTCATTCCACTGCATGCATCACAACCAGAAAGAATATCATATCATACTAACACATATCGGACTGTAACGGTATCATATACCATAGTGAAGTTTAGCACTGACAGTAGATCGCATCATAAGCATGACAGCTAGTATTGTAAAATCGAACGTGTTAATAAAAGTGCTTAAGTGTATAAATATGCATGATATGCTGATCATGTGTAAGCATGTTGAAGTGTAGCTGACTTATATTGGCATGCACAAGATCAATATGTAAGATGATTAGTTGTTTGCTAAGGTATAAATATCCGTGTTAGAGAAAACGTACAAGACGTTTTCATTCATACGATGCTTTCGGATGTGAAATACATGCTTACGCCAATTTTTCAATTAAATGATTATGCTTCATCTCGAAGAGACTTTATTTAAAGAAACTGATATTGAACACATAATCTATCCGTTAATATATCGTGGCATTGTGCTGTGTAGAAAAATAATATATGCGTACATATAGTATCTACGTACACATATATTGAGTTAAGTTGTTTCAAAAGCATTGTCTGCACAATACTGACTATATGGTTTTTTGTGGTTTATTTTTTTTTTGTAAACGATGTGACTATTGTTGATAGTATCATACAGAGTTTGACCGAACTGATAATTGTTCGATGTGCTTTTTGCTCCTCGACATGTTTTATATCATGATAATGTCCTTTCTTCCTAGCTTGGACTAAACCAGAAAGACAGATATGTTTTGTTAACTGGAACACTGAGATTAAATAGATTTCAATATGAATTGCGCAGTTTTCCTTCTTTCTGTTCTTCGCTAAGCTTGTGCTTCATTTTTGTAATATTTGAATGTGAATTTAGAGGAAAATTAGCACCTACGCAATGAAATGTAATATGTTTTCAATTCAGATACGACCAGTATTTAAAATCAAAATTATCTCAATTTGCATGTAACTATAACGTTATTTGATACTAACAATATCAACTCTTGAGTCTCGCCACTTGTGCTAGTTAGGCGTATAAATTGAGTTCACAAATCGATTATGAAAGTGTTGACTTCTGATGTTGCCTATTGTGTGAACGAATATATTTTGTTAATCGTGGTGGATCAGTATGAAATACCAAGCAGTGATGTTCATTCTACAATTCCGAGTAATATTTTTTTAAAAAAAATGTGTATCTTTTAAGCGTTAACAACAACAAAATAATGCAAATATTAGACCAGGTTTCATAATGAGATTAAAATATAACTAAATTCATTTCTCCACAGGCCCTCAACTACTGAACAAAGGTAAGCAGGATATAGCTACATTCCCTATTTACTAAATTTTGCATGTACATGCGATGTTGCTTTGACGTGTTTCCAAACACTTTCCTGATAAAATAGATGTACATGCGAGGTTACTTTGATGTGTTTCCAGACGCCTGCCTGATAAAATACATGTACATGCTATTTGACTCAATTCACAATTCACCACGTTTATGACGTTTATGCAAAGGTACGACCAACTTCACTCCAAATATATAGTATTAATTGCTGTATGGTTAACAATCTCATTGGCAAAACACTTACAATATTATTTCGATTAAATGTACAATTCTAAAAATACAATTATATTTTTGCAAGAAAGAATAAACAAGATAAATCATTCAAGAAAAAAAATCATTTGGAAAAAATGAAACAATCAGTACTAAATGAAAATCTCAAAAGGGAAGATTGTAAAAAAAAATTATACGGTTTTAAAACGAAAGATTACCGGAAAACAAGTTTAATCCTAGAACAATAATCTTGGTTTCTTTTTGTGTATTTTTGGTTCGAATACAAATATTGCGAATTATCTTAGAAAAGAAATCCGTAACGACTGAAACATGTGAATGCATTTCAAAGTCATTTCACTTTACTATTCTGGAATTTGGTGACATATTAGGAATATTCTCGACATGTGTTGAATATGATCTTCCATTGGTTCTCACTTCAAAATTAATTGTATAAACCTCATCGAATTACCTCAATCTTTTTATCACCATGGCTTGCAATGTAATATAAATTATTCGACGAGTTACACTAATTTAATCTGAATTGAAAACCCATATGAGACTCTTTATTTATGAATATATGGTTTCATAATGTTCTGTGTCATCTCGTTTAATAAATGTGTACTACAGATTTGAAAGACTCATTTTATCAGATATCTACAACGCACTTGTCTCATCTTGTTTATGAGACTTGTTATATATGGACATAAATGATTGCTGAATTATGAGGAAAGTTCAACATTTTGTTTCTGTTTTTATAAGCAAAGATTGTGTTGAATGCAAACAAAGTTTCACCTAGAACAATAATCTTAGTTTTCTTTGATCGATGTTATGACTTGTTTAATTTACTGTGACGTCAACAATGTGACACCACTTGTTATATATGTTGTATCGTAGAGCTTTTAGCTCTGAAAGGGATTTAATGCAAGATGCTCTTTTGTGACTTTTCTTTTATGAAATGATTAAAAACATAAAAAATAGCTTAAGCAGTTTTTAAATTCGTAGTAACAGTCCTTAGAAATAAGTTCATCAACAATACGGAAAGGAATAAAATACGTTGAGAAACCATTCGTAAATTTCGAACTATATATATATATATACATTTTGTTATCTAACTATATATATATATATACATTTCAATGTGTTTTACACAAGATAAGATGGTGAAAGTTCGACGAATCCTTTATCTCCTTTAAACTTTATCATGGCACAAGGTCTTCTATCTTGCATGTCAAGGTTTCATTTTACTTGTACTACAGATTTTCGCACTTCGATGTTTATTCCTTGTCTCGGACAGCATCCATATGTTACAATATATGCGGTAGAAACGGCATGAATTCGATATTGTTTTCGCCACAAAATACCTTTCAGACTACTCCGAGCTTCAGCGTTTGTTCAAATTTGTGATAGTCATGCTACATCATGTGCGGACCATTCTATGGAACTACAAGACACAGCAGTGCGCCATGCCGTATGACACCGTATTATATGCTCTAGGCAGGGCTGATAGTACGATTGTTCTTTCTAAGCTACAATTTGATTGATTTTGGGTATGAGAAAAACAATTTTTCCTGCTTGATAAATACTTTGACGAAATATGCAAATATGACCAAGAGAGATAAAACACACGGTACATCGGTATCTCACTGTAAATTACGTTCGCAATATAGTGGCTACACGATATTGTTCAATGAGTCATTTATACAATTTCGTTATCTATTATTTTTAAGCGAAAGTATTCTTTTCGCGTATAATGAATGCTATCCTATTTTTAATCTGTCTAATAGTATGCAACGTTTAAATCATCTGTCTATCATACTTGCATGTATCAATTATACATCAAAAGCAGTTTTACATTACTGATGTCGCAAAAGGGAGCTATTCACCTAAAAGTATCGTTGATAAACGGACTGATAGTTGTGTCATTTATGTTTATTTATGTTCCCGCGTTGGCGTGTCTTTTGTTATCTAACTATAACATTAAAACTGCTATGTGTCGTAATACTTCATACCGGAACGTAAATAAATAAACCGTGAGTCGTAACTTTATACCAAGTATGTGAACAATTTTAATTCATAAGGTACCTTGTACAAAGTCAATTCTTAAATTTTGTTTTGCTTTTATCAGATACGTGAGATGATTGGATACTGAATAGATATGCAGGAAAATATCTTTGTGTTGATCATTTAGTATCATATAGTGTTCTCTTTTCGTTTATGTTTGTGCAAGAGCCGATTGTTTGGTATAACGTAGGCAATGTATATTATCTGTTTTATTATCGTCATCCTTAAAAGTGCATCGTTTCTTGTTGATTCAATTGTTATTTGATTTATCAGGTATCCATTGATGAGATATCACACAGAATGTTACATTCCAAAACATCGACCAGGTTGTGTAAATTCTTTGTCAAGTTTATCAGAAGCATTCAAAGCATGGTATGATATATGAGGACTTACCAATAGTTAATCACTTCTATCATTTCAATTGAATTAAACAGTTGATAAAAATTTATGGGACCTTGTTATTTGCTGGTATAAAACATAACGAAAGAATATTTCTTTTTGTGCATTTTTGGTTCGAAGACAAATATTGCGAATCGTCTTACACAAGAAATCCGTAACGACTGAAACATCCGAATGCATTTCAAAGTCATTTCACTTTACTATTCTGCCTCAGTCTTTTCCTCACCATGGATTGCAATGTAGTAGAAGTTATTATAAATCGTAGTTTTTGTGTTGATTAGGGTTGTTAGCAGGAGTTCTTTTTATTTGCTTCAACTGGGCAGTTTTCAAGTAGAAACAGGACAATGATTCGTACTTGATAAATACTTTGTAGAATTACACATAAATGATCCAGAGAGCCAAAACATATTACGAATCCGTATCGCATTCCATCATATGTATAAAATGCACAGCTGAAGGTGTTAATGATATTTTATGTAGTTTTTATTGTTTTACGAGAAGGTTGCTTTCTTGCGTAAAATGAAGTATATTTACTTCTTGAGCCGTTTAATTTCATGCGAAATTAAAATCTTCAGTCATTCATACTTGCATGTTTCAATTATACATCCAAATATAATGTTACAACGCCGATGTATATGGAAATTACCTATTCACTTAATATAACCATTATCAAGTAAACGGAATGATACTTGTTCCACAGCAGTTTCTCTTTCCTGCGTAGATTTTTTCTTGGCGTACCATTTAAAATCTACCTTAAAACGGCTAGGTTTCGTATTACTTCACGTAGCAAAAAAAAGCTAACGAGGATCTGAATAAACTCATACAAACTCTGTTTCTCTAACTTGTGTTTGACATGTTATATGAATGGAGTAATATACCCATAACTGGGACAAAATTAAAGCTGTAAGGTTATGTTGTTCATTAAATACCACAATCTATTGACATCCGTTCCGTAGATAATGATTCAATGTTTAATTTATAAATTTATGCTACAATGAGAAAAGATTTCAAACAATAATCCAACAACTTCTGTAAGCTTGATAGATGTTTTAGCAATAATGACTTACATAACTCTAGGGAAAAAAATGATATAAATGTCCGAGTAAGCATTGACAAAGTACATCACCTTTTAAAATATTATTAGTATGGATTTCACCGGCTTGAAACAGACCACTACTGAATGAAGCTGAATTTTGTGCTTTTACTAATTTATTTTTTCTCTCTATACTTTAATCTCTCTCTCTCTCTCTCTCTCTCTCTCTCTCTCTCTCTCTCTCTCTCTCTCTCTCTCTCTATTAGCACTAGGTTAGGTCTCCGATGTAGATTATAGAATAGCTTTGATTTACAGTTTCAATCAAATTCGGTCCCTGGCTTGACCGAAATCAACTTTCATGTTGATTTGACTCTGCCCGGAACCAATTTTATTTTCTTGTGCTCCTCTCTTTTCCCCAAATTGAATGCGAGTCTTCCTACGGCTATTTGCTATTCTTGGTGACTAAATATCTGTGATATAATCCCTCCCGATGGCTCCGAAGGTACGTCACATGTTCTGTGAATTAAATCCTATTTCCACAGGTATACTCTATGCAATATAGTTTTTGCAACTTATTTCTAAGCTATGCACGATCTAACAGTTAGCTGAACCTAATATAGATATATTTAATATAACACGTGTAAGCTGGCTAAGGGATTTCATTGTTTCATTTTCTGGCTTTGAAATTGGTCAATGTTTCATCACCCTTTCTGTAAGATTCAAGGACTCATGGTAAATTTCAATACGACACAATGCGCTGTACAGATGGAATAGAGTAAGCCTCAAGCCTTAATTGCCACGAATGTAGACCTTCTGGAATAACATGACTTGTTGTTGAAGGAAAATATGATATCTTCTGTCATTTGTGTATATTCTTCCATCACTCATTTCCGTTTAAAGAAAAATCTTTTTACAGCATATGTGATTCAGATCTTTTAAGACAGAAATGTTACTTTTCACATTTCGTGTTTGAAGGAATAGATGCAATCTTTATGAAACATGATTCCTATAATAATAATAAATACAAAAAAGTTCATTTTTACAATGCATATCCGAGTAATGCAAGAAATTCCCGCACTATATGATAGCTATTACATTCAATACAGATGAATGAGGTATTATTCGCTAACTCAAAGAAAATTCAAGTATGAATTTAAAGCAAATAAATACATTCAACAAATAATTATAAATTTACGTCAATGAATACATTGTATGCAAGAGAGACTAACCATAAGCCTTGTAGATACATCATCTTGCTATGCATTTGACTCTCTCCCTTCTCTCTTCAAGTCATCAACTTTCCGAGAAAGGTCCATCCAACAGTCTAATGGTAAATACATGTCATTTCCAGGATCTAAATTCCGGCTCGACACATAAACTTAGAGTGATAAATTTCGAGAGGTATGTTATTAAAACTTAGATTTTGTCCGAGAAAGCACTCTACCACACCCTGTTTACATTAGCCAGTTAAGGAAAATTTTCTCCAACATCCAACACTTTTTAGCGCTTCCATTGAAGTCATAATATTTCACTTTAGTCCGCTTTAATTAATAGCTATTATAGAAAATATCAATGTGAGACACTTATTTCAAATTGCCCAAGATTTTTTAAAAATTTATCCCTGGCTTATCTCAACCATGTCATCTCCTACCCGTAACCATACATTGACATAGTCTGACCATTATCCCGGCTGGTCCTAATTAAAATTAAATCATGCTCCAAATATCCCATCCTTTGCAGCAGACATTTGTACCGAGCCTAGACAAAATGTCAAACCTAATAGTTACACTCTGTAATATGAAAATATCTTCATAATTTTTCACAATATCAACCTCACACTCACAATATTAATAACATATTTAAATATTCAGCAGAAACTACACTGTATTGAATATGCAAATAAGGATATAATCAGCAATGTTTACTCTCATAAATAAAATGCCCATAACAATCAACATGAATAAACTCCTGATGTATCATCATGAAACCTGATGAACTTTAAAACAATATCAAAGATGGAGTTTCCTCGCAAAACGGTATGCGGATCTTGTGTTATTATATACATATGTTTTATTAGATACATATGATCGTATATTGGTAATGTGAGTGCATATACACTCATGTACATTGCTTTACATTTAATGAGGTCATTTTGGGTCCAGACAAGGTCAGATCCCATTGAGATAATCGGGTGTTTGATACCATGAATACAGATCCGACTGAGATAATCGGGGTTTTGATATCATTAATACACAAAATACATCAAAACCATAAAATAGTTTTATTTTCCCGTTGTTAGTGAGATGAAGAACCACCATTACAATACAAAGATTGCCAGTTTTAGTGCAGTAGTATATATTTTGTGATGTATTTGAATTTGGCGTGAACACTACTAATCTGCAATTATGAGTACAAGATATATAATGATACAAAATAATAATATTATATATATATATATATATATATATATATATATATATATATATATATATAATTTATTAATTTAAAGAAAATGAAGATCTTCATAGTTTTGATCTCTCTGTCTGTCTGTCTGTGTGTGTGCGTGTGTGTGTGTGTGTGTGTGTGTTTGGGTGGCTGGGTCTATATTTATATGATATAGGTGATTCAGCACATGAAATAGCTGTTTCAATTCAGCCCCAAAAATTGTAATCTTGAACATAAATATACATTTTTTGGCGTACTACTGTGTTTTTGGTGATGACACCTAAAGACAAAGATGTGTAAAGCATTCTCTGGATGTTTTCTATACCGTTTTACACTGTTGACAAATTCTGTATTTATCACAATTGATGGACGTTCTTGACAGTCAACACCCTTACACAAATTCCACTCAGTTGTACAATAAATACTAGAGCACATACTAAAATTATAATATGCGGCATTGAAAGATAGGTTAAATGGACATATAAGTTAAGGGGACAATCTACCATCACATTACATAAATAAGGGGATGAAACAGCAACAATAAATAATCTAAAGAAATATAGCAAAAGTGATAACTGTACTTTACAAATGTTAATTCGGCTGATAAAACAACAAAATTAGGGAAACGATTTGAATGTTAATTTTCTAGTGATATGAAATGACAGAAAACAGAGATAAAAAAATACAGATTCATGGTGGAAAAGAGATTCACGTCAGGAAAGGTAAGGAGTAATGAAGATGGAAAACATTTCAACTGACATGGACAAAAATCACCTGCGGTGGTACATTTAAATTAAACAATAAAGACAAGAAGTTTAAAGGTCTTGCCATCGCGACTGACTTCGATCTTGGACACGCCAAAGTGTTGAAAGTAGAAAGGATTTTTAGTGATAGCTCCGTTGAAGGCTTCATTCTCGACCATACCAACGATCAAACGTTTGGGTAACTGTCTTTGGAACAGATGATCTTCGATCATGGAGCTTTGCCCCTTGGGAATAGTGAAGGTTTTCACTTCCACGCGTCGTATCGGATACTTTGCGGTCGTTCTGCTCAACGTCTGACTGATGTCGTTTCCCACTTTAGGTAACACTTCCACGCGGCGTACGTAGAGTCTGGCTTCTTGGATTTTGGTTTTGTAATCGTCAGCATCAGCCATTAAATGGAAAGCGGTACTGCTACGATTCAGTCTCAGGCGGACATCCACTCCATTCAGCAAATATTTCTCTTCCAACCACATGTCCAAATGCAAACGATCCATCAGTTCTAAACTCTGTCCGTCTTTGATTTTGTCTCTTCGTTCTACAAATCCCTAATTGTATTTTTTATTTTTATCAGTTGTAGTAGTTTCCAATTCTTCAAACTCGTTAGCTTCGTCAGCTTCCCATACCACACAGGCATTGAGATGAGTGTTCTTGGCGTCTATTCCGTACGTCAAGAGATTTTCCAGGTAGGCACGATAAGGGTAAGTATCCATGCTGCTACCGACTAGTTTGTTATTCAAGTACAAGTCCACTCCACTGAACAAGGAATGCATGAAATTGTTGACGGGAACTACTGCTTCAGTGTCTATAGGACCTCCTGTCTTATCTAGAACTTTGACTTTCAAGTACAAGTAACTGCTATTCAGATCGATGTAATCTTTGGGCTGTCCTTTGATTTCGAACTCGATGGGAGCGGAATCTGTCAATGAGGAGACGGGATGAAATTCCACCCACTGGGATTCTTGCATCGTCATCATGGTGGGTGGAATGGCAAACAGATCCAGTTCCGACTTGGAACAGGCGCAAGACTCTCGGTGCATCATTTTTTTCTGTTTCTCAATAATCGAAAACGTCTAAGTCTCGAACGGTTCTTCTTTTCTTTGTCTTTCTAGTTTTAGACGTGTGAAGTCTGGTGAAAGGGTGTTTTCCTCGTCGTCTCTTTCTGCCTTGTCCTTGCTGAATGCCTGACTCGGTAGTGTGCAGGGCATTTATAGGTGTTTCTCGTCGGCCCAAAAGGTCTTTGCCCGTTTGCAGCAAGACATTTTTGCCTGCCCTTATGAAGGCTTCTTTAGGGTTTTGTTTGTCGATGATGACATTTTGGAGAAATTCTTTGCCTTGAGTCAGTACCGCATCTTTCAAGGCGTGCAATCCGCGTGTCACCATCGGTTTCAACACCGGGGCCACCGAACGAAAGGCCGATTTTAACATATCTCCTAAACCGTGTCCTCGCTGTCGAGCAACCCCTCGGTACACTGGATACATGACTTACGAGTCGTGAGAGAACCGTTTTCGAAAATGGAGTTTCACCGTGACTTTTCCTTTGGTGAATGGAATATTTTGTCCCAGATCTCCTTTTATAGCAATGTTGACCGTGTCCAAATAAGATTTGCTGACAGGCAAATAGTGAGGATGTACAAATTCGCGGTGGACGTGATAAGTGTTTCCACCTTCCTCGTCAGCGTTCGTGACAGAATCCACTTTAAAAGGAATGACACGCAGTAACGGTACGGAGGTGTGTACCAACTACGTTGTACTCCACCACATCGGAGTACACAAACATCAAATTCAGTCCTTGGTTCAGTTCTGCCGGGGTACGAAAATACTTGGCAAAAGACTCGTTGTCAGAAATGACTAGTAATTCGCCTTTTTCTTTTTCTACTTTCTTCCTCATCTCCATGTCCCCGCCCAACATGGTAAACAATTCAGGACAAAATAAGAAAGACATGATTTTACGCCCCTCAGGAAATTTCATCAGGACGCGACGAGCTGTTTTGTGGTACTCCAGGGTGACTCTTTTATTGACACTCTCCAAAGCTTTCAGAAACACGACATTAAACCTGGAGGCTATGGTGCTGACCAAATGTTGACCACTAAAATAATAGCCTGCGGGAATGAACAAGTGATAGTCGGTCCACTTTGGATTTTTTGTGTTAGGGGTTTTCTTGTCATATTTGCTATGGGTATCCAAGTACAGTTGCGTTTGCTCGTCATGTACTTCCACCGTAAAAGAATTTTGATTGGGAAGGACATTGTGGACTTGGGTCGGGGGAATGATTTCCACTAAAGCCACTTCCCAATGGGCTTCGTGATCTAATGGGATGGCCTGAGGTAATTTGGCCGTGTAACAGCACAACGTGTTGTGGGGAAACACCTCCATGGAACTGTCACTGGGTAAGGTTAAGTAAAATTGGATTTGGTGACTCAT
Organism: Sinohyriopsis cumingii; assembly: GCA_028554795.2. NCBI lineage: Eukaryota > Metazoa > Mollusca > Bivalvia > Unionida > Unionidae > Sinohyriopsis > Sinohyriopsis cumingii. Next base: position 101,872,932 of record CM068830.1, read on the forward strand.
AATTCCAGAGTTCTGTGGCTGTCCGAGAGGTTATTGGATGTCAGAGGCTGTCTCCGCCCAAAATGGGGTTGTTGTTGTGGTTGGAGTGGTGACTGACACTGGCACTGGACACAGGTTTCCCGTTGTTCCCGTTCGAGGAGAATTTCGGGGGGGGGGGATTGGGAAGCAGGTAACCGATGCAACTGCTCAATAAAATGGTCCACAATTGTTTGTCTCCTTGTTGCAAACTCAAATTGGCGATGGCTGCCCCGATGACACAATACACCACGAAGATTTGGCAGAAAAAGACGATTTGCGTTTTAGGCACACGTTCTCCACACCACACCCACAAGGGTTGTTTTTGTAAATCTTGGGTGAAGGAGTGGTCGACGTAGCTGCGTCTGTGTGAAAGGGCATGATGGTCACTTCTTTTTGTAGTCGATGACTTGCGAAGCGTCGATCCAAGAATCAAAACTGGGTGGATATCCTTTCCGACGTACTTTGACTTCTTTGAGACGTCGTTTGCCCACTTTACGGGTTCTGCGTTCGAGAATGCTTTCGATGTCGTACACGTCGTCTTCTTTTTTGGTGACACGTTGTAACTCGTGCAAACAAAACGTTCCTTTGAGCACTTCTCCGTTCATGTCTTCCAATTTATAGACGGCAGGATGACGGCCATGCACTCGTCCAGTGACACGAAACAATTCGGTCGTCCAGTTAGGTAAGTAACCTTTGTCGAAAGTGCGTTTGGTCTTGCCAATGCGCACCCAATCTCCTACGGTCAACTCTCCACTTTTCTTGGGGACAGCCCTATTCGGGGACGTACCAAACAGGCGCTCAAACACCAGCACTTCGTTGTCGGGAGTCACTTCTTGCGGGGCACGTCCAATGCTTCGATGGTAACATTGGTTGTACGCTTGCACCAGGTGCGGTAAGATGTCGATGTACTTCAGAGTGTGGTGATGCGTAAAATATTTCCACATGCGTTCCTTCAAAGTGCGTTGAAAACGATCCACGATGCTGGCTTTGGTTTCGGGATTCTCGGTGGTAAAGAATGAATGTCACGTTTCTTTAATTCTTTTTGGAAAGCTTGGTTCAGAAATTCGGTACCTTTGTCCGTTTGCCATCGAAGAGGGCGACGACCGCTTTGTTTCAACACTCGTTGCAGGGCTCGCACTAACTCGTTGCTGGATTTGGAAGTCAAGGGTACGACGCAGGCAAATTTGGAAAAGACGCCGATGACACAAAACAAATATTTGTAGCCACGATTGTAGCTGGCCAAATGAGAGACATCGGCTAAATCGGCTTGCCATTGATGATCGATGCCTTCCACTCGGGTGCGACTTCTCGCAAACTTGCGTCGAATGGGTTTGTGTAAAGTGTAGGTAGCTTGTTCTTGTAACCATCGTTGCACTTGAGGTAAACGGAGACTTTTCAGTCGCGTTTTGGCAGCACGATACAATTTTTGAACTCCTGCGTAACCTGCAGGATGGGAGGGATCGTAGTAAATGCTGGCTAACACTTTTTCCATTTGTTGGTTTGTGTGTTAATAAGGCACCCACTCTTCGAGGATGCTACTTTGGGTGGGTCGAAAGGGTGGTTTGGAAACGGATTTACCTTTTCCGATGGGCTACGGGAGTAGAAGTCGAAGGTAGTGGTGGTGGAGGTGGCAATGGAATGGCTTTGGTCTTCTTTTCTTTTTTCACTTCTGGTTTCCCTTCTTTCTTTCTCACTTCTGTCGAAGGAGGAGTGGACATCATCTTTTTAACCCAAGCTTTCATTTCTTCTCGTTGGGGTGTGGGGGACGGGGTCAACAACGATGCTGCAATCTTACTTGAAATGGGAGCTGCTGACGGTGTTTGAAACACTTCTCGTATCTCGTTTTCCTCAGGTCTTCGTGGGCTAGCATCTCTGGTGGCCCCTGGGGATGGTAGTAGTGCTGGTGGTGGTAGTGATGATGGTGCTGGACTTTTCATCAAGGTCTTAAAATCTTTCAGAGTGGGTAGAGCTGTTTCGTCTAAAGCTTTCTGGTGAAAGAGTTGCAGTCGTTGCAAGAGTTGACCATACATTTGCGATTTTTCTGTTTCGGACAAATCTTGGCGATCCATCAAGGACTGCAATTGGTGTTGTAACTGGGACATCTCGCTCAAATTGGGATTGGGAGGTAAATGCGGGGTGCGTTGTTCTTGCCAACGATGGTATTCCATCCATCGTTTGTAAGGCACTAAAGCTAATTTTCGTCCTTCCATGGGGTTGTCAGGGGTCGATTCTGAGATCTTGGGACTTCAGGGGGCCTTTTTATCTTGCTCCCACCAGTCCTCCCAACATGGTTCCCAAGACTCCTTTCAGCAATGAGCCTAACAAGAGGGGTAAAATGCCTCCACGTTGGACCAACATCGTCTTCTTTTGATGAAGGGGAATTTTCTTTTGAACCATTTGGCGAAGAACGTGACGATGTTTGCCTAAGCATTGTTTCTGGTGTTTGGACAAAGGGATCGTGCCTTTCAACACGTTCAAACAACATTCGCACACGGTATCGACGACCTCTTTGGAAGCTGATTCAATGAGCTTTTTTCGTAGGGGTGGAGAAGCTTTGGACAAGACAGATAACATGTCCCCATGTTTGACTAAACGTGGAGGCAGTCCTTTCCTTTTCTTTCCTTGGGGCTGTTTAGAAGAGGGATGTTTTCTGGAGGGTGACATCTTCAGGAGTACCAAAACACTGATACCCTACTTGGTCACACACCTTTTTTATACTGGAACGCGTCGCCACTGATTGTCTTTACGTCGTATCAATTTGAGGACAGGCATGACACGTCGTGCAGGGGTACGCAACGGACTAAATCGAGCCAGTTCTTGCTTGGACAAATCCAGTAAACTTTGTAACATGCCCGATCTTTCTTGAACTTTGATTTTGGGAGCAGGTACTTTGTGAGCAGCGGCCAGTGTCACTAAATTGGAGGGTCCTGCCACTGGGAAAGTTCTTGGGGTCATCAACGGAGAAGTTCTTGGTGTGATCAACGTCTCCAAGTACTCTTCAGTTCTTGGTGACATCAACGGGGAAGTGGATGAACGTGAGGCTGCCGGAGACGCGGTCACCGCCGTGGCAGGTCGTGGTTTGAGAGTGTAAGGTTGCGTCCTGACCGAAGTGCCTCTCTTGCGACTAGTTTTCTTTTGTGGACTTTTCTTTTTCTGGGGACTTTTTCTCTGTTTCATTTTCTGGGGGCTTCATTTCTTTTTCCGGGGTGGTGTCTGGTAAGAGGAGGGTCCCGCCACTGGAGAAGTTCTTGGAGACACGGGTCTCCTTGGGGACCTGGTCTTTTTCTTCTTCTTGGAGCTTCGTTTGACTTTTTTCTTGGGGAAAACTTTGGGGGCATTAGGATCCCATCTTAAGAGAGAGCGAATGATGACCCCTCCTAGAGTACCGCTTCCTCCAGGTTTCAAAATGATTTGTGTTTTGGTTTGACTGTCGATGCGGGGATCGGCCAGTTGGACCAAAGAGACTTTGTTTCGATCAAAAAAGCGTTTGGTTTGATGAGGAATCTGAATGATCCCTTGGAGTAATTGACGTGCTGTCACCGTGAACCATCGTAAAACTTCTTTGAGACTAGCTTCTAAGACACGAGCTCGTGTTTGTGGATTTTTTTCTCGACTGATGCCATACAAGGCACGAATTAATTTGACGGGAAGATGCGACTGAAGGGACGTCATGTTCAATCTGTGTGAGACAGACGAAAAGTGTCTGAGGTTTTTATAGATTTTTTGTGGAGTGAAGTTAAGTCGAGGACGGAGACGTGTACAGGACAGGCCCTCCGTCTTGGCACCAGTGGTGAAACAAGTGGGTGCGAAATCGGAAATCATCGGGGGTCGTAGGTTTCAAATCGACGAGTAAATAGGCGTGTGGAGTTTGAGTGGTATCGTTGTACGCCTGAGTCAGCCAAGGCGTCCCTAACTGTTTGGCTAAGACTTGCACTTGCGATTTATCTCGAGGGCTTTTAAACAAGACCACGTAATGTGCATTGAGACTGATGGTGCGATGGGCTTTACTTTGTTGAAACAAATTTTGGGTGATGTAAACGACACTGGCATTACGATGATGCCCTTTGCGCGTGAACCACAATTTAATTTCTTCTTCGTCTTCTCCTAACATGTCGTCAAAAATGACCAAATGGGTTTGACGAGAGTCAGAGACGATGCCGTCGTCTTCTTTAGGAATGCCTTCCACAAACACGATGGAATCGCTTTGACTTTCTCGCAAGAGGCTGTACGCCGCTTGTCACTCTTTGTAACACCACACGATGCGTTGAGGTGGTCGATCGATCAAATGATGTTTATATTCGATCAAACGTTTGACGTATTCGGTTTTGCCTGAACCGCTAGGTCCAGCAATGAGCATGTTAAAGGGATGGCGAAGATACAAAGCCTCCCAACTGGCACGATCTAAGTGTTCGTCGATGACTTTGACAGTGGAGGAAGAGGGAGCAGAGACAGCAAAGGTAGCCATAGTGTTAGGAATGTCACTTGTGACACGAAAACAGACAAGACAAGAGTGTATATACTTTTTTCAGAACACGTTTATTGAATGTTTTAAACATGAACACGAAAGACAAAAATACATAAAAGCCAAAGGCTTAAGTAAAACGATAAAAGGCACATGATAACCATCAACGTGGAATAAACACAAGTGTCTGTACAACATGTTTTGGGTAATGTTCTGACCAGTTCTATAGGGGGTAAGGTCACACAAGTGTCCTCCCGAAAGGGTCTTTCAGGCATGTCCACGACAGTCCTGTCCTGGGTGACGGGTTCTTCTGGTACTGTCACTAACACAGGTTGAAAAGTAACTTTTTTCCTTGAACAACTCTCGTGCATACTGGGCCACTTCTTGGGTCCAAGCCTCAAAATCCCATTCTTTCCAGTCACGGACATCTGTCCAATGGGGGTGTAAGTCACAAGCTACACACACATCGTCATACACGTCTTCGGTAGCTAAAAGTTGACGAATCTTTTTTTCCTGTTGAGGTCGAGAAGTATCCAGATGAAAACGCAAGGCTTTGAGCAAAAGGAGTATTTCGTGACCATTTAAGGCCATTGGGGTGGTAAGTACTGTTCGTAAAGAGTCCACAAGGAATCGGCTTGTAAACGAAATCCTAGAAAACAAGTCACTAAGATACACACCACTTGTCGACCCAAATTGAATGGATACAGTTCTTGTAATAATCGATGGTAATGATCCACGGTTTGAATATGGTCATTGAGTTCCTTCCACGGAATCTGTTCAATTACATGTGACATAAGCCGTGGCATGGCAGCCTGATTTTATAGTCTCTTTGTTTCGGAAGCAGTAAAGGTACTTTCTAACTAGACATCTTCGTTCTCCAGTAGGGAATCTAAATCTTGCATACTGTAACCGAAACGTCAGAGTTCGTGTAGATGTTTCGTCTTCCGCTAAGCAGATTCCACGTAAAATATGTTGGTAATCCTTTAAATCGTCTTCCTCAATACGTTGCACAGGTGAATCTCGAAGTAACCAAAATTACGAACGTTTAGTTCATTCACTAACTGAAAGTGTTCAACAAGGTCTGACCACTGAAACAATTTCTGACGAGTCAGTCCTCTTATACCATTCAGGTACCAGTGGTTAAAGCTCTGGTGACGTAACGGATGCAACTGTTCTTTACGTTTCACTTGTATTTTGACCAGCTCTCGGTAAATGTGTTCTCTCAACTCCAAAGGCAAAGCACGAATGTTCTCTTGTAAAGTATCCATGAATAGGTCAGTCCGTACAATTCACAATCTTCTCCTAGAGCAAAAGTAATCCACATAGTGAGTAATTTCTGACCACTGCCATTCAGGGTAACGTCCAAGAATCTCACTGAACTCTTTTGATGTAAACGGTCTACAGTGATATAATAGGACGAATGCACACTTGACCCAAAGAAATCTAACATACTGGTTGACTTTTTTCACTTTCCTCTTGTGAATTTCTCGGCACAAAAGTTCTACAGTCTCCCATTGAGATTTCACTCTGGCAAGTCCCTGCCAAACGTCCTTGTAAATCTTCTCTTGCAGTTCTTTAGCTAAGTATTCAATATCGTTTTTGAAATTAAGTTTAAATACCGGTCAGGGTGACGTCCAACATTTCACTCCTAGCCAATCTGGTTTCTTCTTCGTCAACGACATGGTAAGTTACTTCAATGTCTCGGTCCCACTAAGGGTAAGTAATGACAATTCGGTGACCATCGAGCATGTTCTACGTAGGCCGAATCTTGCGGTTCCCAGTGGTGAAGTGACACACCGCAACTGAAGCACTTGACTTTATCTCCTTCGCCCAAGTACAATTTTAAGCGAGCATGAGCTGTCACGTAAGCCGCAATGATAACATTTCCAAAAGGGTCGTCTTGTACAAAATCCAGATCTTCTTCGTAATTAACCAAGATCAAATCCTCGCGACCGACGTCCACGTGTTTCATGAATTTGGTTTTGTCGTGAATCATCTGAAAGTAGCGGTAAGTTTCTGTCAAATACTCCGTCTTGGGTAAACACGGACGTTGTGCCATTTTACCCCACAAGCAATTTAACACCACTTTGGCAAACGATCGCCTGCCTTCGTTTTTCTCGATGTGATCTAAAGTAATGCCTTCTTGTGTCCAGCATTTCTCTTTGAATGTCTTTTGGTCTTACGGAGTCTGACACCAGGAAGGATAGTCACTGGCTTCTTGTTTCAGTTTCAAAAAGGCATCCACATAGTCGGCGAAAATGCCTTTCTGTGTGGGGTAACCCTTGTGGTAGTGTTGTGTCTTGGGAAAGTGGCAAATTTCGTACACTTCTAACAGTTGGTATCCCATGTCCAGAGCTTTGAACAATTCCACGCTAACCCACGTCCCCGTCAAGGCCCGTTCTTCCTGGGTGTGCTGACAAGGTTGATCTTGGTTGCACGTTTCGGCACAAGTACGGCACAAAGGAAACATCAGCTTGCCTTGGCAATGGTGAGGTAACACGGGATGGTACAAGTCCGTGGGAGGCAAAACTTTACACTTGATCAGACCTTCGTATTGTCGAATGTTTCTCAGGTCGATGTGTTCAGTCAACAATTGTGGGTGCCCTACAGGAAAGCGACAATATTTGCAGTATCTGTAGGGATACAGCAAACACACGTCCAAGTATTTGATTTCTTCTCCTTTCTCTTCGTCGGCTTGGTACAGCAAACAGGTGGCATTGGTCCTTCCTCCGTACAAACTATCCCTCGGGTTCAGCGGGTCCATGAACTGGTAACTTTCGACGAGGCGTTTAAACTTGGGATCGGTTTTCAAACGGTGATCGTACTCGTGTTCCCACATTTCCACCACTTGGTATCCTTCCTGTTCTAACTTTAGGCGTCGCTGACAAGTGGCCTGGTACAAGTCTTCCATGGTTCGTTGTAAAAACTGATTTTTAGTGTCGCGGTCAGGGTAACAGACGGGACATCCGTGAAATAAGCAACCGTTAAACTCGTACACGATCTTGGGGTTTTCTAAGTCCCAGCCATCGACCGAATGCGTTCCGATGGTCTTTTCACCTCCTCCGTTGCGGGCATGCTGAATCCATTTGTCTTCCTTGTCGCACAAGTAATGTAACCAGCGTAGGGCTTTGACCGAGTATTGACGTTTGACATAGTTGGTCGTTTGAGGACTGATGACAGCCACGGTGTTTTCAGGCATGAATCGTTGCAGGTACACTAAGGAACACGCTTTGGCAATGGTGCAAGCTTCTTTCAAAGGATCGACCCCTCCGTGTTCCATGAACAGTTCTCGAAATTTTCCACAGCATCGCCGTAAAATGTCCACGTCGGAACGACAATATTTTATCATTTCTTCCTGAAAGTCGAAAGGGTCGGAGGCGTGAGCCTGATACCAATCGTAGAAAGCTTCTCGTTGTTCGGTATGCATGTTGTCGGGATCGTAATAGTGAGCCTCAGGCAAATGGGGTAGAACGGCGTGTTGATTGGCTTCCGTATTGAAAAAGTGTGGAAAGTACCCTTTAGCCATTTCTGTCATTCCAAACGTTTTAGGCATTAGACTCAAAGGCATAGCTAAGTAACTCATCGAATCTTTAAACTGCACTTGTCCCACTTGCATGAAAATGATTTTGGCTCCGTTCAAAGTGACTTTAGGACATTCGGTGCCATGTTCCGTGTAGTACCTCAAAAGAAACTGTCCATCGTATCCGGAGAAATTGTGAGCCATCACTGTGGCATGGCGATGACAATCTCCGTAACGTTCAATGTCCTCTTGGCTCCACGTCTTGTCGATGGGGTCTAAGACCCATCGGGCGAAATCGGCTAGCGTGTTCGGTCCTCGAAATATTTTTTCACGTCCTTCAGGAAACTTGCTGCAGTGAGGGCAATGACTGAAGATAGGTTCTTGAATGCACTTCTCGCACGCTCGATGAGCTACGCAGAAATTCGGAATGTGAATGCAAGTCTCTTGCATGCATTCTAAATCGAAAAAGATGAAATTGCCTTTCTTCTTGTGTCCATCCTCTTTCTCTGGTGGGGGTTGGTATTTTTGCACGTAGCATTCGTATTCCAAGTCCACGATGTGGTGACAAATGTGACATTTTTTCTTTCCTGAACATACGTGTCCCTTGGTACTGTCGGTACATAGGCCTTATCCACACGTGGGGCACAATCTTAGCAGTTGACAAGCGCATTTCTTCTGTGAACCTTGCGTCTTCAAATGCTGTTGGTAAAAGGCAGGGCTGACAAACGTGCGCAGACAAGTGAAACAATGCACTGGTTCTTGTCCTTCGCTCTGACAGGGTGGAGAGGCCAAACATCTTGAGCATTTCAATTCGCAATGCTTGTGTTGCTATCGATTGTCATAGCCATAGTCACATTTCTCACAGTAATAACCGTATCCCAGGAATCCAGTGATAGTGGTAATGGTATCGAAATGGTCATCGTGATGATAAACGTGAATGTATATTCCATCCTTAAAGTCTTTCCCTCGAAACAACAGAGGCCCACGCATTTCTTAAGGATGCACTTTCAAGGTGTAGCGTGGAGCTAGGGCGTCTTACAATTTTTGCATTTCAATAATGCCACAGGGTTTGTCTTTGGGCAAGCCAGCTTGTCGTAACAGGAGTTCTGCTTCGTTTCGTTGTTTGGCTCGGTCCGATTGTCGAATAGTTTTCCAGGCTCTTTTGCATTCTACCGTGTCGTTCTTGTTGACATAGGTTCGTCCCACCACGATGGCCCTGGCTAAACACATCTGGTCTTGAGGGTTGTGAATTCGGACGAGACTTGTTTTGGTGCTGCGAAGCTCGTCCACCAATAACATATTTTTGCGTCCAGTCCCTTGAGGAGGAGAGACATGGGTCATGTCCAGTGTGGCTTTTCCATCGGTGATGTCAAACTGGTCATTGGATTGTTGTACGTGTTGAATCTTGTCCATGACTTTGGAAGCAGTCAATTCTGCAGGGGTGCTAAACTCGATCCAAACAGGGGATTTCAAACCGTCGTGTTGTATGGAAAGTCTCAAGCGATCGTCTTCTTTTGGTTGACATTGTCGCTTGAGTGTGGTGAGCAAAGAATCCCACACCCCGGTGATGAACCCTTCTGCTTTCTCTAACGGTACATCAGCCTTGAAATCTTTAAACTTCACCGTGTATTTGTAAGCCGTGGTTCTAAATTTTCTAGAGGAGCGCTTTTCCGTCTCTCGAATGGAATAGTACTTTTCAGGGTTGACTAAGGGTGGTGAACTTCGTTTAGAGGGTTTGGATTCTATTTCACTCATGTCCTCTTCAAAATCACTGGCACGAATTTGTGCCAAGACTTCAGCCCTGGTACGAGGAGATAGATCACGTTTCTGCCTCTTACTTTCTTCTTCTTTCTTCTCAAATGAATTGGATCGTTTCATCTTGATAGCAAAACGTCAAATGACTCAAGTTCAAACACCATAGACTAATTTATAGTCATGGCAGACCAGCGTATATAAAAGGGTGTGTGTCTTGTCCTTTCACTATTCATTTCACTCTCAAACCGAGCACAACGATGGAAGAGACTACACAAATCGAACATTTCATCAGAGCTTTGCGAGGGGTCATTAGAAAATTCTCTTCAGACCAGCCGACGGACTACTCTCCTTCCTTTCGAGATAAAAATGAAGATACTTGCTATATCTGTCAGAAGAAAGGGCATTTGTCTTCAGAGTGTCCAGACCGTCAAAAAAGAACAAAAGGGGCTAGAAAAGACAAAACTCAAGATACCTGTTATTATTGTCAAGAAAAAGGACATTGGTCTCCAGATTGCCCATAAAAGAAACAGGAGAAGTCAGAAGAAAAGGGGGATTCTTCAGAAGAAGAGAGAGATTCTTCAGAGCAAGAAAACAGCCAGGTAAAGAAAAAGAAACAGGAGAAGAAAAGAAGAAGGGAAGACAGTGAGGAGGAAGAGGAGGAAAAAACTGTGACGGTGAAGAAATTTAAAAAACAGAGAGACTAAACAATGAGACAGAAGAAGTGTATGAACTTTTTAAAGTGCTCTATTGTGAATTGTGAATTGGATTGTAAATATTTATAAAAGAATAAATTAAGTATAAAAAGGTAAGTGTCTTTGGGTTTTGATTTTAAAATAAGAACGTACACTCACGCACTCATACACAGACACGTACTATAGGGGTAAAATGTTTTTTTTTTTTTTTCTTTTTTTTTTTTTGAGTTATTGGCAATTGAAAGTTTATCTCTTGCCGAGGAATGTGGGTGGCCCTGAAAAGGGCCTTTGGTTTTTGGTGTAGGGGTGAGTTTAAGCAATCAACTTTAACTGCCTTAAGCCTTTGCCACGGCCGAGGCCTACTTCTGATGATGATGATTTGGTTGAAATCACTCTGGGTGGTACGGTAGGCTTAGTCACAGGGTTGGCGTGTCTAGCTCTGGAAGGTCGTATTCTCTTCGGTCGTAATAAAGAAGTCTGATACATTTGTTTCAGACTTCTTAACTCCGCTAAAATGTCTAACAGTACCGTGACCGTTTGACTTTCACCCTCTTGTTTCTTTGCTGCTACTTCTTGTTGTTGTTTTTTTCTTACGTCTTCTTCTTGCTGTTGTTGCTGTAGGAGAAAAGCTTGTTCCGCTTCCTTTTGTCGTTGTATAAATTTGTCCAGTTCTTCTTTCTGTCTCTGTCTAAAATTTTCCACGTGCGGTAATGAAGAAGGAGACGAAGGTTCCGGAACAAATTCTTGCGAGGTAAGAAAATCCACAAAATCCCAATGTACCTCTTCTGAAAGTAAATCCGTGTTCCCTTGGGGGGTCTCCACTGCTGGTGCACCCAACTGATCGTTTTCTGAGATTCCGTCATGTTGAATCACTGTCGCATAGATTGACTGCACTCAGCCGCTAGCGAATCTATATAGACCACGTCGGATTGGATGCGGGCTGACTGAATTTTGTAATGCGTGTTTGGATTGGTGAATGAACTCAATCCGTTTCAATCCTTCCTGCCCATATAAATAAGTGCAGTTCACTGCATTGATTCACCTGTTCTCGGCGCCTCAACATGTGGACCGACGTACACTCTTCCACCCTTGTGTCAACGATGATGTTCAGGACGGACATACCCATGTATGTCCGATCCAAATGGACATTTATCCATAGGACAGACACCAGTCTGTGGATACGTAGGATTTACGTGGAGAGGCAAGGATGCCTGAAAAGAGTGTTAGTCTATGGACCTACCATTAGACGAAGCCTAAGACGAAGAAGATGTTGCAGATGTCCTTTATGTTAAGGGCATATTAACATAAACCCAAAGACCCTTTTCAGGGCCACCCACATTTCTCGAAAAGAGATAGACTTTCAATTGCCTACCTCATTTTTTTAATTTTTTTTTTTTTGTTTAAAAAAAATAGAGACCCCACCCTGTTTCAATTTTCGTATGTTCCCTTTCCATAGATCCATCAGGTCGGGACCCTATTAAAATAGGATCCCGACCCTGTTCCATTTTCAATTCCCCTTGAGGCTAGAGTGACCCAAGACTTTTTCCCCATGTTCAATTCCCTTGAGGCTAGAGTGACCCAAGACTTTTTCCCATGTTAAATTCCCCTTGAGGTTAGATTGTCCCATGATTTTTTCCCATGTTAAATTTCCATTGAGGCTAGATTGTCCCAGGGGGTCCTGTAATGCTAATTCCCATTGAGGCTAGGGTATCCCTATCCACTACTTGCATACATACATACATACATACATACATACATACATACATACATACGAGGCCCCGAGTGGCCGAGTGGTCTAAAGCGCTCTCCGTTACGGATCACTGCCATCTCACCTCTGTCTGCGTGGGTTCGAGTCTCGGTTTCGGCTAATGTGGGTATGTGAGAAGGCTTGCCAGTATGTTCTCGCGGGTCGGTGGTTTTTTCCGGGGTTTTCCCGGGTTCTTCTTCTACCATTAATACTGGCCGCCATGTTGCTGAAAAATGGCGTTAAACCGTTCAAAAACAACAACATACATACATACATACATACATACATACATACATACATACATACATACATGCATGCATGCATGCATGCATGCATGCATGCATGCATGCATACATACATACATACATACATACATACATACATACATACATACATACATACATACATACATACATTCATACATTCTAGAAATGACGCAAGATCCAAATTTGACTCGTGAAATAGATTATTAGATTAACAGAGATATAAGCATAGTTTAAGATTTTTTTTTTAATTATGCACATTCAAATGTTTCTGATACGGTCTATAATCATCAGAAAAGTTGTGATACTACAATATCATATTTGTAAAGGGAGAAACGAAACTGAATATGGTGCATACGTATGATTGCTTGCCGAATATTTCTGCAGATAGAAATTATAACATAGACGTTGAGAAATACCTTTGTGATGTTTGCCCAGAAAGATCATAAATGAGTGAAAACAGTAAAAAAATACCACCCGAAGAGCCTTGGCAGCAGTCCAAATTGTCAATTTTCAAATTATGAATTTATTCTGGATGCGATTGCCTATATAAACACATGAACCTGCATTTTGGTAAATTTTATATATCGCTAGATAAATAGCTATTCCTTATACATATGTCAAGTGACTCTCGATGAATACAGGAATTGGGTCAAGTTTATTAACATTGAATAAAATATACAACGACACATTCAGTTAAATTCAATCAGAACGGACATTATCTTCCGTAACTTGCCCTTTTCCACCCTTTACCTTGCTATTTCCATGGACCAAAGTGACAGCAATGTCCTTGATTCTAGGTTATAAACCTCATCCTTTTGAATCGTATAGACTGCCCAGGAGAGACGCTTATGAACATTGTGAAGGTAGGTGTTAGTTAGACATCATTTTCTGTGCACTAAAGATTAACTTTCCATACATTACAACTCACATTATATATATGTCACTGCTAGATATTGTGTTACATAAAAATGTCAAGCTCGGAATTTATGATCCTGGTCATAGCAATAAAAAAAACTTAACTCAGTACCTATTTTCTTTATGGCTGAATACCGATAAGGAATATTCACTGTACCGTTGAAGAAGGTAAGGTTCCACAGCTTCATGTATACAATATACCATTTCTTCGCGGGTTGTTATTACTACTAAACAAGACATATATTTTTATAACCGCAAATATTTTTCATCCACCATTTTCACACGGTTACTTATTTATGGAGAAATTTCTTTTTGACTAAAGTGTTTTTTATTGTCGTAACGATAGGTTCACAATACACTTAGGTGGTTTAAAATAAAGAATCGGCACAAAACATTTAATAGTCTTCATTGCAAAGAATGTCCATTTAGGGAACATACCGACTGCACCAAACTGAACCTGTTTTACTTTAATGTATATGATAGCAACATTATTAAATTCGACACACAAAACTATTATATACACATTGTACCAGAATGCCTACTGAGTTTATGACATTGGTTCTGAGAAGGCAATCGAGACCTGACGAGTCTGATTCATGTCTGAAATACTTATAAATATTCCCAATATACAGCCTTATTGAATAAGAGCGTTGCATAATTTACGTTTTTCATGTATTTTCTCCCATTATGTCTCCACTTTGCAATCACATTTGTAGCAATGAGTCAAATTAGAAGTGCAGCCAAGCAAGTGAGCATGTCCGTGATAGGAAACAGTGTCTTTGATGGTAATCAGATTCTTGACATTTTCAAATTAGATCAAAAGATAGTAAATGTATGTGTTATATTAGATTTTATTTACCTGTGTGAGTCCAATACTAGCCTTGGTACAATAGGTCCTGTCTCAAAACCATATAGTTGAAATCTAACTCCAGAACCCTGTATCACTTATATACTTGTACTCACTGTATGCATAAAACCTGATCTGTTGATAATCTTTTATTAGAATTGAACCTTTAACATTGGTTAAACTGCACTCTCACATATCGGTTTGGTTGACAAGTGCATTACGCTCACTATAAACTTTTTTTATGATAATAATAATAATAATAATAATAATAACACAGAATTCTCTACAATGAAATTCATTGCCTGGAAATCAGGTAAACAGTTCCCTCTGAAACTGCGGTAAGAGACGATATAGCTGAAATACCTAGCACTAACGTTCCTTCTACAAATACGAAAATATATTTAAACAATATTTATATCATTTAATCAGCAATAATAGCAAAATTATACTAATTTTAGTCTCTATTTTCAAACCCAACCAAGAACAGATCTCATACTGACTTTAAAAATATTACTGAATTATTTTTTCAACCCACTCTCGGCACCTGAACAAATGTGAGCAAGAGATAGCTACTTTCTCTATTCACTGAATTTCGCATGTACGTGCAAGATTACTTTGACATGTTTCCAAACGCCTGCCTGCTAAAATACATGTCCGTGCTATTTGACTCCATTCACAATTCACCACGTTTACAACGTTTATTCAAAGGCACGACGAACTTGACTCCAAATATATAGTGCTGTATGGTTACAAATCTCACTGGAACAAATCCATAAAATATGATCTCGATTAAAACACAATTCCAAATATGCAATCATATATACACAAGAAACAATAAACAAGAAAAATCATTCGAGAAATAAATAAATCATTCGAAAAATAAATTAAATGTTCTGAACTAAAGGAAAAATGTCAAAAAGAAAATTTTTAAATTCTTTATGAGGTTTTAAAACGAAAGATTATCGTAAGTCATGTTTAATAATTAAAAGATTTTCTTCACAAAACAGATGCGTACGGTATTAAAGTAGATTCGATATTATTTATAATTTGTTAAAAATACTTAACACTTACAGTTTTCACTTTACTCTTCACTCCATAATCAGCTCACCAGTTTGTACCCAAATATATTTAGATCCTTTATACATCAGAATATGAAACTCAGATTCCATAATGAATTGACAAGCTAGTTTCATTTAAGTCCTATCTTAATGTCGCAATAACTACAATTTATCATATTATCTAAAATTCAGTAGCTTTAGCACTATTCTCTCATCTCACCTCTATTCACCCATGGAAATGAACAGCACCCTTAATAGTGTCTTATATTTATACATTACAAAACGGCTGTAAATGAAATTGACCTGCTCATTTTAAATCAATTCTCTGAATGAACCAATTGAATATAATTGTATGCAAATATTTTCACGGTCATATGATTACTGCATGGGTCAAAGGTAGATCATTTTAATACTTTTGATTGGCTTCATACCATGAGCAAAAAACAGCTATTTTTAATTTAAGCTCTCTGTATCGAGCTTGCTTACCGATACATTATAAACGATTTCTAACAACATGCCAGGGAAATATTATGATAAAGTTTTGAATCAAACAATGATAGTGCACTTCCGTTAAAATATACTGTAATAAACATCCTATTTTATTCCGGCCGTTTCCGTTAAATTGAACGCAGCCAATCAAGAAGTACCGGAAAAATACTACATGTAAGTGAACAGGGCAACTCGACATGGAAAACATTGGCTACGTGGTAATATATTTAAATATATCGGTATTTTCATCCTGCAATAAAAGGCGGATAATTTACTGACACATCGGGAAATTCCAGACGTAGATATTTTATGGTATAAAAGCAAACTACAATCGATTCTAACACAGATACATTCGCAAAGCAAACAACTCCGAAAAATTTCAGCTAAAATTAAAATAATTTTCATCAGGCCGTATATTTTCAACAATGAAACGCAATCTGGGTAAGTAGAGATATATAAATCTCTCTGTCTCTCTATTTCTCTCTCTAACACACACACACACACACACACACACAAAGACACACACACACACACACACACACACACACACAGAGGCACACACAGGCACACACATACCCACACAAATCTCAGACATACAAACAAACATACATCGCATAGAAAACTTAAGTATATTTCCATTTTTCTTTCTTAACTCCGGGAACTATTCTCATAATTTTCAGCATTTTTGGTTGCTAAACGTATCTTTCTTACTGACTAAATTTTTGAGATCTGGTACATGTATATTTTCAGTGTAGCGGTGTATTGTCAAGGTAAACTTTGAAAAGTCATTAAACTAATAGTATCATCAGTAGAAACTCATATACTACAAACGCCTCTGAGGAAAAGAATGATCCGCATTGACATTTCTTTTCTTGCTTATTTGTCTCATTGTATCTGAAAAATATATTCCACCTACAACAGAGGGATGATTCCGCTCCGTCTGAAACTTTTCCTCCATTTATTGAGATGTCTAAATCGGAAAGTCGAAAATAATATAATATTATAAAACGTCCATTATGTGAAAATATGTCTACATTTACACGATAAAATGGATGAAATGGTGCCAGATAGTGCAGTGAAAAGAAGCTACCTTTAAAGCCAACAATATTACCGATATCACTCGACATTTTAATTGACATATCTTTGAAAATTTCAATCATTTTTCTCTCAATATCTATTACGCACAAATTCCTTTTTTTTTATTAAAGAAGCATCCCCAAAAGAAATAAATATTGTACCGATTACCTTTGTATTTCATCTGAGATTGTTTCTACTAAAGTAAATCTTGACGTTAAGAGTCACAAGTGATTCTAACTAGCTCTACACATTTACCCGTTAGAACTGCATATACAATATAAGTAACTGAACCCTTATTGGAATTAGTATAATAAATTAGTGTTTAACACACGCACGTTTTACCGGTATTACATGCATAATTAATTGTCGCAATCGTACCTCATTTACTTATCTCCAGGTCCTGTATACAGCTTGATTCTCAGCTGTCTTTTGATTACCCCAGAGCTGTTTCGGGCCTTTGGTGCCCCAGTTGGCGATATTAACAACTCCATCAAGACACCATGCGGGGGCCCCGTAACGATTACGATAGAAAATAAGAAAACAAGCAACGAGACGATATCGCAGCTACTTACACTCGTCAACGAAGCCAAATCTCTTGCAGGAACTTCAAAATTGGAGGTCAGCATACATGGCATTAATTGCTTCATATACAGATTGGATACTATACATTGCGAACTGTATATTTTACTAGATTCAGTAAAGTACTGTTTCTCCCTCTCTCTCTCTCTCTCCCCTCTATCTCTCTCTCTCTCTCTCTCATAATTTATTAATTTCGCATGCAAGGACCCAAAATAATTTCATAATTGCCAAATATGTCTAAATGTAATTGTCTTTAGTTGCAAAATTAAAATATTTGACAATAAGGCGTACTAATTGTCTTTAGTTGCAAAATTAAAATATTTGACAATAAGGCGTACCCACTTATCCACTATTCTCGAATCCTTTGACATTCGTCAATGTTTCTCAGCATTACCCATAAGTGTCATGGGAAATGCAATAAATTTTATCGACTATTCTCCTCCCCTAAACAAACTCGTCGAATAAATAAATATTCTAAAAATCGACAAAGAACAACCAAATCATATTACAGCAGTTTAAGTATTAAGGTAAGATCTATCAAATATTTTTTGAGATAAAAGAAAGGTTCACAAGGTTATTTCCAATACTTTAATTTTTCTTTCCTTGCACATTTGCAGATGACACAGGCTATAGGCAGCTCAGATATGATCATGTTTTTGGACAGCCTGAAGTTGTTTAATACTATCAATGCTGAAGAAATTAAAGTCGGCCTTGACATTAAGAAAAGTGTAAGTGGCAATTTCAATGACAGCGTTAAATTCAATGTATTTTTACATCTTTAGTTATGTATGACAGTGATCTGCAGATTGACATAAGATACATATTGTCACGTGATTATTATTAGTTCAGCTATATGAGAACTGCAACAGATCTAGTGAGCTGATTTTCTGTTACGACTGAAGTACACCTCAATAAAATTATAAATAGATAATGACATTGAAACATGAGAGTGAATGAAAACTTTCATTCATATATATATATATATATATATATATATATATATATATATATATATATATATATATATATATGGCATAAAGTAAGAAACAGCATGGCATTCAAAGTGTTGCTAAAATGTTGCTATATATATCTTAATAATCGTAGCTAGATACGAGCGAAAATCCATGAAAAGTGTTGGGCATGGGCATTTTCGCTTCAATCATACGACGATGTATCAAGACCTATGAATGATGGCAATGTTAGTCAAGCCGTCCCAAGGAGAGAGAGGGAGAATTTTATAGTCTTAGATGAACTGTCAATATATTATAATATTTTAATTCCTTCGTGTTGTTTCGTTATTTCACTTAGTTTCTATTCCACATTAAAATCCATGCGCAAGTAGGTGAATGCATCACAGCAAAAGTTCACCCTGTTAGCAGTGCACTAATTTTTTCATCACATTGTTCATATTTAAATCATGAGTGTGTCTTATATTGATTGAATAAATGTGTATAAAAATAGAAGCTGAAAAAGAAAACAACCAACGTATCAATTTGCTTACGTGATTTGAACAAGAAGAAAAATCGTTAAACTATGTTTTGTAGCGGACACACTCGCAGGGATGTGAGGAGTTCATTTACTCGGTCAATACAGAGTTGCCAGGAGCATACCGTAACTCCATTCAAAGTGCAAACATGTGTATATGTATGTGATATAAATAAAATAGATATATAGCATGAATGCTGTATCAATGATATACCATTCGTTGTATAAATATTTTATTAAAACGAAACTCGGGCAAGCCTCGTTTCCATTTAATGAAAAATTTAAGAATTTATGTATCTCGTCTTATATTTTTGATACAGCGGACATACTATATATATATATATATATATATATATATATATATATATATATATATATATATATATATATATATATATATATATATATATATATATATATATGTATATATATATATATATATATATATATATGTATATATATGTATATATATATATATATATATATATATATATATATATATATATATATATATATATATATATATATATATATATAAACCCACACTAAAATAAAAATCCATTTACTAATTATCTACTAGTGTCACATTTGGCTTGGATAGAACATACCTGCTTACATTATTATAACTTACATACTGGAGTATGAATCCAAATAATAAGAGCTATGGTTTCAAAAGATAAACGAAGTTAGTGATTGATATAGGACAAAACTATTCCTTGGAGGCAAACGTAATAGTGTTGCTATTATTTTATTCAGTAATCTTTTCTTTTCTTTCAGCTTGGAAATCTTTTCAAAAGCAACTTCAGAAATTTCTCAGAACTTGCCATCTACACTAATGTGGCCGCTACTGATGCAGCCGCCAGTCATGTTGTCAACATCAAGGCCGTTTTGAATAAGTTGTGGACCATTTTATGTGAGCTTCAAATCGGAACGTTGAGCCAGGGAGAATCTATTACTCAATACATGAATACTTCCATAATTAGCGACCAAGTTTTGCTAGTCACCTCAACAGAGGAAATTGTATTCCGTAACTACATAATTATGCGGGATGTTGAGAAAAACCTAGGACAATTCAGTCTTCTCTATAAGTATATTAAAGATAGATTATAATTTATCTGCTACTGGCAATTTCATGAAAGAGCATGGAAATGCTGCAACTTAGTATATCACCTGCTACCTCATTTATTCATGGATTGATTTGTTTTTTCAAATCAAGTATTAAATTATTTGCATTCTGAAAAATGTGCACCAAGGTGATCGTTGACAAACATCTTTACAATGCAAGAACACTTTCTGAATGGCATGATGATCAAATAGGTAAACATCATTATAAAATGGACCATAGTGCACACAATGAAATATTGCCACCTAATGTACTTTTATATATATATATCGCTTTTGTTTTTCATTTATTATGACTGTTTTCTTCTTTTTCCTTTCACCGCGTTTTTCTTCATTATATTATTTAAATAGCATATGAAAATATTATGCATTGTACGTGTATGCAATTTCTACTGCAGTGGGCATTCAGTGTTAACGTAATTTTTCACATTATTGTTACGTTGCCTTAAGTCAGTGATCTATTTAAATTTTCTTACAGCAGTATTTGGCAGATGCATGTGAATGTTCTAAGAGAAAGGTTGTAATACTTGTCTTCTACTTATGATGCTGTTTTAATTATTCACTGAGTTCTGAACATTTTCAATGTATCATAGTTTAAAGTTGAAAATATGGATTGTTTTGCATCGAATTTCTAAATAGCATTCAATTATTTTCAAAATGTCATGAATATATGTAGCAGAATGGAAGATCATTACACATCATACTGCATTCTATAATTATTTTTACCATATGTGTGCAATAAATATCGCAAAGAATGTCATACATCTGAAACACTGTGAAAAGCATGTCTGTGATATTCGTTTTTGTTGAATAAATTACGTTTTTGCAATTAATATTCAATTCTTTCAATTATTATTATTATTATTATTATTATTATTATTATCATTATTATTATTATTATTATTATTATTATTATTATTATTATTATTATTATTATTATTAATGGGAAACGGGCAAAGACTTATATATATATCCGAACGTAGGAAGGATGTATGAATTGTCACGGAAATTGTGATGCAGCTTTTCCGCACACGATCGACTATATATACTGTAGAGGAAGGAGCCGGGAAAACCGCAGCAGACCCGCCAATCGACGGGAAGCTACTGCCAAGCATTTTCATATAGCCACATAGGAGGACTGCGGTTAGATGGCAGTGGTCGGTAAAGGTGACCACTTTAAACCATGAATGAATGGAATAAAGACCAAGCAACGAAATCACCATTTTCTTCGAAATATCTTCCTGATTTTGGTTATCTTGTTGGTGGGTGGGGAAGGATAGTGGTCTGAGGTCAGTCAATTAAGATATCCATCTTATATTAAAGATGAATTTATCTCATCACCGCTATGACCTATTGATTATTTTCTCATCAGCTCATCAAAGAGCTTTTTCGGAAAGTCTCGTTCTGGCGTTACAACAGAAAATTATATATTGCAATAATCTAGCTTTGTGAAGTAATCAAGGAGACAGTATGGTGAAATGGGTATGGTGAAATGGGACTAAGATATATCAAACGGCATGTTTATGCGTCTTTAGTCACCTTCAAACCGCTGATGCCTAAAAGAAGTTGACATCATTATCAATCAGTGTCACAATCTGAGCATCTACAAGTATTAAGTTTCAAAGAATAATGATTAACACTTAGATAAACAAACATCAAATCTTACATTTTAGCAGCTGAAGACGCAACTTTAGCGGACCTTTGCTTCTTGTAACCAGCACTTTGCACGGACGATGTAATCGGACCAACTTTCTGCTTCCTGATCTTGATTCTGTAATTCATGTCACACAAAAATAATAAGTGTACTTCATTCAGCAATTAAAATATAAATATCGACACTAGAAGATTATTGTATTTTCCAAATCGTAGGTTCCATGCGGTATGAATCCTCAATCGCCTATCTAACCCTTCATCTACAAAGAAAGTAATGGTGGACCAAATGGTGTAACCGTATACGCACCAAGTCCAAAATACAGGTACGCATTGAAATTTCCTAAAATGTTAATCACACATATATACCATTAATTCGGTCACAATAAATTGAAATTGTAGGTGGTGATAATGATCAATTTCATTCCACTGCATGCATCACAACCAGAAAGAATATCATATCATACTAACACAGATCGGACTGTAACGGTATCATGTACTATAGTGAAGTTTAGCACTGACAGTAGATCGCTACATAAGCATGACAGCTAGTATTGTAAAAGCGAACGTGTTTATAAAAGTGCTCAAGTGTCTAAATATACATAATGTGCTGATCATGTGTAAGCATGTTGAAGTGTAGCTGACTTATATTGGCATGCAAAAGATCAATATGTAAGATAATTAGTGGTTTGCTAAGGTATAAATATCCGTTTTAGAGAAAACGTACAAGACGTTTTCATTTCTACAATGCGTTCGGATGTGAAATACATGCTTAGGCCAATTTTGCAATTAAATGATTGTGCTTCATCTCGAAGAGACTTTAGTTAAAGAAACTGATATTGAACACATAATCTATCCGTCAATATATCGTGTTATTGTGGTGTGTAGAAAACATATAGTATCTATGCACACATATAATGAGTTAAGTTGTTTGAAAAGCATTGTCTGCACAATACTGACTATATGGGGGTTTTTTTGGGGGGGAGTGTAAAAGATGTGACTGATGTTGATAGTATCATACAGAGTTTGACCGAAATGATAATATTTCGATGTGCTTTTTGCTCATATATGTTTGTTCCTCGACATGTTTTATATCATGATTATGTCCTTTCTCCCTAGCTTGAACTAAACCAGAAAGACAGATATGGTTTTTCATTATTTTCTAATGTGAGCAAGATATTATCTATATTTTAAATACATGGTATATTTATAGACTTATTTTACATTTTGTGAATAAGTATCACTAGTATCTGGAAGTTAATAGAAACACTGAGATTAAATAGATTTCAATATGAATTGCGCAGTTTTCTTTCTTTCTGTTCTTTGCTAAGCTTGTGCTTCTTATTTATATAATTTCAATTTGAACTTAGAGGAAAATTAGCACCTACGCAATGAAATTTAATATGTTTTCAAAACAGAGCCGACCAGTATTTAAAATCAAAATTATCTCAATTTGCATGTAACTATAACGTTATTTGATACTGACAATATCGACTCTTGGGACTCGCCACTTGTGCTAGTTAGGCGTACAAATTGAGTTCACATAAATCGATTATGAAAGTGTTGCCTTCTGATGTTGCCTATTTTGTAAACGAATATCTATTGTTAATCATCATGGATATATACAAAATACCTAGCAGTGATGTTCATTCTATAAATCCGAGTAATATTTTCTTTTCTTCAAATATTTATATTTTCTAAGCATTGACAACGACAAAATAATGCAAATATTAGACCAGGTTTCATAATGACATTAAAAATATAAGTAAATTCATTTCTCAACCGGCCCTCAACTACTGAACAAATGTGAGCAGGATATTACTATATTCTTTATTTACTGAATTTTGCATGTACATGCGAGGTTACTTTTGACGTGTTTCCAAACGCTTTCCAGATAAAATATATGTACATGCGAGGTAACTTTGACGTGTTTCCAAACGTCTGCCTGATAAAATACATTTACATGTTATCTGACACCATTCACAATTCACCAAGTTTACGACGTTTATGCAAAGGCACGACCAACTTGACTACAAATATATGGTATTAATTGCTGTATGGTTAAAAATCTCTTTGGCAAACATGTTAAATTTTATATAAGGTTCTAAAGAAAAATTACCTGAAAACATGTTTAATCCTAGAACAATAAGCATGGTTTTCTTTGATCGATATTATGATTTGATTAATTTACTGTGACGTGAACAATGTGACATCACTTGTTACATTCCTTGAGCTCTGAAAGAGACTGAATGCAAGTTGCTTTTCTGTGACTCTTCTTTTATGAAATGATTAAAAACATAAAAATGCTTAAGCAGATATTAAATTCGTAGTAACCGTCATTAGAAAAAAAGTAATACAAAATACATAAAAGGATAAAAGACTTTGAAAATCCATTAGTGAATTTCGAACTATATATATATATATATACATACATATATATATATATATATATATATATATATATATATATATATATATATATATATATATATATATATATATATATATATATATATATATATATATATATATATATATATATATATATATATATATATATACATTCATACATATGTGTGTGTGAATTTATCATTTACCAAAGGTGTCTTCCGGGATTTCAATAATCCTGGATACATTGTAATGTGTTTTACACAAGATAAGATTGTGACAGTGTGATGAATCCTTTATCTCCTTTAAACTTCATCATGGCACATGGTCTTCTATCTTGCATGCCAAGGTTTCATTTTACTTGTACTACAGATATTCGCACTTTGAAGTTTATTCCTTGTCTCGGACACCATCGATATGTTACAATATATGCAGTACAAACGGCAGGAATTCGATGTTGCTTTCGTCACAAAATTCCTTTCAGAATACTCCTAGCTTCAACGTTTGTTCACATTTGTGATAGTCATGTACAACATGTGTCGGACCATTCTAAGGAAGTACAAGACAAAGCGTTGCGTCATGCCGTATCAAACCGTATTATATGTTCTAGGTAGGCCTGTTAATACGAGTGGTCTTTCTAAGCTACAATTTGATAGTTTTTGGGTATGAGCAAAACAGTTTTTCCTGCTTGATAAATACTTTATGAAATATGCAAATATGAACAAGAGAGTTAAAACACACGTTAGATCGGCATCTCTCTAAAACTTTTGTTCGCAATATAGTGGCTACACGATATTGTTCAATTAGTCATTTATAAAATTTCGTTATCTATTATTTTAAACGAAAGTTTTCTTTTCGCGTAAAATGAATGATATCCTATTTTTAATCTGTCTAATAGTATGCAACGTTTAAATCTACCCTCTACCATACTTGCATGTATCAGTTATACATCAAAATCAGTTTTACATTACTGATGTCGGAAAAAGGAGGTGTTCACCTAACAGTTTCGTTGATAAACGCACTGATAGTTGTGCCATACTATAATATCTGTCCTGTTTATTTCTGTTTCCGCGTTGGCGTGTCTTTTGTTAACTAAATATTACCTTAAAGCTGGTAGGTGTCGTATTTCTTCATACCGGAACGTAAATAAATAAACCGTGACTCGTAACTTTATACCAAGTATGTGAACAATTTTATTTCATAAGGTAGGTTGTACAAAGTCAATACTTAAATTTTATTTTGCCTTTATCAGATCCATGAGATAGTTGAATGGATAATGAATATATATGTTGGAAAATATCTCTGTGTTGATCAGTTACTATAATAAAGCCTGCTCTCTTTTCCTTTACGTATGTGCAAAAGCCGATTGTTTGGTGTAACGTTGGTAATGTATATTATCTGTTTTATTATCGTCATCCTTAAAAGTGCATCGTTTCTTGATGATTCAATTGTTATGTAATTTATCAGGTATCCAGTGATGACATATCGCACAGAATGTTACATTCCAAAATATCTACCAGGTTGTATAAATTCTTTATGAAGTTTATCAGAAGCGTTCAAACCATGGTATGATAATTGAGGACTTACCACTTGCTAATCATTTGTATCATTTCAACTGAATTAAACGTTGATTAAAATTGATAGGACTTTGTTATTTGCTGGTATCAATAATAGCGAAAGAATATTTCTTTTTGTGTAGTTTTGGTTCGAAGACAAATATTGCGAATTGTCTTACAAAAGAAATCCATGACGACTGAAACATCTGAATGCATTTCAAAGTAATTTCACTTAATTCTTCAATTTGGTGACATATAAGGAATATTCTCGACATGTGTTGAATATGATCTTCCATTGGTGCTCACTTCAAAATTAACTGTATAAACCTCATCAAATTACTTCAATCTTTTTATCACCATGGCTTGCAAGGTAATAGAGATTATTCGACGAGTTACAATCGTTTAATCTGAATTGAAGACCCATGTGAGACTCTTTATTTATGAATATATGGTTTCATAATTTACTGTGTCATCTCGTTTAATAAATGTGTACTACAGATTTGAAAGACTCATTTTATCAGATATCTACAAAGCGCTTGTGTCATCTTGTTTCCGAGACTTGTTATATATGAACATAAATGATTGTTGTATTATGCGGAAAGTTCAACATTTTGTTTCTTTTATTGTAAGCAAAGATTGTGTTGAATGCAAACAAAGTTTCAACTAGAACAATAATCTTGGTTTTCTTTGATTGATGTTATTACTTGTTTAATTTACTGTGACGTCAACAATGTGACATCACTTGTTATATACGTTGCATCGTAGCGATTTTAGCACTTAAGAGATTGAATGCAAGATGCTTTTCTGTAACTTTTCTTTTATGAAATGATTAAAAACATAAAAAAGCTTGAGAAGTTTTTAAATTCGTAGTAACAGTCCTTAGAAATAAAGTAATCAAGAATACAGAAAAGAATAAAAGACTTTGAAAAACAATTAGTGAATTTCGAAATATATATATATATATATATATATATATATATATATATATATATATATATATATATATATATATATATATATATATATATATATATATATATATATATATATATATTCTTATCTAACCATATGCATTTCAATGAGTTTTACAGGAATTCGGTGTTGCTTTCGCCACAAAATACTTTTCAAAATACTCCTAACTTCAGCGTTTGTTCACATTTGTGATAGTCATGTTATATCATGTGTCCAACCATTCTATGAAAGTACAAGAAACAGCGGTGCGTTATACCGTATGAAACCAATATTATATGTTCTAGGTAGGGCTGTTAATACAGTGTTCTTTCTAAGCTACAATTTGACAGTTTTTGGGTATGAGGAAAACAGTTTTTCCTGCTTGATAAATACTTTGACAAAATATGCAAATATGACCAAGAGAGCTAAAACACACGGTGCATCGGTATTTCACTGTAAATTAGGTTCGCAATATAGTGGCTACACAATATGATTCAATGAGTCATTTATAAAATTTCGTTATCTATTACTTTTAAGCGAAAGTTTTCTTTCGCGTAAAATGAATGATATCCTATTTTTAATCTGTCTAATAGTATGCAACGTTTAAATCAACCCTCTATCATACTTGCATGTATCATTAATTTATCAAAATAACATTACTGATGTCGGAAAAGGGAGGTATTCACCTAAAAGTATCGTTAATAAACGGACTGATAGTTGTGCCATACTAGAATATCTGTCCTGTTTATTTATGTTTCCGCGTTGGCGTGTCTTTGGTTATCTAACTATAACATTAAAACTGCTAGGGTGGCCCCGAGTGGCCGAGTGGTCTAAAGCACTCACCGTTCCAGATCCCTGCCATCTCGCCCCTGCCTGCGTGGGTTCGAATCCAAGGCTCGGCTAGCGTGGTTACGTGGGAAAGCCTGAACGTAGCTTCTCGTGGGTCGGTGGTTATTCCCTGGGTTTTCCAGGGTTCTTCCTCCACCAGTTATACTAGCCGCCAAGAATAGCCTATCTTGTGCTGAAAAAGGGCGTTAAACCCTATAACAGCACCAACAAAACTGCTTCATACCGGAACGTAAATAAATAAACCGTGAGTCGTAACTTTATACCAAGTATGTGAACAATTTTAGTGCATAAAGTACCTTGTACAAAATCAATTCTTAAACTTTATTTTGCTCTTTTCAGATACGTGAGATGAATGAATGATGACTATATATGCTGGAAAATATATTTTCGATGATCATTTAGTATAATAAAGCCTGTTCTCTTTTCGTTTACGTATGTGCAAGAGCCGATTGTTTGGTGTAACGTAGGCAATGTATATTATCTGTTTTATTATCGTCATCCTTAAAAGTGCATCGTTTCTTGATGATTCAATTGTTATGCAATTTCTCAGGTATCCATTGATGAGATATCACACAGAATGTTACATTCAAAACATCGACCAGGTTGTGTAAATTCTTTTTAAAATTTATCAGAAGCGTTCAAAGTATGGTATGATATGTGAGGACTTACCATTTGTTAATCATTTCTATCATTTCAATTGAATTAAACAGTTGATAACAGTTGATAACAATGACATGACTTTGTTATTTGATGGCATGAAGCATTACAAAATAATATTTTGTTTTGTGTATTTTTGGTTCGAAGACAAATATTGCGTATTGTCTTACAAAAGAAATCCTTAACGACTGAAACATCTGAATGCATTTCAAAGTCATTTCACTTTACTATTCTGCAATTTGGTGACATATAAGGAATATTCTTGACATGTGTTGAATATGATCTTCCATTGGTGGTCACTTGAAAAATAATTGTATAAACCTCATCGAATTGCCTCAATCTTTCCCTCACCATGGCTTGCAATTTAATATAAATTATTATAAATCGTAGTTTTTGTGTTGATTAAGGTTATTAGCAGGAGTTCTTTTTCTTTGCTTCAACTGGGCAGTTTTCGTGTAGGAACAGGACATTGATTCCTGCTTGATAAATACTTTTTAGAATGACACATAAATGATCCAGAGAGCCAAAACATATTACAAATCCGTATCGCATTCCATCATATTTATAAAATGCACAGCTGAAGGTGATACTGATATTTTATGTCGTTTTTATTGTTTTAAGAGAAGGTTGCTTTCTTGCGTAAAATGGTGCGTATTTTCTTTCTTAAGCCGTTTAATTTCATCCGAAATTAAAATCATCAGTCATTCATACTTGCATGTTTCAATTATACATCCAAATATAATGTTACATCGCCGATGTAGGGAAATTACCCTATTCACTTAATATAACCATTATCAAGTAAACGGAAGAATACTTGTTCCACAGCAGTTTCTCTTTCCTGCGTAGATTGTTATCTTGGCGTACCTTTTGAAATCTACCTTAAAACGGCTAGGTTTCGTATTACTTCACATAGCAAAAAAAGCTAACGAGGATTTGAATAAACTCATACAAACTCTCTGTGTCTCTAACTTGTGTTTGACATATTATTTGAATGGGGTAATATACCCACAACTGGGACAATATTGAAGATGTAAGGTTATGTTGTTCATTAAATACCACAATATACTGGCATCCGTTTCGTAGATAAGGATACAATGTTTGATTAATATATTTATGCTACAATGAGAAATGATTTCAAACAAGAATCCAACAACTGCTATAAGCTTGATATATGTTTTAGCAATGATGACACATAAATGTGGGGAATAAAGATGACATCAATGTCCGAGTTAGCATTGACAAGGTACAGCACCTTTCAAATATTATTAGAATGGATTCCAACGACTTGAAACAGACCTCTACGGAAAGAAGCTGATTTTTGTGATTTTAATAATTTATATTTTCTCTCTATACTTTTATGTTTCTTTCCTCTCTCTCTCTCTCTATGTGTGTGTGCCCCCCCCCTCCCCCTTTCTTTATATTAGCACTAGATTAGGTCTCTGACGTAGAGTATAGAATAGCTTTGATTTACAGTTTCAATTAAATTTGTTCATGGCTTGACCCAAATCAACTTTCATGTTGATTTGACTCTTCCCGGAATCAATTTTATTTTCATGTGTTCCTCTCTTTTCCCCAAATTGAATGCGAGTCTTCCTACGGCTATTTGCTATTCTTGGTGACTTTATATCTGTGACTGTAATCACTCCCGATGACTCCGAAGGCAACCCACATGTTCTGTGAATTAAATCCTATTTCCACAGGTAGACTCTATGCAATATAGATTTTGCAACATATATTTTTAAGCTATGCACAATCTAACAGTTAGCTGAACAAGCTAGGGACAAATTGAATAGAAACGTGTAAGATGGCTAAGGGATTTCAGTGTTTCTTTTTAAGGCTTTCAAATTGGTCAATGTTTCATCACCCTTTCTGTAAGATTCAAGGATTCATGGTAAATTTCAATACGACACAATGCGCTATATGGATAGAATAGAGTAAACTTCAAGACTTAATTGCCACGAATGATAAGTCTTGTTGTAGATAAATTTGGTATCTTCTGTCATTTGTGTATATTCTTCCTTCACTCATTTCCGTTCATAGAAAAATCTTTTTACAGTATATGTGATACAAATCCTTTAAGACAGATACTTTACTTCTCACATTTCGTATTTGAAGGAATAGATGCCATCTTTATGAAACATGATTCCTATAATAATATGAAAGGCAAAATAGTTAATTCTTACAATGCATATCAGAGTAATGCAAGAAATCCATGCATTATATGATAGCTATTACATTCAATACAGATGAATGAGGTATTATTCGCTGAACTCAAAGAAAATTGAAGTATGAATTTAAATCAAAGGAATTCAACAAATACTTATAAACTTACTTCAATGAATACATTGTATACAAGAGAGACTAGCCATATGCCTTGTTGACACATGCTCTTGCTATGCATCTGACTTTCTCCCTTTTCTCTTCAAGTCATCAACTTTCCGAGAAAAGTTCATCCGACAATATAATAGTAAATACCTGTCATTTCTAGGATCTTAATTCCGGCTCCACAAATAAACTTAGACTGATTAATTTCGAGTGGTATATTAATTAAAACTTAGATTTTATCTGAG